>JACEFZ010028352.1:0-107500 GCA_014155875.1 Cepaea nemoralis
ACTCTGTTTTTTTCCTGCCAGCTTTTCCGTCTAGCCTGCAGCTTGACCCTTTGAAATTTGGCTGTTGCATGCTGGAATTATTGTGGTACTCTTGGCTGGGTGTGACCTCTGCTTTGCTTTCTACACACTTCCACATCATTATACACTGTTCCAGTTTACTACTCCAGTAGGGTTTTATTTGTTTACGGGCTCCTCTTGGTATGTTTCTCGCGCTGCCTGTAGTATGCATTTCCCAAATTCTTCACTACTTTATTTAAATCTTTGTCAGTGTTCAGGTTCTAACCAGTATGCTGGTGCGATTCTTGTACATTGCCCAGTCTTCTTCGTCGTGTATTCCACCTCGAGAGGGTGCTGCTTTCACTTTACACGCTCATTTCTACAGTTAGAAAGACTGCCGATGGTCACTGCCACCAAGCTGTTTCCAACAATTCCCGTAATGTTCATCTCCAGGTCTGGTGAATGAAAGCAGGTCAGGTGTAGTTGTAGTGGCCATGAGTCTCGAGTAGAAAGTATGTGGGCCGGACGGCTTGTTAACCAAGATGAATCTATTCTCATCCGGCCAGTCTTCCAGTCTCTCTCCTCTCTGGTCTATGTGATCATAGCCCCAACTCTGCGAGTGGCTGTTGAAATCGCCACACACAATCATTTTTTCTGTAATGGTAGTGTCCAGTGCCTGTGGGCGTCACTTGGACAGTAGTAATTGATCAGATGTAGGCCTGTCTTAAGTTTAGTGTCTGATACTCAACCCCTTCCATGTAGACTTCGATTTGGGAAGCAGTGATGTTATTTTTACAAGGTTAAGTATCCCACCTTTTCGCCTGTCCTTCGGTCAGATCGTAACCTGGTAGCCTCTGATTTTGAAGGCTATATTTTCGGTTGAGGTGAGTTTCTTGCAAACAACATATGCTTACATTTTCTTGTCCAGGATGTTTTCTAATTCTATTTTTTCGTTGCTGACTCCCTCTGCATTCCAGTGCATTATTGTAAATCTTCGTTTAGATTCTGAGAAGGACCTCCAATAGTTGGGGTTGGACCCTTTCGAGACATATGGTCCGGCACTGCACCTGCCTGAGGGTCCAAAGCAGGGCGAGCACCATAACATTTAGCAGTAGTCGACATATTCCATTTTGCGTAATTGCGTGGCATCCTGATTTCTGTGGTGCGCCTCCTGGCTGGTTGCCTCCGTCTTCAGCACCAGAGGACGGGATAATACATGAGCTAAAGCAAACTATACATAAACTGAAATATAAAGCTCCAAGGACCAGACAACGAAATGTTATTACACCTAGGTCCTATCAGAAAGGAAGTCATTCTAGATTTAACGCATGGACACAAGGACATGGAAACCTGTCTTCTTCTTCTTCTTCTTCTTCTTCTTCTTCTTCTTCTTCTTCTTCTTCTTCTTCTTCTTCTTCTTCTTCTTCTTCTTCTTCTTCTTCTTCTTCTTCTTCTTCTTCTTCTTCTTCTTCTTCTTCTTCAGCGTTCCCAGCCATTGAGGTTCTTTGCTGCAGATACAAGCCGTCTCCATTCGTCTCTCTGGTTGACCTTCTCTTGCCAGTCGTTGATTCCAAGTGCTTGTAGGTCTGTATATATATATATTTACATATACAATTAAAGAAAAGTCAAATACTCACCAAGAAACACAAAATTTGAGCTACAGGCACTGAGGAGTGAGGAAATAAAAGATAAATTCAATGTAGAGGTAAAGAACAGATTCGATGCATTGTCGGATATGGAAATATTATTTCAAGACGTCAGTGACCAATGGGAAATATTAAAGAAATCAGTCAACCAAGCTGCAGAAACAACCATCCCAAAAAAAAAAGATAATAGGACGCAAGAAATGAATGACGGAAGACATCTTAAAACTTATGGAAGTAAGAAGAAATAGCAAAATTAACAAGGAAAAATATGAATAGATTCACAGGAAAATTAGGAAGCTATGCAAAGAGGCAAAAGAAACATGGCTTGAGGAAAATTGCAAGGAAATTGAAAATCATCACACAACACCCGGAATACCAAATTAATGCACAAAAGAATTAATGACACCACTAACACTAGAACACACACATCAACCGGTTGCCTAAAAACCAAGGAATGCAAAATCATAATAGAAAAAGATCAGATTTTACATGCGTGGTCAGATTATGTGTAAGACCTTTATGATGATACAAGACAAGAACAAGTATAATCACCGGAATAATAATGAAGGACCATCAATTTTGAAGATGGAAGTTCAGAATGCTCTTAACCATATGAAAACTGGCAAGACCCCGGGTACAGATAACATCACAATAGAAATGATCAATGCCTTAGAAGAATGTAGAATAGACCAAGTCACCAGACTTCTGAACGCAATATACGATACTGGAGATATAACTCATGAATTATGTAATTCTATATTTATTGCTATCCCGAAGAAATCAGGAGCCTTGGAATGCGATCAACATCGAACAATTAGTATAATGAGCCACATGACGAAGACTCTGCTGAGAATTATCATTCAAAGAGGAAGAAAATACAACCCGAAATAGGAGAAGAACAATGTGGGTTTGTAGAAGGCAAGGATACAGTAAATGCTGTGTATATACTGAGAATAGTAATTGAACGTTTTATAGAAGTAAACAAAGATCTATATCTTTGCTTTATTGAATACACAAAGGCTTTCAATAAAATGAGAGATGTCGACATGATAAGGATGCTTGAAGATCTACAAATTGATGGAAAAGACCTTAGACTTGTAAAAACCATATATTGGAAACAACAAGCTGCCATCAGAATTGATAACTGATGTAGGTCAACTATCAGTCCTATTAAAAGAGGTGTGAGACAGGGATGTGTAATGTCTCCAGATCTATTTTCCCTGTACAGTGAAAATATTTTCAGAAATATAGAAGATATAGGAAGGAATCAACATTGGGGGACGATACATCAATAACATTAGATATGCAGATGATACAGTCTTGATTGCAGACAATGAACAGGACCTGCAACATTTAGTAGATGCGGTTGTTGCACACAGTGAACAACTAGGGTTAGAACTGAATAGTAAGAAGACACAGATTATGGTCGTCACTGGGAAGAAGGAAATACCACAATGTGATATACGAGTAAATGGGCATATTCTTAAGCAAGTGAATCGATACAGTTATCTCGGAACAGTCATAACATCTGATGGGAGATGCCTTGAAGAGATTAGAACAAGAATTGCCATTGCGAAAGTAGCCTTTTGCAAGATGAAAAACATACTGACCAATAAAAAGATATCAATTGAAACGAGAAAACGAGTGTTGAAGTGCTACATAGAACCTGTACTTTTGTATGGATGTGAAGCGTGGACAATGAGCAGTCAAGCTGAAAAACAGCTGATGGCTGTGGAAATGTGGTTTCTGAGGAAAATGCAAAGAATACCATGGACAGACAGAAAAACCAATGAACAAGTCCTTCAAGAAACAAATGAAGATCGTAAACTGATTAGAGGCATTAGACGTAGACAGTCAAAATTGTTTGGGCATGTTATGAGAAGAAATGACTTGGAGAACTTGGTGACGACTGGCAAGATCGAAGGGAAGAGACCAAGGGGAAGACCGAGAAGTAAATACCTGTAAGGCTTGGCCACATGGCATGGTCGACACCGGAACACGGAGCTGATCCACGACTCTAGTGATTGAGTGAGATGGCAGAACAAGACCCCCCCCCCCCCTCCTCCCCACGCTTATCGGCATGGCAGCATGATGATGATAATGGTGAGAAAACAAAATAATGTCTCATATGAAATCCAAATCTATCATTTCATATCACTGACACAAAGTTTGGGCAAATTAAATGACAAGTACAGAAATCACATGCCAATGAGCAGACAGATCTTAGAGCTGAGAATTGTAATGGGGACCAACTTGTCCGTATTTCTTTCTTTTTTCGGCACAACGAATATATGATGTCTCTCTCTCTCTCTCTCTCTCTCTCTCTCTCTCTCTCTCTCTCTCTCTCTCTCTCTCTCTCTCTCTCTCTCTCTCTCTCTCTCTCTCTCTCTCTCTCTCTCTCTCTCCAATCCCTTTTCCCTACTCCCTTTTCCCCAACGCATTTGTTATATAATTTTTTTTCAAACCTGAGATATAATCTGGAGAAAAAGCCTCACGAACACAAAGGTAGACATAGAAGTACACGACAAGATTATATATATATAATATCCGTCCTGTTTTATAAACAATCAAACTGAGTTCAATTATTTTGATTATATTATTCTACAAAGGTCCTAGAAGTAGCACTACAACAATGTTCACAACTGAGACACAATCCTTACGAATCTAAATACTCAACCCAGAAGGCACACAGATAAATCTGTATATGGTTTACCTCCGCTTCTAGAAGGCACTCTGAGAAATGTGCACATTGTTTACTCCCGCTTCTAAAAGTACTCTGAGAAATCTATTTATTGTTTACATTCGCTTCTCCAAGATTCATTCTGGTTATCAGCTTCATACATAATGATAGCCTGGGTAGCTCAGAGGCCAGCATGCCTGCCTGCCCACCCAGCGGCCATGTCTTGGAATCCCCTTCCGTGGCCTGGCACCCAGGCCTACTCAATCTAAGCTGGGAACCAGGGACTTTCCTGGGAACTAAAGGCGGGTATCGTGATGTTGACTAAATCATCCATCCTGTGCCGAGTGGTATAGTCATAGAAATAGGGGGCTAGCGTAATGCACACAACTGTCAAGTCCTGAACACTGATTATTTTTAAAAAAAAACTTACATCTATATATATATAAAAGGCAATCTCCGTCTGTATCTCTGTCTGTATATCTGTCGTTTATGCGTTCGCGAACGGTCCATCCGATTGAGATGAAATTGTCTACACGTCTTCTTCTCATTCCCGCGCTGCCAACTGTGATATTTTTTTAATGTAAAGTCGGCTGCTTACTTAATATTATTTAATTTTTCATTTTTCATTATAATTTCTAAATAGCAAGGGGACTTAACTCTAGAAAAGTTATTTCAAGGGGCATATCTTTTAATAACTTTTATGTATACCTTATAGTCATATTGTTGCATCGTTTTCAAAGAGTTATAAACTCTTTGTCTATAGTTATGTACCGGCATATGAGTTATAATAAATAATGATACAATATTTAAGGCATTTTCAAAGTTTTCATAAAAATAATGCATAATGCATAACATTGTAACTCATCTTTTTATGTTTAAGAAGTTACCTACAGTCATGTAGGTGATTAGAAACAGTTTTCATTAAAAACAATGGATGGTGTGTGGAAGGACATTCTTTTAAGTTACTTTCTTTTGTTTAATGAGACGCTACCCGCCAGGAGCTGGGCGAAGCCACGCCAGGGTCAGATAGATAGACAGACCCACCTTTTCGCTGCAGTTATCTACAGGCATATGCGTTATAATCCTCCTCCTCCTCTTCCCCTCCTCCTCCTCCTACCCCTCTTCCTCTTCCCTCCCCTCCCTCTCCGCCTCCTCCTCCTCCTCCCTCTTTCTCCTCCTCCTCCTCCTCCTCTCTCCTCCTCCTTCTTCCGCTCCTACCTCCTCCTCCCTCTTCCTCCTCCTACCTCCTCGCCCTCCTCCCTCCTCCTAATCACTCCTCTTCCTTCCTCCTCCCTTCTCCTCCTCTCTCCTCCTACTCCCTCCACCTCCTCCTCCTCCCTCCTCCTCCTCCTACGTCCTCCCCCTCGTCCCTCCCTCCTTCCTCCCTCCTCCTTCTCCTCCCTACTCCTCCTACTCCTCCTCTCTCCCAGCGCCTCCTCCATCTCCTCCTCCATCCTCCTTCACATCCTCCTCCTCCCTTCCCTCCTCCCTCCTCATCCTCTCTCCTCTCCTCCTCCTCCTCCCTTCATCCTCCCTCTTCCTCGCTCCTCATCCTCCCTCCTCCTCCTCCCCCTCCTTCTCCTCCCTTCTCATTCTCCCTCTTCCTCCTCCCTCCGCCTCCTCCGTCCTCCTCTTTCCTCCTCCTCTCTCCTCCTCCTCCATCTCCCTCCTCCTCCCTCTCCTTCTCCTTCCTCCTCCTCCCTCTTCCTCTTCCCTCTTCCTCCTCCCTCTTCCTCTCCCCTCCTCCCTCCTCCTCCTTCCTCCTCCTCTTCCTCCTCCTCTTCCTCCTCCCCCTCCTCCTCCCCTCCTCCCCCTCCTCCTCCTCCCTCCTCCTCCTTCCTCCTCTTCCTCCTCCCTCCTCCTCCCTCCTCCTACCTCCTCCTCTCTCCTCCTCCTAATCTCTCCTCCTCCCTCCTATTCCTCCCTACTCCTCCTCCTCCCTCCTCTTCCCTCCTCCTCCTCTCTCCGCCTATCTCTTCCTCCCTCCTCCTCCTCCCTCCTCCTCCTCCCTGCTCCACCTCCCTCTTCCTCCTCTCAGCTCCTACTCCTCTTTTTTCTTCTTCTGCTGCTGCTGCCGCCGCTCCATTTACCCAAGTTAATTGTTGGGGAAGATGTAAAGATCTTTCAAGTGCTCTTTCTAATGCTTTTTGTAAGTTGGTCTTCGTTTATCTAAGGTTGTTCTAACTGCAACCAATAAATAATTAGACAGACAGGCAAGCAGACAGACAGACAGACAGACAGAGAGGGACGGACAGACAGACAGACAGACAGACAGACAGACGGGAACTTATATGACTACTTATATGAATTAAATGAGATGCTCCCCATCAGGGGCTGGGCGAAGCCGGGCTGGATCAGACAGACAGACAGATAGACAGATAGATAGTCGGGAACGGGAACGGGAGCTTATATGACTACTTATATGAATTGCTGGGCGATGCCGGGCCGGGTCAGACAGACAGTCAGACAGACAGACAGACGGTGACGGGAACGAGAACTTATATGACTACTTATATGAATTAAATGAGATGCTCCCCACTAGGGACTGGGCGAAGCCGGGCCGGGTCAGCTAGTTCTGTATATTTAATATCATTATTTTAATTTTGTTACATATCTAGGATCAGTGGTAAATAGCAAATTATCCCTAGATCAGGAAATCAACATCCGGATTGGTAAGGCAGCAACAACAATGAACAGGTTAAGAAAAAGAGTCTGGGAGAACAGGAAGCTTACTGCCAAAACAAAAGTCCTTGTCTATCAAGCCTGTGTCCTTAGTACTCTTCTCTATGGCAGTGAAACCTGGACAACTTACTCACACCAAGAGAACAACTTAAACAGCTTTCATATGCGGTGTCTGCGAAGAATTCTTGGTATTAAGTGGCAAGACAAAATCACAAATACTGAAGTATTGGAAAGATCAGGTTGTGTGACATTTTATTCCATGCTCAGTCTTCGTAGACTTAGATGGATAGGACATCTTAGGAGGATGGATGATGGTAGAATACCAAAGGATATCTTTTTTGGTGAATTACAGATGGGTAAGAGATCTCAGGGTCGGCCTCTACTACGATACAAAGATGTGTGTAAGCGGGACATGATTGATACAGGCATTGATAATGCACATTGGGAGCAAGTCGCCGCTGAACGTGTTGCATGGAGGGCAAATATCAGAAATGGAATAAAGTCACAGGAGAAAATTATTGCAGAAAAGTCACACACCAAGCGTTTGAGACGTAAGATGGTGCATGATGGTGGAAATGACCACGTGTTCACATGCACCCACTGTGAACGGACATTTACAGCGCAAATTGGCCTTATCAGTCACACTCGCTACCGCCATAGGTAAAAGTTATTATGCCTTTTTAAAGCACAAACTATCGTCTGTCAAGACGGCAAGGTGCCAATGATCTTTAATTTTGTTCCGTATCCCTTACGGGACGTTGCAGTCAACACCAGCATTTTCAACTGCTGTTGATGTACTAGGCAAATGTTACGTTCAGTAGTTTGCCATTGCTTTCTGAACGACCGGCACCTATACCTTTTTCGAAAAAAACCAGCACCGCTGTGTTTCGAACCCGGGTATACGGGCTTACAAACCGCGTTCGCAAGCCCTTAGCCACAGAGACCGGCAATATCATTATATTCATGCTGATTATACCTATCGAAATATGTGTGTATTGATTGAAATATGTAATATAAAATAATATTTGTTATATGAAAATCAGTTAGTTGCATTTCCTTTACAGGGCGTCGTAGTCAATCCCAATAGATTTTGGCTGTATTTATTGGCAACTTTACGTCTGTCTTTGAACGCGGTTTGCGGTATTGCGAAATGCGTCCGTAACTCCTTGGCCATAGAGCCAGCAATAAGAAGTCAGTGTTAAATTGAACACGATGCAATCGTTTTCCTGTATTGTCTCTATGAAATTGTCTCCTCTTCTGTGTATAGACGAAATTAGGTTACAATAACACTGCCATGAAATTGATAACATGCTTTCCATTTTACACACATAGCCAGCATGCGTCATTTTGTGTTGCTAAAAATGCTATTTAAATTGACATTTGCATTAAATGTCAACAAAAATGAGCCCCAGACTGTGTTATTTCTCACAATGCAAACAGTGATCCAAATTTCTCTTACCAGAACTCGCAAAGCTATATTTATCTTCTCTTTGCAAATGTATATTGCCCGAGAAGAAATCACCCCCCCCCCCACCACCCGCACCCCTCGTTCCACCCCAAACCCGTAAATACAGTGTCCTTTTTTTCAGGTTATTTGATAAATCAGATGAGTTTGATTGGCCCGTAAGGGTGCCAACGCCTTCTAACCTCTGGCATCTTTACATACGTGAATTTCCCGAGTATACTGTACCTCTCCTACGTCCATGTTTTTTTCTGTCTCAAGGAAACATTGCTAATTAGTAACATGTGTTTCTTTTTATAGTTCATGCCGTGTAGCGTCTGTGTTCATGTCCGACCAGTCTTATCTCTTGTATACCGCGTCATTTCTGATATCGATGTTCCTCCAAACCATGGGCGTCAAACTGTCCAGCACCTTTCTCTCTTGTCCTCCCTCTGCATCTTCTCCCCTGCAACTTTCCCGTTGTGACGAAATACGATAGCTGTCCCTTTCTCAAGACGTGCAAAGAGAATATGAGCTCTCGTCTTCTGGTGCGAGTAACCAGTTCTCTTTGTGAGTTAACTTCTTTCAAAATATATTCATTCGATTTTCTATCAGTCTACGTTGTTTTCATCATTCTTCTATAATACCGCAGCTTCCATATAATTCCTCACGTATCTGCAGATTTCTCATGATTACCTTGTGTACCACAAAGACTAGCAAGGTGGGCAGAATACTTTCAAGAACTACTTAACCCCACACGTAACATAGAAAACCTCACTTTTGTCCCTAAAAGCCAGGGACAGCAAGAACCAAATTTCATACCTGCAGAAGTCAAAGCATTTATACAGAAAAGTCCTAAAAACAAATCACCAGGTCCAGATCGAATAACCACAGAAGCTATTCATACCTGTGGGGAAACAGGAGTTAAATGGCTAACAAGACATTTTAATATAACATGGGAAGAAAGAAAAGTCCTAGATGATTGGCAACAGGCAACAATAGTACCAATATGGAAAAAGAAAGGCAATAAGAGAGAGTGCGAAACGTACAGAGGTATATCACTCCTTAGTCATATAGGGAAAATGTATGCAAAACTATTGGAACAAAGAGCTAGACCCATAGTTGAACAACAGTTAAGCAAAGTGCAATTCGATTTTCGGAAAGGTAAAAGTTGCACTGATGCACTATTTACACTTAGACAAATATGTGAAAAAACTATCGAATAAAGTGACCAGCAGAATATTGTGTTTGTAGATCAGGAAAAGGCTTTCGATAGAGTAGACAGATACAAATTATGGACCATCGTTGGAGACTATGGGATACAAGGGCAACTGCTAGAAAACACCATAGCCATGTACCACTCGAGCCGAAGTGTAGTAAGAACACAAAAAGGCATATCAGATATGTTCACAGTCAATACAGGAGTGAGACAGGGATGTGTGCTCTCTCCCCTGATATTTAATATCTACATGGACAGAATTTCCAAAGAAGCAAGTCTCGACAGAACAGATTCAGAAAATTTAGAACTCTTTACTCCAGATGAAACAAGTGATCCACAGGACCAAATTATTTGGTCTTTGTAACGACTACTACTTCTAAGTTTCAGTTATTCAGACTGAGACCTTTGTACTCTCTTTCTATTGCAGTGATATTCTCCATTTCATGTAAAAGCGTTTCATTTTCAGCGATCAAAACCGTCATATTAGCACATCAAACGTTGTTCCCATTATGCCCCACCAACTGATATTCATGGCAAATACGCGATTCAGACATGGATAATCTAATCAAATGTAACAACATGACAGGCCTGCAACGACTTTAATCTGATTCATAGAAGATTCGAGTTCATTCTTTGAAGCTAAGTTAGCACAATCCACGTGGCAGGCATTGGTAGTGACCACGACAAGCTTACTCTTAAACTCCAAAGGAAAACAAATATTCTCGAATGGGATTTAATTTAGAGATCTGAAAGATCAATCAATATCTCAAACGTCTAGGGCAATATTAAGAGGAACATTTACAGCGTTCAATCTTCTGGAGGAAAATATTAACGCCACCATAGAGCACACGAAAGACGTCTTCTTTGAACTAGCAACGGAAATACTTGGGAGAATAAGTAGAATAACAGGAAAAAACTAAGAGTAACATATAACAGTCTGCGTGCATGTGATTCAACACGTGAATCCCAAAAGATTAAGTACGAATATCCCAAGGTCTCATACTAGCAAAGTAATATGAATAAAAATGTTAGTAAGCTATTTCAACAAACTAAATAAATTGGTTACATCATCAGTGTGTGATAATTAATTCATGGCCATCAAGAGATAATAACAAAGAAACTCTTTACAGAGAGAGAATTAACAAAAACACAACAGCCCAGAATAACAACCATAGAAGATCAAAATGGGTCTTTGCTTACCAAAATGTCAATTGTAATGACACAATAGAAGATTTGCTATTAAGGCAACTAAACTGGAGGAAAATGAAATATTTTGGGCATGTTGACAAACATGACTGTCTGGAGAAGATACTTATTGAGGGAGGTGTGCTAGAGAAGTGTGAAAGAGGGAGATCACATCGAATATAACTTCATAACCATTAGCCCTGTGGGACATGTAAATTAAGAGCATTTGTGAACAGCATCAGACAACATGTAAGTCAAGGCCACTTTTGAACAGCATCAAATAACATCCGATTTAAAGTAACTTTTGAACAGCACCAAACAACATCTTAAGTTAACTGCGCTTTTGAACAGCATTAAACAACATTTAAGTTAAGGATATTTTCCCACAGAATCAATCAGAAACCAGAAGAAATCCTTTCGGAAGAACAGGCTGGTTTAAGACCACACCGAAGTAACCGAGAACAAATGTTCAATATAATGTTGCTGATTGAGAAGCATATGCAACATCAGTGCCACCTAAACCATATCTTCATATATTTCACAAGGACCGACTTGCAGGCATATGGAAAAAAATATTAGACAATTCGGGATTGATACCAACATCATGAAAACCATTGAAGAATTTTATAATGATGCAAGTAGTGCTGTCAATACAAGTAACGACACAGAATACCGTTTTTTCTTTTTCAAAACACACTTAGAAATTGGACAAGTGTGTAGAATCCTGTCCCCAGAGTGCTTGTGAACATACATCTAGAAAACATTATGCTTCAGACGTTTAACGATTAACGAACATTTAAATCACTTGTTTGGTGACCTCTATGCAATCTCCAATTTGCTGAAAACTTTGATTGTTTGGCTGGAACATAATTATAACGCCAATAATTCTCCACACGATTGAGAACATTTCAAGATCTTATCGAATTGAAATTAATACAGATAAAAGCAAGATGCTGATGAATGGCTACCTGGAACACGGGACAAGCCATATCACAATAAATAAACAAACGCAGAAAGAATTGATCATTTTTAAATGTCTAGTTTTACAATATGCACGTCTGGTAGTTCCAGAAAAGAGATCACACGACTCCAGATGGCCTTATCTGTCATGACAAGACGGAGCCCTTTTATGGAAGAGCAACTTCAGCGTTCCTGTCAAATTCAAACTACAAATAATTGGTGATTTCCGTTCTTTCATTTGTGTGTGAGATCTGAACTCTCACCGCAGAAACAGAAAGAAGGATCCGGGTATCTGAATACAAATGCTTTAGGAGAACACGGTATGATGAGCACAAAACAAATGTTAGAGACAAAGTAAATACATATGAAGCCCTCGTGAAATACTGTTGTTAGTGATGAATCATGTAATATGTTCCTGATTTACGAATGTCATACGCCATAACACTCTCTTGAAGGTAATCCTCTAGGTATAACAGAGTGGGTCGGAAAACGTTGACAAAAGGGGGTTGTCGTAACAGTAACTTAAATGTGTGCAAAATTATAAGTTGGTGAAGGACACATTATTTAGAGAAACCATATTCTTCTTACCATCCGTGCACGAGAACGCACTAAAAGGTATATACGTAGGAATATTATGAGTAGTGATTATGTATTGACAACAATGCGACAACAAAGGGAAATTGGGTTGTTTACAAAACGGTTTCAGCTCGGACACCACAGGGAGAGGTCGTATAATTATTTAACTGTAGATTTGATAACATCAGAAAAGTTTAGACACATAATTAATAGAAGAAATATAATATTGGATAATGACTATGCCATACAGACAAATCCTAGTAAGATTTATGAGGAGTTTTAAATCTATATATATAAAACAAAGTGTATGTATGTAAATATGTATGTCCTTTATTTGTTCGCGAACGGCCCATCCGATTGAGATGAAATTTTCTACACGTCTTCCTTTCATTCCAGAGCTGCCAACTGTGATATTTTTTTAGTGTGAAATCGCCTGCTTACTCAGTATTATTTCATTTTTCATTTTTCATTAAAATTTATATATAGCGAAGGGACTTAACTCTAGAAAAAGTTATTTCAAGGGGCATAACTTTTAATAACATTGTTGTATAACTTATAGTCATATTGTTGTATCGTTTTCAAAGATTTATAAACTCTTTGTCTATAGTTATGTACCGGCATATGAGTTATAATAAATAATGATACAATCTTTAAGGCATTTTCAAAGTTTACATAAAAATAATGCATAATGCATAACATTGTAACTCATCTTTCTATACTTAAGAAGTTATCTAAAAGATGTTGAACAATATCATCGCATCTTTAGTGTTTTCCGCCATCATATCGACACGATTCGCTTGACAGCACTTCTCAGCGCTATCAAGCCAAGACGCCTTACACATTTCAAGCAGCCTGATACGGGGGGAAAATGGCACATCGTAATAGCACAAAGAAACAAGCAGCTTCCAAGATGCATAGTGAGAAACCCGACAAGACTATCAAGAAGACGAACCTGCCTTTGGAGAGTCTGCATGCAAGCTGTAATAAAGTATCTGAACCTACAGTCAATGAAACTACCAATAAGAAGAGCGACGACTACCCACAGACGAACACAAAAACTTGTGAGAGGAAGGAGGACCAAGACACCAGAATCAGAAACACTGATTCAAACACAGTCAGATGGGTGGTCAAGCGGCTAAAAATGGAGCTTACTGATCAACAAATACAGAAGCAGCTGCAGGAAGAAAATCTTCACGTCAACATTTTGAAGGCAGAGCGGATTCTTACCTACTCAGAATTAAATGAGATGCTCCACACCAGGGACTGGGCGAACCCGGGCCGGGTCAGGCAGACAGACAGACAGACAGACAGACAGACAGACAGACAGACAGACAGACAGACAGACAGACAGACAGACAGACAGACAGATAGATAGATAGATAGATAGATAGATAGATAGATAGATAGATAGATAGATAGATAGATAGATAGATAGATAGATAGATAGATAGACAAACAGACAGGGAGGGAGGGAGGGATAGACGGAGGGAGAGACAGAGGGATGGGTCTATTAGACAGACAGACAGACAGACAGACAGACAGACAGAGATAGATAGATAGATAGACAAACAGACAGACAGACACAGACAGACAGACAGACAGACAGACAGACAGACAGACAGACAGACAGACAGACAGACAGTCGGTAACGGGAACGAGAACTTATATGAATACTTATATGAATTAAATGAGATGCTCCCCACCAGGGACTGGGCGAAGCCGGGCCGGGTCAGCTAGACTTATATATAATAAAGGATGTATGTGTGTATGTCCTTTATGCGTTCGCGAACGGTCCATCCGATTGAGATGAAATTTTCTACACGTCTTCCTCTCATTCTCGCGCTGCCAACTGTCATATTTTTTTAAGTGTAAAATTGGCTACTTACTTAATATTATTTAATATTTCATTTTTCATTATAATTTCTATATAGCGAAGGGGACTTAACTCTAGAAAAGTTATTTCAAGGGGCATAACTTTTAATAACATTGCTATATACCTTATAGTCATAATGTTGCATCGTTTTCAAAGATTTATAAACTCTTTGTCTATAGTTATCTACCGGCATATGAGTTATAATAAATCATGATATAATCTTTAAGGCATTTTCAAAGTTTTCATAAAAATAATGCATAATGCATAACATTGTAACTCATCTTTTTATGCTTAAAGAAGTTGTCTACAGTCATGCAGTGATTAAAAACAGTTTTCATTAAAAATAAGGGATGGTGTGTGGAAGGACATTCTTTTAAGTTACTTTTTATTTGTTGTATGAATTTAATGAGACGCTACCAGCCAGGAGCTCTGCGAAGCCACGCCGGGTCAGAGAGATAGACAGACAGACAGACAGATAGTCGGGAACGGGAGCTTATATGACTACGTATATGAATTAAATGAGATGTTCCCCTCCTTTTCGCAGCAGTTATCTACAGGCATATGCGTTATAATCCTCTTCCTCCTCATCTACCCTCCCTCTCCTCCTCGTACCCTCTTCCTCTTCCCCTCCCCTCATCCCTCTCCCTCCTCTTCCTCCTCCATCCTCCTCCTCCTCCCTCTTCCTCCTCCTCATCCCTCTTCCTCCTCCTTCCTCCTCCTCCTCGCTCCTCCTTCCTCTTCCTCCTCCCTCTTCCTACCTCCTTGCCCTCCTCCCTCCTCCTAATCATTCCTCTTCCTTCCTCCTCCTCCCTTCTCCTCCTCCTCATCCCTCCTCCTCATCCCTCTTCCTCCTCCCTCCTCCTCCTCAATCCTCCTCCCTCCTGCTCCTCCCTCCACATCCCTCCTCCTCCCTCTTCCTCCTCCTCCCCCTCCTCCCTTCTCCTTCTCCCTCCTCCTTCTCCCTTTTCCTCCTCCTTCGTCCTTCTCCCTCCTTCTCCTCCTCTCTCCTCCTCCTCCCTCCTCCTCCCTCTCCCTCCTCCTCCCTCTCCCTCCTCCCTCTCCTCCCCCTCCTCATCCTCCCTCCTCCTCCCTCCACCTTCTCCCTCCCCGTTCTCCCTTTTCATCCTCCCTCCTCCTTCTCCCTCCGCCTCCTCCCTCCTCCCTCTCCCTCCTCCTCCCTCCTCCTCCTCTCTCCTCCTCCCTCCTCTCTCCTCCTCCTCCCTCATCCTCCTCCTTCCTCCTCCCTCTCTTTCTCCCTCCTCCTCCCTCCTCCTCCTCCCTCCTACTCCTCCCTCCTCCTCCTAATCCCCCCTCCTGAATCCTATTCCTCCCTACTCCTCCTGTCTCCTCCTCCTCCTCCTTCCTCTTCCCTCCTCCTCCTCTCTCCGCCTATCTCTTCCTCCCTCCTCCTCCTCCCTCCTCCTCCCTCCTCCACCTCCTCTTCCTCCTCCTCCTTTTTCTTCTTCTGCTGCTGCTGCTGCCGCCGCTACATTTAACCAAGTTAATTGTTGGGTGGAAGATGTAAAGATCTTTCCTTTCTAATGCTTTTGTAAGTTTATCTAAGGTAGTTCTAACTGCAACCAATAAATGATTAGACAGACAGGCAGACGACAGACATACAGAGAGGGAGGGACGGATGGACGGACGGACGAACGGACAGACAGACAGATAGACAGACAGACAGACAAACAGACAGACAGTCGGGAACGGGAACTTATAGGACTACTTAAATGAGATGCTCCCCATCAGAGGCTGGGAGAAGCCGGGCCGGGTCAGACAGACAGATAGACAGACAGACAGACAGATAGATAGTCGGGAACGGGAACGGGAGCTTATATGACTACTTATATGAATTAAATGAGATGCTCCACACCAGGAGCTGGGCGAAGCCGGGCCGATTCAGACAGACAGACAGACAGACAGACAGACAGACAGATAGATAGATAGTCGGGAACGGTAACGAGAACTTATATGACTACTTATATGAATTAAATGAGATGCTCCCCACCAGGGACTGGGCGAAGCCGGGCCGGGTCAGCTAGTACTAAATAAAAATAAATATATAAGCTATATTTAAGTGAAAAAAAATGATAGTTCTTGATAACTGAAGTTAGAAACTTAGAATTCGGATGCTGATGGCTAAATTAGATTGTGCGTCATAAGGATATGTTTGACGAGATTAAATATCTGTTGTCGATGTATTGAAATTTACCTTGAGATGAAACGGAGTTGTTAAAAACAAACATTCAATTAAACAAACTTGTATTTCTGGAATTTTTATTAGAGTTCAAAATTTACTTCTAGGATTTCTGAGACATTGGCAAGGTAAGAGTAGGTAGGAAGCCGTAACGAAGGATGTGGGGCTCTGTTAGTAGTATACAATTTGGTATTTGATTAGCAAGTATGGATCCAGATCAATCGTGATGACGTCATTTTTACCATACAAAAAAGTCTAGCATCAGATCCGTGACGTCAAAACGGATCCATTTCGGACTTCATTTTTGAAACATTGGCGGGCATTTTCTTGGGTATTTCCGGTGTCACTTCCGGTACATCCGTTTGACTGCTTGTGGTCCATGGGTATACTCGACCCTCAAGTGCCTCACCGGCCGCCCCCGCTTCCGCCCTATCATCCCGGAACCACTCGAAGACAGCGAGACTGTTATCCACATGAGGGTAATGGACACCGTAGACAATGTCAATGTGTAATTCGGGTATTTTCCACTTTAGGAAAAAAAACTGATTCCAGACTACGACTAATAATTCTATATGTGGGTAAACTACCACATGTAATAAACACTTGATAACATATAGACAGTGATTAATTCTAGAGAAAATAACATTAAAGACCAGTCTCGAAATTATACATTCAGTGTAAATAACAAATCTAGTAAATTGTGAAAAATATTCATTAAAATAATTTTTTTTAAAAATAACGCGAGTTAATTCCTTTGTATATTTGGGAAATAATTGTGTCCCCTGATGTCTCCAGCAAACATGGTTATGCATATAACTGAGAAGCGGAATTACCCCCTGGCTAACTATAATAAATAGTCTCCCTTTTGCTTCTTTCCTCAATAGTCTCCTCTGAACTGTATTTGGCAGTTTACCGCAAGCATTAACCGCTCAGCCCATCACGCGCACGTGAGAAATATGATATCCACTGGCCAACGGTCATTTCTTTAACCAAAGTGATGATAAATGTGAAGCTATTTAAACCTGTCAGGCTAGCCGCGTTCTGGCGAGTAGTATAATGCCGGGTAGTGAAATTTGGAATGTAGAGGCTTTAAATGAACATATTACTAGAGCTGCTGTAGTAATATATATATATATATATATATATATATATATATATATATATATATATATATATATATATATATATATATATATATATATATATAGTGAATATGTATGTGCATGTATGTGTATGTGCGTGCAAGTGTGTGTATGTGTGCGCCCATGTATGTGTGTATGCGTACAGGTGTGTATGTGTATGTGCGGGGTGTGTGTGTGTGGGCGTGTGTGTATGCGCACGGGTGTGTGTGGCGTGTGTTTGTGGGTGCATGTGAATGCGTGTGTGCGCGTAAATATGTGTGTCTGCGTGTGTGCGAGCGTGTGTGTATGCCTGCATGTGTGTTTGTGTGCGTGTGTGTGCGTGCCATGAGTACATCATCTCATTAGATAGACTATAGGAGACTAAAGCGGGGTATACATTCGGGGTCGCAGTTCCCCACAGAGGAAGATCGTCGGGTTGCACTAAACGTGGCCCGGGATACAACCGTAACCAATGAATATACAGGTGTGTGTGTGTGTGTGTGTGTGTGTGTGTGTGTGTGTGTGTGTGTGTGTGTGTGACACATCTGGTTGCTGGGTCATCACACATCTGATTGTAGTTGGGTTGAAAATGGCAGTATAGTATGCGTCTACTTGGTGACTTTATTTAGTACATTATTTGACTTGAGCACTGACTTGAGTGTTTTTGACTTGATTGGCTCGGTTAGTGTCCTGTTTGACATGAGCACTGATTTTATTGTTTTTGGTAGCTGACTCGCTTGCCTCTGTTAGTACCTTGTTTAGAGTTTTTCAATTGCGAATGACATGCCTCGTGTGGGGGTAAGCGAGTCTCCTGTAGTCTATCTAATGAGGTGATGTACTCATAGCACGCACACATGCACACACACACACACATGCAGACACACAAACAAATACATACGAGTGCGAATGCACACACACACACACACACATGCAGACACAAATATGTACGCTCATACACACGCACCCACACACACAGACGCACCACACACACACCCGTGCGCATACACACATGCCAACATACACACGCACCGCGCACACACACGCACTGCACACACATACACACACACACCTGCACGCATACACACACGCATACATACACACACATGCACGCACATACACATACATGCACACACATATTCAAGAATACGGTTGAGAGATAACATATATACAGACCTACAAGCACTTGGAATCAACAACTGGCAAGAGAAGGTCAACCAGAGAGACGAATGGAGACGGATTGTATCTGCAGCAAAGAACCTCAATGGCTCGGAACACTGAAGAAGATATATATATATATATATATATATATATATATATATATATATATATATATATATATATATATATATATATATATATATATATATATATATATATATATATATATATATATATATATATGACTGCAACAACTATAAGGGTATCTCACTTCTGTGTATTGTTGGAAAAGTATTTGCCAGAATTGTTCTGCGCAGACTTCAAGTCCTAGGAGATCAAGTCTCCTCCGAATCACAGTGTGACCTTTACAGAACCGGTCTACCATTAATATGATATTTTCATTGCGACAAATGCAAGAAAAATGCCGTGAACAGAATCAACCACTGTTTGTTGCCTTCATCGACCTCATAAAGGCATTTGATTTGGTCAGTCGTGAGGGTCTGTTCAAGGCACTAAAGAAGATTGGCTGCCCACCAACTCTTCTGTCCATTGTGGAATCGTTCCACATAGGAATGAAGGGTATAATCAAGTTTGATGGTGCAACTTCTGAAGAGTCTGAAATCAAGAGTGGAGTTAAGCAAGGTTGTGTACTAGCTCCCACCCTCTTTGGAATATACTTTTCACTTCTACTGAAATATGCCTTTCGTGATCAGGATGGTGGTATATACATTCACTCACGCTCAGATGGCGGCCTCTACAATGCTCAGAGATTGAAGGCCAAGACCAAAATTAGGAGGGTACTGATCAGAGAGTTGCTTTTTGCAGATGATGGTGCAGTTACGACCCACTCTGAGAAAGAATAGCAATGTCTACTATCTGCATTCTCCAGTGCATGTTCTGAATTTGGTTTAACAATTAGCAAAATGTAGACACAGATTATGTCACAAGGTGCACATGGGGTAACATCAATATTTATTGACGACGCCGAACTAGAGATGGTAGACCATTTTACATATCTAGGATCAGTGGTAAATAGCAAATTATCCCTAGATCAGGAAATCAACATCCGGATTGGTAAGGCAGCAACAACAATGAACAGGTTAAGAAAAAGAGTCTGGGAGAACAGAAAGCTTACTGCCAAAACAAAAGTCCTTGTCTATCAAGTCTGTGTCCTTAGTACTCTTCTTTATGGCAGTGAAACCTAGACAATTTATTCACACCAAGAGAAACGTTTAAACAGCTTTCATATGCGGTGTATGCGAAGAATTCTTGGTATTAAGTGGCAAGACAAAATCACAAATACTGAAGTATTGGAAATATCAGGTTTTGTGACGGTTTATTCCATGCTCATTCTTTGTGGACGTAGATGGATAGGACATCTTAGGAGGATGGATGATGGTAGAATAACAAAGTACATCTTTTTGGTGAATTACAGATGGGTAAGAGATCTCAGGGTCGGCCTCTACTACGATACAAAGATGTGTGTAAGTGGGACATGATTGATACAGACATTGATAATGCACATTGGGCGCAAGTCACCGCTGAACGTGTTGCATGGAGGGCAAACATCAGAAATTGAATAAAGAAAAAGGAGAAAATTATTGCAGATACGTCACACACCAAGCGTGTGAGACGTAAGGTGGTGCATGATGGTGGAAATGACCACGTGTTCACATGCACCCACTCTGAACAGACATTTACAGCGCGAATTGGCCTTATCAGTCACATTCGCTACCGCCATAGGTAAAAGTTATTATGCCTTTTTAAAGCACAAACTATCGTCTGTCAAGACGGCAAGATGCCAAGTGATATATATATATATATATATATATATATATATATATATATATATATATATATATATATATATATATATATATATATATATATATATATGATTGATAAGACTGTGAGGATAAAACCATATTCAGCTGCTTCGGTGGCTGTCTAGTCACAGGACTATCATTCTGAGTAGGTGATGAATCATCCTATACTTTCTCCTTAATTTTGAACGGGGTAGGGGTAATTGTGACATCGAATCGAATTACACATTGACATTGTCTATGGTCCTTATTGGCTCAGATCAAATTGTAGTATATACTGCATTTGGTCTTTCTAGGACCTTGTTACTCACCATTCTTCATATTTAAGAAGGGAGGGGGGGGGGGCAAAGGCTAATATCCTGGGTAGGGGCCATTCCCTCGCGCCCCTCATGCTGGCCTATCCCGTACACACACAGTCACGCACTGGGACTCGAACCCGGGTGCCCGGTGCATATTTGGACTAATTATCATATCAGTATTCCACATGCCCGAGGCTTGCTTCGCTGTCTTTGAGTATTCCCGGGACGATCGGGTGGAAGCGGAGGGCGGCCGGTGAGGCACCTGAGAGTCGGGGACACCCATTGACCGAAAGTAGTCAACCGGAAGAACCGGAAGTTACACCTGAAATACCCAAGAAAATGCCAGCCAATTTTCCAAAAATGGGGTCCGAAATGGATTCGGTTTTTGACGTCACGGATCTGGTGCTAGACTTTTTGTATAGTAAAAATGACGTCATCAGGATGGATCTGTATCCATATTTGCTAATCAAATACCACATTGTGTACTACTTCTGTTACACAGGGAACAGTCGAGTGCAAACGGAAAAGTGGAAGTGGGGGAAAATCCATGACTGTTATTATTACATGACGAACAGGATATAGCAGTTCAACACTCCACGCGTTAATGAGGACAGAAAGCTGTTGATTACTTTGATTACTGATGCTTCCCTCATGGCACCCCTACGACCCATGTTTTAGGTTGCGTATCGAGATGAGGTTATGTGATATCTCTAAAACCCACCTTTGGAATTTTGTAGACATAATTCTAATTCGGGGAAAAGTTACTATTACATATAGTAGATTGCTGGAGTCAACTCAATTGCATTCCTGGTGCGCAGTGAAAACAGTGTAGAGGTGTTGGTGGTCCTTGATTCCACCAGGGTGATCTGTGGGCGGTCCTCAAATTAATCATCTGCCAGCAGTTTTGCCATCACATGTGCAGAAATCACGTGTTAGTTCCCACTAATAAGGATCGTTAATTGATGGAAGGTTCCCCCCACCCCCCCCCCTTTCCTCTAAAAAAAAGTAAATTGATGCCCTGGGATCTCTACCGGAGCGTGTCTGAGTCTAGCTGAGAACTACCTTTGGGTATAACTGTTGAGAGCCAGTGTTGATGTTAAGTCGGCTACCCTGTCCACTTAAGTCATTCTAACAAGAGGAGACACACCGCGGCAAATGTCGAAATGCAATCTATATCTATTTTATATTTTGTAAATAGAATATACCATGCATATCCAGCCACTATTCGTTCCACTGTAGTAACGTACAATGTAATAGATTATAGAGTTAGCAACTGTGTGCCATTTAGCATTAATCGTTTTGTACTTTTGTTTTGGCTGTTAGTTAGACACTTTTCCAACTTGACGGCAAGGGGTCGTCCCCATTATACTCCGTTCCTGTGCCAGTTAATATCACATGAAATGCTCCTCATTGCCCTATGTGAAAGGTGGGATAGACAGAAGTCCCAACAAGCCAACAGCCCGCACAGGGTACACTGTGCATAATACCGCCATCAGAATGCCAACGCAAAAGTCCTCCACGGAAAATACAATGTATCGTCGATGGCTGAGAGGCAGTCACTAGAATATCAGCAGCCACGCATTAGTCACTACTGCATTAAAAGTCGAGAGGGTCAACTTTATTGCCCTGGGGTTTATCCCATATGGCTCGGTCCCGTTCAGCAAGGCGGCCCTCTGAAAGCATCGCACAAAATGCACGAACAGCGTAGCTCCAGTAACAACCCCCAAGATTCTCCGAGAAAAATTCACTCTTGAACCGAAAAGGCAATCCAGTCAATTCCAAGCGACAGGCCGACCTACATCGTTCCGATCATGCAGTTCACGCTACAACAACCGCGGACAGATGTAAAAACATTACAAATGAAATCCAAGGCTCACAGTGTCACGCCACACACTCAGCTCAGTAGCAGGGCGATGGAACCGTGCACTAAAAGTCTAATATGAGGAAAGTGCTACTGCAAACCGTAGCCAGAAGCATAAACACTCCAGAGGATTAACAGTTCAAATGCCTATCCGCCATTTAGGGACCGGAAGTCCAGGATAATAAATAATATAGTTAAGGGGCGCAGAAACACTCCATATTGTAATCAGCTTTCCCTGAAGGAACTGATCATTTCTGTAAAGTTAGATTGATTAGCTTTTGATTCGTTTACTGTCTGGGAGATTTGTTTTTTTTTTTACTTTCTACTTATTCAGTTGATTACGGAGTTCTTGTACAAATTAATTCTTAAAATAGCAGTATTTCTGTTATGCCCATCGTAGTCTGACAACCTATTCAACCATAGAGACAGAGAGAAGAATATATATTAGATTACTATATTCCCCACCCTATGTGATACCGCTATTTGAGTAACGAGAAAAAAAAAAGGGGGGGGGGAATTTGTATATGTTCATCGGTGGAATTTCATTATAGTAATATCTGCTAGGCCGGTCTCCCTGGCGTAGGTGTTAAGACGTTGTTCGTAATCCCGTATGCTCTCATACGAAACACAGCTGTGCGAGATTCGGTGGCGGATCCGCCGCGCTGGTTACTTACGGAGGTATGTGAGCCGGTCGTACAGAAAGCAATGACAAACAGCTGAACGTAAGACTTGCCAAGCCATAAACAGCAGTTGGAACATGCTGCTGTTGACTGCCATGTCCTGTGAAGGATATGCGAAAAAATATCTGTTGGATAGTCCGGCATCTGTGGAAACGGACATTCCGACACGATGGGATACAACATTCTAATACTAAGTGAATTCTGATACAGACTGACCAAGTTAGACACACCGAGTAGTCACTCAAGAATCGAATGCAACAGCGCTGTAAAGAAGAAGAACCCTCGAGGATTGAAATAGCCCTATTTGGTGCATCAAACATTATTCAGCTCACGATGTCTTCACTGGTATGCTCTGTACCACAACATGTCTGCAAGCCTGGGAACACGGTAGCTTACTCCAGAACTGACAAGGATATGATGATGGTTGTTAAGAAACATTGCAGCGCTTGGCAGCAAAAGGTAATGATTTCCTATTGAGAATTGTTACAGGAGGGGCAATCTTGCTTTGTTACCAGCTGCCTCAACCCAAGGGAAAGAGGCAAGAACAGACACCGTGCCACATGTCCACTATCAATGACGTGGCACATAGCCAGTTGCAGGATATTGTCCCGACGCAGCTTCCTGTTTAGGGTCTGTGATGGTCTAGCACCATGATATTTTGTGGGCCAGAGAGCAAGGGAATAGCTGCCGAGTCTTTCCCCTACATTAGACAGCGACGAGCCCGGATTTAAAAAAAAAAGTTGCATATGCCTTACAGGGCGTTGAAGTCAACACAAGCATTTTTCAGCTGCTTTTGACGTTCTTGACAAGATTACGCTCAGTAGTTTGCCATTGCTTTCTGAGCGACCGAATCACATACCCCCGTAAGTAACCAACGCGACGCGATCAGATACCGAATCTTGTGCAGCTGTGTTCCCCACGTGTAGATACGGGATTACGGAGAAAGTTGTTAACGCCTTCGCCAGGGAGACCGGCGAGCCCGGATTACCTAGACTTAATTTTATAGCAAGAATTACTAACATTTACACGACGTCAGATGACAGATTCGAAACAGAGAATAAGAGCAGAATAGGCAAAGCAAAAGCTGCATTTAAAAAGAGGGCACTTGCCTTATGTAATAAACCGTTTTCACTGAATGTTAGAAAGATTCCACTGAAATATTATATTGAACCTGTTCTGCTGTTTGGTCACGAATCTTGGAATGTGTACTAATAAATTTGGAAGAATTTTGCGAATATCTGGGACAGCCAGAGTAACTAACAACAATGTATTGAAGAGGCATCCGACAGTAAAACATAATATTCAACAATAAGAAGGAAACAGTGTCCTTTGGTCGTATAATGAGAACAGGGGAAAGAAAGAACTTAGTGGCGACTGGAAAGATCAACGGTAGAAGAGGGCTAAAGCAGACAGAAATGATGCTAGATGGTCTAAGACGACGACGTTGGGGAAAGTCAGCAATATAATTGCTCCAGAATACACAGGACTGAGGTTTTTGCGGAGCCATGAACACCTACTTCACTTGTCATGGCAAATGTTGATACTGACAAACTACCCTGCTGAGAATACGTCAGCAGTGATACGTAATGTCTGTTCAGGAAACGTGTTCGAGCCGAAATCAACAGACGTTGTGGGTATCTAACCACACGTGTGTTCTCACAGCATGATAATGCTCGTCTTCCTGTGCGACCATTAGCGATCTTCACTGTGATTGTCTGACAATCTGGAAAGACAAACCTGCATGACATTGCTATCACGTTTTCTGGACACGTCAAAGACAATTAGAGGAAATGCTTACAGATGCCATGAAAAGATGCGGCAGATGGCTACACACGTCACCCACATAATTCTTTTCTTAAAGAATAGATGAATTGTATGTACGATGGTGGACTAGTTTTTCGAATACGCTATCAGTTACGTCGGGAAATGCTACAGCCGTGTTGTTTTTCTGTAAGATTCTAGAAAATAATATTTGCGGCGTTCATTTGCTACGTTTCCTACACTGTTGTAACTACTGTACTCTGCTTGTCATACCCTTCATTAAACCTAGATTTAATTTATAGTTTCACATAACTGTGACACATAACCATATGTTATCATATACTTTTTTTCAAATATGCTGAAATGCATTCTGTACTATTTAATTTACACGACTGAAAACAAAAAATATCTCATAAATTTTAAAGCAGCTTTCATCATCAAGTGCCTTGCAGACTGGAGTGAAGGATCATGCTTCTCCACAAATTGCGGTCTCCAACGGGATTGATCAGTCCACGTGTTGAAAGCCTTCAGTGCCATATAACTTGCCTTCGCTGTCTTCCTTCACCTCTCTCTCGACAAATTGCGGTCTCCAACGGGATTGATCAGTTCATGTGTTGAAAGCCTTCAGTGCCATATAACTTTCCTTCGCTGTCTTCCTTCACCTCTCTCTCTCTCCACAAATTGCGGTCTCCAACGGGATTGATCAGTTCATGTGTTGAACGCCTTCAGTGCCATATAACTTTCAGCAGTCAGCGTAAGATCACCATACAGTGGATACCATCCCACTGTGGAGTCCCCGGAAACGACAGAGCTGATCGATTGGCTAAGGAAGGAGCAAAAGAAGAACAACCTGATGTGCCCATTACATACCACCAAAAGAAAAGAATGATCAAATCAATCAGAAAGCCACCAAACCTTACTCAAGACGACTACCACGTTATGGACAGACCAGAACAGGTCATTCTTCTGCGCCTCAGAACAGGACACAATAGATTACGCAACCACTTGTATACAAAATTCAAGATTGGTGACTCAGCCATGTGCACATGCGGTTTGGCGTCGCAGACAGCAGAGCACATACTCCAGGATTGCCCAAACTACAACATATCCAGGCGAACCTTCTGGCCTAGAGAGACAACAGTGGAAGATAAACTCTATGGACCGCTGAATGAACTAAAAAAGACTGTTAGATTCATACAAGAGACGACATTGCAGTTGTAGACATGTTTCAAGCGAACGAAAGAAGAAGAATATAACTTTCCTTCGCTGTCTTTCTTCACCTCTCTCTCCACAAATTGAGGTCTCCAACGGGATTGATCAGTACATGTGTTGAAAGCCTTCAGTGCCATATAACTTTCCTTCGCTGTCTTCCTTCACCTCTCTCTCCACAAATTGCGGTCTCCAACGGGATTGATCAGTTCATGTGTTGAAAGCCTTCAGTGCCATATAACTTTCCTTCGCTGTCTTCCTTCACCTCTCTCTCGACAAATTGCGGTCTCCAACGGGATTGATCAGTTCATGTGTTGAAAGCCATATAACTTTCCTTCGCTGTCTTCCTTCACCTCTCTCTCCACAAATTGCGGTCTCCAACGGGATTGATCAGTTCATGTGTTGAACGCCTTCAGTGCCATATAACTTTCAGCAGTCAGCGTAAGATCACCATACAGTGGATACCATCCCACTGTGGAGTCCCCGGAAACGACAGAGCTGATCGATTGGCTAAGGAAGGAGCAAAAGAAGAACAACCTGATGTGCCCATTACATACCACCAAAAGAAAAGAATGATCAAATCAATCAGAAAGCCACCAAACCTTACTCAAGACGACTACCACGTTATGGACAGACCAGAACAGGTCATTCTTCTGCGCCTCAGAACAGGACACAATAGATTACGCAACCACTTGTATACAAAATTCAAGATTGGTGACTCAGCCATGTGCACATGCGGTTTGGCGTCGCAGACAGCAGAGCACATACTCCAGGATTGCCCAAACTACAACATATCCAGGCGAACCTTCTGGCCTAGAGAGACAACAGTGGAAGATAAACTCTATGGACCGCTGAATGAACTAAAAAAGACTGTTAGATTCATACAAGAGACGACATTGCAGTTGTAGACATGTTTCAAGCGAACGAAAGAAGAAGAATATAACTTTCCTTCGCTGTCTTTCTTCACCTCTCTCTCCACAAATTGAGGTCTCTAACGGGATTGATCAGTTCATGTGTTGAAAGCCTTCAGTGCCATATAACTTTCCTTCGCTGTCTTCCTTCACCTCTCTCTCCACAAATTGCGGTCTCCAGCGGGATTGATCAGTTCATGTGTTGAAAGCCTTCAGTGCCATATAACTTTCCTTCGCTGTCTTCCTTCACCTCTCTCTCCACAAATTGGGTTCTCCAACGGGATTGATCAGTTCATGTGTTGAAAGCCTTAAGTGCCATATAACTTGCCTTCGCTGTCTTCCTTCACCTCTCTCTCCACAAATTGCGGTCTCCAACGGGATTGATCAGTTCATGTGTTGAAAGCCTTCAGTGCCATATAACTTGCCTTCGCTGTCTTCCTTCACCTCTCTCTCCATAAATTGCGGTCTCCAACGGGATTGATCAGTTCATGTGTTGAACGCCTTAAGTGCCATATAACTTTCCTTCGCTGTCTTCCTTCACCTCTCTTTCCACAAATTTTCAGATTGTCACAGTATGTTACAGTTTTTGTCCTCTAATAGTCTGGCCAAAAATGATGACTGCCTCTTTCAGACGTTTGCGTTAAGTTGTATTTCGTGACTTGGTCTCCCTCAAAATGTGCAAATGGTCCATTTTGGTTGTTCAAGAGTTTTTTAGCATTCTTCTATAAAACCACATCTCCTAGGCTTTTATGGGTTTTTTTTTTTCACTTGTTTAATAATTGCCCCTGATTCGCATCCGTATGTTAAAACTAGTTCTATTTAACATGAAATAATTCTTTTACTAACTTGCAATGACACAGAGTTATTGCACAAAATGTTCCTCATTTTATAGAATGCACTCTGTTCTTGTCCTTTTCTGTTTGATTTGTTCCTCCTTCAGTGATGCATCTTCCATCTGATATTATCCGTGTGCCTAGAGATTTGCATTTCTATTCTTGCCCCAAAATAACATGATTTACTTTAATTGTGCATTCGGGTACAATCTATTTCTTTGATATCACTATGACTTAGTCTTCCTATTTTGTCAAGATGAGGCCAATTTTTGTTTTTATTTTCTTCAACCACTATGTCTATTAACCACAACTGCGGGCGATTTGGCACAGACCGCCTTTCATTGGTTTTTTACGAAATGGTATGGGTGCCGGTCTATTCAGAAAGCAATGGCAAATTACTGAACGTAAACATGCCATGAGATCACAACATCAAATAAATACTGATGTTGACTGCGACGTCCTGTAAAGGATATGCAACTATTATCTTTAAACTAGATCAATTATTGCACGTAGTTCCTCCTGACGTGTTTCTACCAAGAGGGTGTCATCAGTATCATGTAAGTTATGTATTTAATGTCCACCAACCAGGATCCTCGTCACATTTTCTGTAGTTCCTATTATATGTTCAATGCACAATTAAAGCACATCAGGAGACATTACATAACCTTGTGTGACACCATTTTTTACGCACTGAAATGTTCTTTTTCTTTTGTCTCAGACAAAGATATTTGCCAGATATTTGCCAAAAGCAGCTTTCGGAGTTGCAAGAGTCAGTATAGGAGAAAATGTCCTTGATCTACCATTTATATCTTGATTAAAATGTTGGTATGTGAAACTGATATTGGTTCAGTTAAGCTTTCAGTTACAGTTGAAATCCTACAAATAGACTGAAATTGGATTTTACTGCAACCCGTTGCCTTGAGCATTATTTCCCCATGCTTTCACATGGCTTGCTTGTTAGGTCACACAAGTAATGGGGACAGTGGTGGAGCAAATGTACACTCACCTCAGCAACGTTGCTGGGCTACAGGTGCATTAGTGGTGTGTTGGGAAGTCAGGGATACTGACAGCCTCTAGCTGCAGCAGATTCATGAAGTCACAATACACGGCCTAGCATCACAGGACAGTCATAACATGGCTCTCGGGTACTTTCTTGAACCCGTTGTTCGTGCAAATACGTGCACCCAAACTTGCACTTCTGAAGTCTGGTTTCAACTGGTAAGTGGCCATCGTCATCAATTGCGAACAATTAAGCGGTCTTTTTTCTCCACAGATCTCGATATTTTGTGTTATGGATCAACTCTGCTGATGAAATTCCTCTATGCAACCGTCTCAATCCATCCAGCATCATTTCTCTTGATCTGTCTCAACTCTATCCCCCTGGATCTTTTCAGTCGTAACGATGTTCTCCAATGTCTCTCTTCTAGACACACGACCAAAGAAAGTTGTTTGTCTCATTCAGATTATTGAATATAATATTCTAGTTTCAATAGCCACGCCAAACAGTCGTTGTTAGTTACTCTGGCAGTCCTAGGAATTCGCAACATTCGTCCCAGGAACTGCATCTCTGTTGCTTCCATGTTATTCCAAATTTGTTCATTTACATTCCAAGATTCACTGCCATACAGCAAAACAGGTCTATATAGCATTTCAGCACTCTCTTTCTTGCATTCAACGATAGTGCTTATTGCATAAGATAACTTTCATTTTCTTAATTGCAGCTTTTGTTTGCCCTATTCTGTTCTAAATCTCCGTTGTGCATCTTCCATCTGATGTTATAATTGCCCTGAGGTATGTACAATTATCCACTTGATAAAGAATGTTCCCTTCTATTTCCATTTCACATTTTGGTGTAACTTTTTTCGTTGATATCACCATACTGTTTTCTTGATATTCAAGGACAGTCATTTCACTGAGCTCTCTTTCATGTGGGCTCTGTTACTACAATGCCCAACAATTGTTGTTGATCGTTTGCATTTTCCACCATCACTACAGTGTCATCTGCATACCTTAACCTGTTTATATTATCAGCTCCGATTTGTATTCATGGCTTCTCTTTGATATCTCTCTCATTACTACTTCGCGAGGGAGAGAGAGAGAGAGAGAGAGAGAGAGAGAGAGAGAGAGAGAGAGAGAGAGAGAGAGAGGAGAGAGGAGAGAAGAAATCCGGTGACAAAACACTTCCCCGTCATACTCCCAGCTTTATTTGTTCATAGATGACCTCTTTATCTCTCATGTTAATTGTGGCCACTACAACGAGATAATATGTTTGTAAGAATGAAACTCCTGTTAGAAACGGGGAAATAGGACAACAGCCATTGCCTCTCAATTGTAAGATTGCTAGCTGCGTACCCGCTGCAAATATCCATGATTAGAAACAGTGTAAGGCTATATAGTCGAAAGCTTCATAATCACTGCCTTGACAATACGGACGATGTATACATGTAACATATATTAATCTTTAAATCTGTGTAGTTTTAGTTACAAATTATACTGACGCTGTTTATACTAATTATTCTTTCGATACGGCATACCAGTGCCGACATTACGTAACTCAACCTGCTTGGGTGGTTCTAGAAAAGGTGGACAGTTAGAAAGTTATCTCGCGGCTTAGTTTTAACTTATAAAACCGATTCCTTGAGTTCAGGTCACCTTAGTTCTGGCAAGGGTTTGCAACTGTAGGTGTGAGGTTACTTTTCTATCAGCAGCCACCCCCTGGGCAACAGCTGTGAGAAGCTGGCTAAACCAGGCATGGGTAACTGATTTGGTGTCAAACCAAGCGGTAAACTAGGGTATGCCTACCCAGCATGTGAAGACAGGACTAGGCAGACTGCGCAGAAGAAATCATTCCTGATTCAACGGGTAAGATGGCGTTTACCTGCAAAGCGTTGTGGAAAGTAATGAGCACGGCAAGGCATGTAGAGCGCCCTGGTCATCCACTGCACCTGTATTCGTCTCCAGTCGTCTCGACTTGTCTTGCCACTGGACTCAGATGGACTCAGGCGAGAGAGTGAGGTCGACGAATTGCGCAACTCTTCCTCACTTTAATCCAAGTCATCGCGCAAGTCATTCTTCATCTAACGTATATATCACCTTCAAGCCCTGAGTCGATGGGCGAGCGGCAGGCGTGAGTACGCTGGCAGCCGTAGTCGCAGACCTGCACACAGGCGGCTCAGGCCATATGGTCGTCTTCTACTGACCGGAGCAGCAGTGGGATTCGGCAGCCCCCTGAGCGACTGAGCACCCCTCTATAGGAACACACTGCTCACCTCCATAGCATGAGGAAGGGGCTAGAAAAGGTGCCCTAAACATTGTCTGCTCCATCACTACCTAACCAGCTAGCCGCGGTTGGTGGGTACCCTACCAGCGGTCGACATACAAACAAAGATAAAACAAGCAAAGCTAAAAGAGTAAACCATATTCCCTTAACAACTGGAACTTGGAATGTACGCACCCTACTTGACAGAGACGGCGCATCGGGTCCAGAGAGAAGAACAGCACTGATTGGGAGAGAGCTGGGCAGGTACAACATCGACATTGTAGCCTTGAGCGAGACACGACTTGCAGAAGAAGGCCAAATATGTGAAATAGGTGCCGGCTACACATTTTTCTGGAGTGGAAGGAAAAGCGAGGAAAGACGCCAGTCCAGGTGTGGGATTTTCCATTAAGTCGGCCCTGGTCGGCAAATTAGCTGGATTTCCAAAGGCTATAAACGACAGGCTCATGACCATTAAGTTGCCCCTGCTGAATGGAAGGAAGCATGCAACCATTGTGAGTGTCTAAGCACCAACTATGACCAATGAAGATGATGTGAAGAACAAGTTCTATGAGGACCTGCACAATGTATTAACATCTGTTCCCAAAGGAGACAAAGCTTATACTCCTTGGGGATTTCAATGCCAGAGTAGGCACGGACACCACCTCTTGGAAGTGGCATTATAGGAAAGCATGGAGTCGGAAATTGTAATAGCAATGGACTCCTCCTCCTTCAGACATGTGCCGAACATGATATCCTGATTACGAACACAATTTTCCGTCTCCCCATGAGAAATAGGACATCGTGGATGCACCCTCGCTCGAAACACTGGCACCTCATTGACTATGTCATCGTCAGGAGGAGTGACAGACAAGACGTTCGAGTGACAATATCCATGTGTGGTGCCGAATGTTGGACAGACCATCGTCTCATTGTCTCGAAAATAAACATTCATATCAGGCCACCTCGGCGTCCTCAAGGGGTGAAAATGCAAAAAAAAAAAAGCTCAATGTCACCCGCCTAAACAGCAAGAAAATGCAGCAGTCGTTTGAAAATATGCTGGAAGACAGCCTCAAGCCCAATGCAGCAGATAAACAGGATACAGAAACAGAATGGAGAGCCCTAAAGGACATAATTTACAATACTGCTATGGAAATCCTGGGTCCAGCCCCCCGAAAGCATAAAGACTGGTTTGATGAAAATTCCGAAGACATCAACCAATTGCTGGCCGAGAAACATCTTCTCCTCAAGGCACATTTGAATGACCCGAAGTCAACATAAAAAAAAAGATGCCTTCAAGAACATTCAGAGAGTAGTGCAGCAGAAACTTCGGCACATGCGGGACTCCTGGCTGAGCAGCAAAGCTGATGAAATTCAGGGCTTTGCTGACAGACATGATATGAAAAACTTCTACGACTCACTGAAAACGGTCTATGGTCCTACATCACCAGGCATAGTTCCCCTTCTCAGTGCAGATGGGAGAACATTGGTCACCGATAAGAAAGAAATCCTTCAACGCTGGGCAGAGCATTTCAGCAACATCTTAAATGCAACTTCCTTCTTCGATGATGAAACCATCAACTGCCTTCCTCAAGTTCCCACCAATGAGACACATGATGACCTGCCAACCATAGTGGAAGCAAACAAAGCCATCCAGCAACTCTCCAGCGGCAAGGCACCTGGTCTTGACTGACTCCATCCCAGCAGAGATATACAAGGCAGGTGGGCCGGTCCTAACAGAGCAGCTTCACCAAGTCTTTACAAACATATGGGTGAACGAGACCATGCCACAAGATTTCAAGGACGCGTCAATAGTCCACCTTTACAAACGTAAAGGAAACCGCCAATCCTGTGACAACCACCGAGGCATCTCCTTGCTTTCAATTGCAGGGAAGATACTCGCCAGAATTCTTCTCAATCGCTTCACAGCCCATCTCGATCAAGGTCTTCTTCCTGAGAGTCAATGTGGCTTCAGAAAAGAACGTGGAACTGTTGTCATGATTTTCGCTGCAAGGCAGCTGCAAGAGAAATGTCAGGAACAGAACTGCGAAATGTTCTCCACTTTCATTGACCTTACCAAGGCTTTTGATACAGTCAGCAGAGAAGGACTGTGGAAGATTATGGCAAAATATGGCTGTCCACGAAAGTTTGTCCAAATAGTGCGGCTATTTCATGATGGCATGCAGGCAAGAGTACAGGAAAATGGTGAACTGTCTGAAACTCTTTCCTGTTACCAATAGATTGAAGCAAGGATGTTTCCTGGCACCAACACTGTTCAGTCTCATGTTTTCAGCCATGTTGATGAATGCCTTCGAGAACGACGACATTGGAATAGACACCAACTACCGTATGGATGGAAAGTTATTCATCTCAGAAGGCTGAAAGCTAAAACCAAAATTAACAGCGACACCGTCAGAGAGCTCCTGTTTGCTGATGATTGCGCTCTATACGCCAACTCGGAGGCGGACATGCAACATAATGTTTCAGCTTTCGCACATGCCTGTGCAAATTATGGGCTCAATATCAACTTGGAGAAGGCTGTAGTTATGTACCAGCCAGCTCCAGGGAATAATCACACTATGCCAAATATCAAAGTGAATGATCATAGACTAAGTGTTGTGGACACATTCACCTATCTTGGCAGCACTGTGTCACAAGCTGTCACAATTGATGACAAAGTGAATGCAAGAATCTCCAAGTTGGCAGGCTGTACAAGAATGTGTGGGACAGAAATGGAATAAGCCTGCAAACAAAGCTGAAAGTCTACAAAGCAGTTGTATTATCCACACTGCTATATGCTTATGAAACCTGGACTGTTTACCAGCGACACGCTAGGAAATTAAACCGCCTCCACACAGTCTGCCTAAGGAATCTATTGAAGATTAAAAAGCAAGACAAGATCCCAGACACTGAAGTCCTAGAAAGAGCGTCCATGCCCAGTATCCACACTCTACTAATGAAGAATCAGATTCGCTGGGCTGGTCACCTGACTCGCATGCCAGATCCCAGACTCCTCAAATGAATTTTTTTTTATGACGAGCTGCAATTTGGTAAACGCCCCCAAGGCGGTTAGAGGAAACGCGTTAAAGTCACTCTGAAAATCTCACTAAAAGCTTTTGGAATTATCATGACATCTGGAAGAATGCTGCCAAGACCGAAATTCGTGGTGTACAACATTATGCAAGGGTGCAGTCACTTGTGAAGCAACCAGGACTGCATGAGCTGTTAAGAAAAGGCTGGACAGTAAAACCACTGCAGGAGGTCCTCCTACTGGAACGTCAAGCATTCTTTGCCCACATTGTCAAACAATTTAAAATGACACAAAGTAGTGCAGCTTTACATAACAGATTTTCGACACATACAGGACGTTGCGACGATCAGCCTTCATCAGCAAACAAACACATTCACAACGTTAATCGTAAAAACTCCGCCGCGGAGCAAACACTGCAGGGGGTTTCTGATCATCAGAAGCAATCCCCTTCCCCAAGTATTTCAGACCTTTAATTTCGTGATACCCTCTGGGTGCGATCCCGCTGGGTCATGACTCCGGGCGTCTTACCCCTCCCGTGATGATGTTCGTTCACTTTAGTTATGCCTGATGTTACGCTTGTCCCTTCGCTGTTACCTGGTCCACTCACAAGCCCTTTCTCGCTCGGCGGGGAGAGCCCGTGCAGCCTGTGCTTGCCCCTTAGCACGCGTGGTTCTGGGATGCCAGCTTCATCCCCCGTCACCGCCTCTGCCGCCTCCATTTGTCACCGTTGTCGTGTTCCTTCTCCGTATCCCGTTCACGGCGCCGTACTCTCTTAGGAAGCCCGTTCTTCTTTAACGTTTGGACCCACCTCCTGGTCTTTGTAGCCGACTGAGTGCGACTTACGGACGATTATCGCTATGTTATGGAGGTAAGACTTCGGCTGACATTTACATGGTTTGACTGCACTCAGACTCACCACCCACGCTCGGAGGAAAGGCTAAAGAGCTGACACGAGACGTTGACAGTTCGTGGTCTTGGTTGAGAGATTGTTTGTACTGCATTTGTACTGCATTTACCGCTTCTGAACCATACTAGTTTCAAGACTCATGGGTGTCAACTCACTCAGCTTCCGGTGCTGTGAGGAAGAAATAAGTGTATTACTTTTTAAAAGTAATTTATTTTATACGTGAGTAAGATTAGGTCAAAGAAGTCATCATCATTATACATAATGCCGATAAGCTTGGGCGGTTGGTGTCTTGGATCGGTCATTGTTCTTGTCCCGATAATGTTATGTGGCCTAGAAATCCAGGTATACTTGCCTGCTCCTTCTTCTTTTCCCGTCGATTTTGCCAGGTGTCCTTAATTTGTCTAGTGTACTTCTCATAATTGCTCAAAACATCTTGAATGTTTGTGTTCTATGTCTCTGATCAGTTTACGGTTTTAATGTGTATTTTTCTTAACGTTCTTATTCGTTTTACAGGTCCTGTCCATTATAGTTTTTGTATTTTCCTCAGAAACTACATTGTCACTACCATTAGATATTTCTCAAGTTGTCTGCTTCTAATTGATGTTCCACATGCATATGTCAGCATAGGTTCTATAGAGTGTGAACAGACGAATCATGTTGTTTTAAGTGTCTGTATATATGTTAGTCTACCATTGTTTCCTTCTTGGTAGTGTGTGACGTTTTGCAATATTGACATCACCCAGAAGTCCATTTTTATACTTGCAAGCTGATAATTAAAACATACAAACTTAGGAATTTGCGCCAGCTAATGTAAACGCCTGTTGATTCTGTTACCCATAAGTGGTTGGAATAACACAGCAAACCCATGTATTCGCACATGGCTGTTGTCTTTAATCAGTTGACCTATGACTGGAATAGCAGACATTGCTGAGGAATGTAATGTGCGAGACGCTATCTTGGTTTCAATGTAGATGAGTCTGGTATAGGCGAATTGCGAGATTCTGTTTAAGGCAGTCAAAATGAATATTTAATTCAGTCAAGGTGTCCATTCGTTTTGGGATATTCCCTTGATGCCGGCTGTTGGCACAGATAAGAGTGAAGCTTATAATTCTCCAAAATATATCCTTCTGACATATTATGTACAACCTCTCAGATAATAATGCTTTCTAAACGGAGAATAAAGTATATTCTGTCTCATAAAGTTATTAGTAGTTCTGTCATATGGGGTGACCTGTTTATAAGATAAATATTGAATTATTTTTCTTTGAATATTTCACACAATCCATAAATAATGAGAAGGATCGATTAGAAGAATTACCAAGATAATCTATCTTTGATATGTCCTTACTATATTTTCAATAGATATATTTTTCCATATCTTGATGCGTATGTCTCCTTTACACACACACACACACACACAAACACACACACACAAACACACACACACACACAAACACTCACACACACATACACACACATATATATATATATATATATATATATATATATATATATATATTCTTATGTGTCTGTGTGTGTGAGTGTGTGTGTGTAATGATCAATTATGCGGCAATATAACCTGAAGAAGAAGAAATAGTTCCCGGGGATATGTGCCGATGTAATTCGTGATCGGAGTCCGACCAGTAGAAAGAGACCCCTGGGTGATTGAATGTACTACTGAGTATGATGCTCGTTGCACGAAAGACATGATAGAGCGATGTGTCAGTAATGGTCCCGTCAGATCATGAAGGGACAACACACAGAAAAATAAGGGTCTGGATGACTTATACTTATGTAAGTAGTATAGATGCAGTTTTCCATTGTGTGTGTGTGTTAGGATTAGTATATTGAAGATGTGCATATTATATTGGCAGATAATGATGGGTGGGGGTTTGTTGGTGCGAAATTCACCACTCAGGACTGCCAGCGTCACTCCAGAATAAAGCTAAGGGGCATACAACACCCATGTACCCTCAATATCCTGTTCACCCTGAGGCCAAGAACAGCTAGTCAACCATATAATCTACTCAAATATCCAGTTACAACAAAAGAACATTTGACCTCCATAGTTTAGAAAACTGGATGAACCAGTTTTACAATATTTACTCAGGAAAGGAACAATATTATTAATACGTAACATAGCCCAAAGACAAGAAGACCCCCATTCTTACTTTATTTTGCAATAACTTTGCCTGGTCTTGTAGAATATTTTTCCAACGATCTGACAATTGGACAGTAATATTTGTTAGATAATTAGGCAAAAAAATATAAGTTGTGTAATGGTATCTTGAAGGCTAATAGACTACAATGGCTGGGGCATATAGAAAGAATGGAAGATAATAGAGAAACAAAACTCGCTTACACTCAGGAAATAAATGACCGTAGACCCCGAGGTAGACCAAGAAGGCGGTGGAGAGATAATACATATACCGACCTACAAGCACTTGGAATCAACGACTGGCAAGAGAAGGTCCACTAGAGAGACGAATGGAGACGGATTGTATCTGCAGCAAAGAACTTCAATGGCTCGGAACGCTGAAAAAGAAGAAGAATGTTATTTATGTAAATTGTTGTGCCCATGGAGCATACCCCCACTCCTTTTCTTCAATATTGTAAACGTCTCCTACGGTGTTAGTTACTTTCATTTGAGTCATATGTGTAGTACTGTGTCCAACTCCAGTGTGATAGTGATACTTCGTTCGACTACACCACCTAGAAGGCAGGTGGAGGGGATAATACTAGTTTCCAATCTAACCAGATTGAGTTTCTATTTTTTTCTTTCTTTCTGAAAGCAGTGATATCTTGTGCTCCCTTGGCCCTCTAATAGAAAACCGGACTTATCCCTAGTGGAATCTTATAATATATATATGTTATTTATCACTAGGGAGTCTTACGAGCCAATTCCTGGTTTTCCTATAATTGTTGGCAGCTACCAATTGGGGATACCTATCTCCCGTGTCTATGTTTAAATACAACACAGTGACGGCACTAGGCGTTGACAGTAGCCATAGGTCTCTGTAAAATGATCTTCTGCTCGCCGTCTCGAACTTAGACAACAACCAACTTTAGTCGAAGGGTTAAATATTCAAAATAGATCTTTAAACACAAATTCAGAGAAAAAGTTTAATTCCGGAATATTAAGAGTAGGATAACTGCAAACAAGAAATGATGATTTATTCCAATCATGATATTAGTTAAATGTGCCTTGACTCTGATTTCCGCAGGCTAATGTTACCGTTTGCTAATCGATACAGACACATTTAATCAGCATTATGATCAGTCAGCATGACCAGTGAACGTGGAGAGCATGGCCATTTTATTGCCAGACCTCTGCTTCACTGGTGGTTTGATGGCTAACTGTTAATATCACAATCAGAGATTACAATTACGAGCTGCTCACATCTTCCATGGAGTGCCGATGGGCCCATAAGTATACGGGGCTAGCACCATACACCTACTGCACCCAAACAGCAGACGTGGTGCCCGTCTCTTAGGGTATATATATATATATGCCAGGAAATGCTTTGGGAAGTGAAGGCGGCCTGTGTGATACTGACCACATCACCCCAACTCTACCACTATGCCATCGCATATAGAGGGTCCTTGGCTTACTCACAGAATCCCCGTAGCCTCTCCAGAATCTTTCTTGCACACAGCGCCAGGTGTGTGCTTTGAGAGGTGAAGAACTCCCCAACATCTCTCCCCGTGTAGATGATACTTTGGTACCTGTCGAGAGAAACGTCTTTGATCACTCGACTAGATTCAAGCTTACTCAGGACTCAGACGACATGAACACCAATGCATGGATACTAAGTGGTACAACAGACATTCTTCAAGAAGATATGAACAATAAAACTGTGTTACTTCGGCTTTCTTTATTACTTAACAGATGTTAAATAAGGACATGAACTTATGATGTTAGAAACACTTTTACCGAGAAGTGACATTTTATCAGAAACCTTGATCGCAGCTGTACAGAAAAGGGGGAGGGGTGGGTGGGGGGGTGGGGGGGGTGATTTTAAATTAACTGCCTGGCTTCTGTCTGCCTATACACACATACATGAACAAATACATACATGAACATGCATATCGAGTGCGCGCGCAGACACGCATGCACACACACACACACACACACATACACACACACTCACACGTGTGTGTTTATGGATATAAGTGTTTACGTCTGAATGGTATGTATTTGAATGAGCAAACGCATATGTGTGCCTTTGAGTGCGTGCGTGCGTGCGTGCGTGCGTGCGTGTGTGTGTGTGTGTGTGTGTGTGTGTGTGTGTGTGTGTGTGTAGAAAGTGGTCGATCTTCGTATATCGACACTGAAGTTTTTTTACGTGAATGTGTATGCGTGCGCGCATTCGTGAGTGTGTGTGAATGTGTTGCTAGAAGTAGATCTTCCGCATGCCAACAATGAAGTTTGCGAGAAAACACTGGACATGGAGCTCGGCTGTTAGCATGAGGACTGTCTAGTGTGTGACGTGGCAGTCAGCTTACATATAGCTGGCGTCACAACTTGACCAGGAGGCCAGCATGGCCGAATGGATAAGAACGCGTCTTCTTAAACATCCGGTGCGCTGATGCCGAGATAAGGGGTTAAACCCCTACACCGGGCAGTTGTATTAAAATATTGACCTCTCGTCCTTGACTTTTCCTTTTTGTTTGCATATCCCTTGCAGGACGTTGCAGTCAACATAAATATTTTTCAGCTGCTGTTGATGTACTACGCTCAGTACTTTGCCATTGCTTTCTGAGCTACCGGCTCATATACCCCGTAAGTTACCAATGCGGCGAGAACCGCTACCGATTCTCGCGTAGGTTACGTTACTTACGAGAATATACGGGATTACGGAGAAAGACGTTAACGCCTAGACTATGGAGACCGGCAAATTTTAGAATGTCCTTGACTTGGGACATACATTTCAAGTACCTCTAAAGTCGGAGTGGGTTCGCCTGATGGCGAGGGACACTTTTAATCAATCAATCAATCATGTGCCATGCCGGATAGCGTGGGCGGTCATGACTCGCCATTTCACTCGATCACCAGAGTCGCGGATCAGCACAGTGTTCCTGTGGCCACGTGGCCAAGCCATCCAGGTATTTTCCTCTCGGTCTTCCTCTTGGTCTATTCCCCTCGATCTTGCCAGTTGTAAATAAGTTCTCCAATCCATTTCTTCTCATAACATGTCCAAAAAATGTTGACTGTCTTCGTCTAATTTCTCTAATCAGTCTACGATTTTCATTTGTTTCCTGTAGTACTTGGTCATTGGTTTTTCTATCTGTCCATGGTACTCTTTGCATTTTCCTCAGAAACCACATTTCTGTAGCCATCAAATGTTTCTCAGCTTGACTGCACATTGTCCTAGTTTCACATCCATACAAAAGAACAGGCTCTATGTACCCCCTCAACTCTCTTTTTCTCGTTTCAATTGACATCTTTTTATTGGTCAGAATGTTTTTCATCTTGCTAAAGGCTACTTTCGCCATGGCGATTCTTGTTCTAATCTCTTCAAGGCATCTCCCATCAGATGTTATGACCGTTCCGAGATAATTGTATCGATTCACTTGTTGAAGAATATTCCCATTTACTTGTATATTACATTGTGGTACTTCGTTCTTTCTAGTGACGACCATAACCTGTCTTCTTACAATTTAATTCCGACCCCAGCTGCTCACTGTGTACAACAATTTTAATAGGGACATCTAATCAACACGAAAAATTCAGCCCAGCCGGACTAGAAATAGTGTCTGTGGACTACGCTTGAGTTCAAAGCGTGTGAGCGCAAAAAACAAACAAACAAACAAACAAACTTGGCGACAGAGTTGACGTGTATTTTCGTGAGATTTCTTGGTCTAGTTTATTCTGTTTGCACCGTGTAGCTACCATCAAGCAGACGAACTCAAATGGCCACCACGGATGATTACAATTTCTTGTCAGCTGCACGCAATTTCTTTGGCAAAGACAATTTCTAGAAAGAATACGACACTGTGTGATGACTCGAACTTTCTTTGCTCCCACAATGGAATACAGTTTTTTTACGGTTTTTAGTTTTCATGCATTAACGTTAAGGACAATGATGCCCCCAAAGAATCGGCAACTATTCAAGTCTTTAGATTATAGGCATACGAATAATTATGTTGCATATAGCCACATGTTTTGCGTATGATCTCAGATGTGTGTATCAGACGCGGGACATCTTGCTTATGATCGAGAGGTTTTCCGGAAAGGTTGTTATGGGAGCGAGGTTCTGCAAAAGGACATGCTACTGAATGAATGAATGAATTCTTCATATCATTTTGAAAAGAAGGTCATGGTTAATGATATAAGAGGTCAGCAGATCCACTGCCATTCCTTGTTAAGTCAGGAGCAAACTGATTGTTGCACTAGACCCAAGGTGACGCAACCCAAACACACTGAGGAAATACTCAGGAAAGGGTTCAGGAGACCACCCCTGCACTGCACATTTCCTGGCATGTTTCGATTTTGTTATTAGTCTTAAATGTGTTACATTCATGGTTGTGTTTGTTTAAATCTTACTTGAAGGGAACTGTTGGAAATGCCACAATTTCTAGTAGTGCCCAATTCCTCCATTAGTGTCATTGTTAGCTTATTTTATGCGGTGGAAACCAGGAAGGAAGTCATAAAGCCTGACTGCTTTGGGTAATTTATGTAAAGAAATATACATCTGATCTTCCTGCCTCGTGTGTGGGTTGGTGAAAGCAGGCCGTGTTCCGGTCGTTCGTCTTTTTATATAGCTTTTCCCGTCCAGGTTTTTGCAATCACGTCGAACCTAAGTCTGTTGTTGTAAATTTAGGATTTCAGAAGTGTGGAGCAAACCAGCAATGTTGCGGTGCTAATGTTGAATGTTATTACGAGGAATATTCACAACGACGTTGACAACTTGTGAAAATATATCACACTTGTATCAATCATGTCCCGCTTACACACATCTTTGTATCGTATTAGAGGCCGACCCTGAGATCTCTTACCCATCTGTAATTCACCAAAGAAAGTGCCCTTTGGTATTCTACCATCATCCATCCATCTAAGTCTAAGAAGACTGATCATGGAACACACCGTCATACAGCCTGATCTTTCCTACTGAATACTTCAGTATTTGTCGCATATGAAAGCGGTTTAAACTTTTTTTTAGTGTGAGTAAGTTGACCATAAAGAAGAGTACTAAGGACACAGGCTTGGTAGACAAGGACTTTTGTTTTGGTAGTAAGCTTCCTGTTCTCCCAGACTCTTTTTGTTAACCTGTTCATTATTGATGCTGCCTTACCAATCCTGATGTTGATTTCCTGATCTAGGGATAATTTGCTATTTACTTCTGATCCTAGATATGTAAAATAGTCTACTATCTCCAGTTCGGCGTCGTCAATAAAGATTGATGGTACCCCATGTGCACCTTGTCACATAACCTGTGTCTTTTTTTTTTGTTTGTTAATTGTTAAACAAAATTCAGAACAAGCATTGGAGAATGCAGATAGTAGACATTGTAATTCTTCCTCAGAGTGAGTCGTAATTGCAGCATCATCTGCAAACAGCAACTCTCTGATTAGTAATCTCCTAATTTTGGTCTTGACCTTCAATCTCTGAGCATTGTAGAGGCCGCCATCTGAATGTGAATGAATATATATACCGGTATCCTGATCACGAAATGCCTATTTCAGTAGAAGAGAAAGTACACAAACTTGCTTAACTCCATTTTTTATTTCAAACTCTTCTGAAGTTAGTTAGTTAGTTAGTTAGTTAGTCGACAGATCATCCTCGTTGCACATCGGACCATTCAGTCCATAAGTGCTCGGATCCCCTCCTCAGCAAATCCCGCAGCGTGTAGCGGCTAAGCGACGCCAGTTCTGTGTTGGTTTATCAATCTTCTTTGGCTTCCTGCGTAGTGTTCTTGTTTGGCCACCCCTCTTTTAATTTGCTGCTCTCGCAGTCTGGCCATTGTTGTAGATTCACAGTCATCACTTGGTTCTTGCAAAAGTCTCACTTCTCGTAGAGCATTCAGAATGTCAGCCTGGTCCATGGCGCGTCCGCCCTCCACAGTAGCCTCACCTGCGAGCTTGTCAGCCCGCTCATTTCCTTGTACTCCCGCATGACCTGGCACGAAGATGAAACTAATCTTTGCCAGCCGAGACCGCTTCCAGAGGCAGCAACCATTCTCTTCGGATCGACCCCTCCTCTATCCTCTTGATCATGTTCATTGAGTCGCTAAGGAAACAAGCCCTAGTGAATGTCTGTGTCTCGAGCCATGTTATTGCTTTACTTACTGCCATGACTTCATGGTCAGGCTACTTGTGGTTTCAGTGAAAGCACCAGAGTCCTCCTTCACAATTCTCCCTCCGGCCCGAGCTGTAAAGGCCCATGAGCTTCTCACATGTCGGACGACCGACCCATCTGTGTAGATGACCGCGTCACTGTCTAGCGAATTCTCGAAAATCAACGCTTGTACTTCAGCCTCCACAGCAGCCGGATTTTCTTGTCTGCATTTTCTATCTAGTTGGATGCAAACTGAAAAGGATGTGCAGAAGTCTGTTGGCACTTGCACCCACTCCTCGCCAGGTTCTAAGTCCTCAAGTGAACACACCTGTTGAAGAATGTCTTCGGCTTGACCCATCCACGACCGTCCTCTTTTTAACCTGCTGCCCTTCCCTTCCTAATTTCACTATGCAGTGGATGCTTGTGTGTTTGCGTTAATTCTGAGGTAGGCGCGTGCCCTGCAAACTTGCATTCTCTCTTCAATGGTTGGAAAATCAAGAAGGTAGCGCATCGCCCTGCATGCTGTATCTCTTGTACATCCAAGAATAATGCGCATAGCTTCATTCTGTATCCTTTCCATCCTTTCTATCTGCTTATGGCTGAGAGTCAGGATTGCCATTGCATACTCCAAAACAGACATGACCAGCCCCTCGTACAGAAGACATAGATGGCGCTGCTCACAGTTTGCTGCCGCCATCACCCGCATCGCTGCCAAGCCCGCTTGGCCTTTGTTATCACCTGGTCTATGTGCACATTATAAGCAAGGCTTTCGATCAAACCGTATCCCCAGGTAATTCATTGCCTGCGTTCTTTCCACCGTCTCTGAACACAGCATTAACAGTTGGTGTTGGATTGTTGACACTATGATTACTCTTCTGAAGTTTGCATCATCAAAACTTGATTACCTTTCATGCCCGTGTGAAAACGATTCCACATATCCAGACAGAGATGGTGGCAGCCAGTTTCTTGCTTAGTGACCTTGAAACAGATCCCTCAACAACCGACTAAATCAAAATTGTCTTTGTAATGACGCTGAAGGCAATAAACATTGGTGGGATTTTGTTCCCGGCATTATTCTGCATTTGTCGCAATGAGAATTATCATATCAATGGTAGGACCGGTTCTGTCAAGAAGGCCGGCACTGTGATTCAGGGCAGACCTAATCTTCCAGGACTTGAAGTCTGCGCAGAACAATTCTGGCAAATACTTCCCAACAATAAACAGAAGTGAGATATCCCTATAGGTGTTACAGTCGCTCCGATCGCCCTTGTTCTTGTCCAGAGTTATGATGCTTGAATCTTTGAAATCATGTGGGACTTGTCCTTCTCGCCAGCATAGCTCTATTAGCTAGGGGTTCTGCAGAGTGAATGTATCTTGCCAACTCCTGATAACCTCTGTTGGAATCCCATCCGTACCTGCAGCCTTGCCAGATGCAGGTTGATTTATAGCTCACTCAAATTCTGTTATGGTGGTAAGTGTGTCCAGGTGGTCAAAAGTTGGCATGGCCTCTATGGCCTTGAGGGCATCATCCGCTAGTTTGGTCTCACTTGAGTAAAGCTTCAAATAATGCTCTACCCATCTGCTGTTTCTTATCAGTGATGATTTCTCCAGTCAAGGTTTTCATTGGCGTACTTCTTTTGATAATTGGTCTACAGGTTTTCTTCATGTCTTCATACATGCTTCTGATGTCTCCCTTATCACATGCATTTTGAATGGCCTCACATGACTTGATCCAATTGTCATTTGCACACTGCTTGGCAGCCTTTTGCACATCCTTCCTAGCTTGCTTCAGCTCACTGAGAGTGTTACGCGTTGTTCTTTCCTTGTTTCTTAAGAGAGCTATCGTCTTTTTATCAATCAAGGGATGCAGTGTCTGGCTTTTTGCGGCAAACCAGTCCTGATTCTTATGATCCACAGTGCCATCAATCCCTACCGATGTTTTATAAAGAGTGCCAGAGTGTTACTAGGGGTTATGTTGTATGCACCCTGACAACTTAAGAATGCACACGTCCAACAGCACAAAGAATAGCAGTTCCAAAAGCCGACCGAACGAATAAATGACTTTATTCATAACACCATTAATTAACTAGTGACTAGCACAATTTATCACTTACAGTTTGTAATGTGTCATTACCGGGCCCTCAATCCAGCGAGCGACACGGCTCACCCAGTTTTCGGTACTGCCGTGTGTTTACAAGCCTGATGTGTACTGGCCCTCGCTCTTGCTGTAACACAGATTCTACAACACTCTAACGCTGTCCATACCGCTTGACTCGTAGGCTTTCCTCTTCACCTTTGAAACACTCTCTACATCTTCATATGCTTGCTTGCTTGTGTTCGTTGGCTTGAGCTCCAACGCGAAGTCCTGTTTGTCGGATGAAAGCATCCTGTTGTCCAACATCAGTGTGATGTCATACAGGACCTGAGTTTTGCGTGAGTATCCGTTGTCCCATGTCTGGCTTATTGGTGTGTAGACTGGTGGTTCCTCGCCGTACAGGCAGACACTCTCCGACTTCGGAGGATACATCTTCATATGATACAGCTGTTCTTGTCAATTTCCACGATGTCAACCTGGCTGTGTTTTCCGGACCAACTCCCTTCTCGACTGTCCGCCCACTGTGTTCAAACCACATCACGTGCCCTCAGTCCTGCCGCTCGATTGGCTACTATCTTTAGCCCGTTACCGGTGTCTTTCCCTTATAACTCTCCGTGATTATTTATCACTCTTAATGTCTCAACAATCTATGTTGCTGTTACTCATGTCTTAAGTAATCTGACTCATGGCAGAATTTCCTTAAGCTTACCCGACTTTTCACTGGCTGTACAATTTTCTGATGTATCAGTCTTCAACTTGTTTTTGAAACTCAAATCATTTATCAGAATCGTGGGTGTTAATAATATTTGTGTTTAGCTGTGTAGATTCTCTTTGGTCTCAGTCTAACCCTTGCAACAACCAAAGAATGATCCGTATCACAGTCAGCACAGTAGTAACTTCGAGTTAATGATGTATGGTTCAGATGTCTCCGTGGGATGATGAAGTCCAGCTGATGCCAATGGCCGGATCTTGGATGTTTCCATGTGATATTATGCAGTGTAGCATATTAAAACGTCCTTACCCTTTCCTAGCATTGACGCCCTTAAAAATACCAATCCCTAATAATTACTGTTTAAGTACCTTACTTTTGGGGAAAGAAATCAGAGCCAAACTAACCCGTAGGGCAGCCTAATTGATTTGGCATTAGTTTAAATTTTGGCCTTAGTTTGGTTCACGTACCTGGCCAGATCGGCTAGATTTTAAACAAAGATAAAAGAACAGCCATTTTGTTCAGTGTAGACAATGGAGACAGACACGTCAGCCTTTCCCTTCGGGGATGGGAGATTTTAGCCCTAAAAATATGTCATTCTCTGCAGCAATTGGTATGTTAAATGTACAGTATTAATACGTATTTATGTATTTTTATAAGGTACATATACCATTGTGTTTAATTAAGAATTGGTTAAAATGTTAAATCAACAATTCTTGTAAAATAGAGTCTGATTGATTTTTACTACTGAGCGCCATGTGTGTTCCACGCTGTAAAATTTCCATACTTACAATTTATAATTCCTATGTTAAAATCTCTTAAAGGCATTGTGAACCTATATCTCACTAGCAATGCTTATAATATATATATATATATATATATATATATATATATATATATATATATATATATATATATATATATATATATATATATATATATATATATATAATGTGTACTGTAGAGTATTCAACTCATTTCAGAAGCACATTTCAGAAACTTTCTCTCCATGCGGACGCAAAATATTGATAACGCATCTTATCTGATAGACATGGTTTCATGTTGGAGAACTTGTTTTCCTATATTGCTGATCTGTAACTTGAAATTATCGTGCCAAATTTTGGTACAATCTTCTTGTTAACATATTAGTAACCACTCATTATGGGTGATGGACATGTAATAATTTCATAAAATAATGCTAGGGAAATGCCATGTGGGAGAATATAATCCCATGAAAAAACACACAAATGCATGATATAACTAAGCCTTTAGCCACACAGCACCAAGAGTGGTGGACAACTGGAATAATATTATATTCCGAACACTTATCGGGCTGCATAAAACATTTCTAATAAATAAGAAATTTTCTTACAAATAGCAGCACTTGGCAAAATATATCACAGCGTTCACTAACCTCATGCTGCTGTAAGCAGTGGGGGGGGGGAATAATTTATGTTTTAGTTTTATGGATTAACCAATGAGGAAATCAAAAAACATAGGCTCCTTGCATTATCATTATGATTAATTATTATGTATGATTATCATGTACTTAATATCAGAGAAATGTACATGTTTATTTTTCTCTGTTATGAGAATTATATTCTGTCCTGATTGTTACTCTTTACGGTGGGAAATATACATTTTAATGGTACCCCTGGGGACAGGATGATGCTGATGTAAGAATCCTTGTGCATGTCAGTACATAAGAAGACAATGTTGAATAGCCTTGGCCTAATGCTGATTATAGCGACGGAAGGAAGACGCGGCATTAGAAACAACCGAGATTGATGTATAGGTTATTCTCTTCAAGTAGAGAGAGGCAACATCACCATGCTTGGATGGAAAGAATGGCTTCACTCATCTAATAGTCCCAGTAACAACATAGAACATAATATGGAGTGAGAAAATACCTTACTCTAAATAATAGCTAGAATAGCTCAACACCAAGCGACGAGAGACATTGGCACGTGGAAATCCCTCACCTTTTACCTCTCCTTATTTTTGTTTGTAAATATGGTATAAACATTTAACCATACCACAGTAGATTAATGCCAGTATTGTATTCTTTGTCATCCATTTCTATAGACAGTAGCGAGTGGTGGATTTGGATATATCACCAATCAGGATTCTGGGTTAAAAGCCTGATGAAGGTGAGTCAGGACTAACATCAACGTTGACTGCTACGCTTATCCGCTGCCTAGCCAGCGAAAGATCTGTTGAAGAGAGACACTCAGCGATTGATAGTCCTACTTCTGTCAGGATACCCAGGATGGATCTCTGTATTTAATTGTCCATCAAGATAAATGGATATTCAAAATACAACGACACCAGAGTATCGTCTACTTTTACGTCTGGGAGATACCGTCTGGTACACCATCAATCCGAGAGGCCATTGAAACTATGGGACATTCCCAGTTTTCTGTTCAGGATTGAATAATCCTTTAATCAGTCATATAGCGGCAGATTCAACACCAATTTCTAGATACGAACGCCAATTCAAACAAATTGGAAGAGACACTGAAACAACATAAGCAAGTACAACGAAGGTACCAACTTAATATCAACTGAAAAACAACTGAGAAACCAGATTACCTCAAGGTTCAAATCTACAACACTCTGAAAGCAGCCAGATCCACTCGAGATCTCAGAACCGAAACACCATCAGAAGGCCATCCGAAAGAAGCTAGCGGAGTAAATGCCTCTACGCATGCAACAACACAAATCATCTGATTGTTGTGCGACTCTCAGTTGGTGTGTTGGAAATAATATTCTTCAGTTCCATGCCTGCAGCAGTCCAACCCTGGACAAAAGTCCAGATGAAACGAATGAATGACTCAACATGGTATGTTCTCCACTGAAATGGAATGAATCAGAACTCTATGCTGGTCCCATGTCGCCTAATTGCCCATCACCAAGTGTGGGATGGCCTAGCAACATGAACCGGGTGTGTGAAAAAGCCTTTTGAACTAAATTGGGAAACAGTTAACATAAACCGAGCTGTTGGACAGTCGTCATCTTATTCATCGATAAGATGATCTAGGGAAGAACCTTCTGCAAGAGCTTAAGTTTCATCTCCTGAAAGTATGACAGACTTAAGCATCAATTTCAATTGGAACACAGAACCCAATGGCAACATAGTATTCTTCAATTCAGCCCCACGGAGGGGATATGTGCTTGTGTATAATTCTATTCTTGGATTATGGATTATAAATATTCACCAGCCAACTTCAGTGAACATAATGTAAGGAGAACATGACTGTGAGTACATTTATTTCTGCCCCAGATAAATATGGATATTATCTGCTTCGCACTGGAGAAGAATAACCAACCGCAACACCTAAGGAAAAAGACAGTAATTAAATAATTAGTTTAATTATTAGTACTAGAGTGGTTCCATATGTGGGTTTTTTCCATGCCATGGATGTGTAAGGTCAATAGCTTTTTTTTCAGTGAATGGTAGAATCAACAGGTGGTTGTTGTTTTGGTTGAGTACTCTGACTCCATCTCATTATTTTTTAAATAAGAGTATTGTAACTAGTGTCAGAAACAATGTTTATATATAGGGTTTCATGAACTTAGACCATTGTTTACTTTGCTGATGTACAGTGTGTCAAAGATGTAGAACCAACTAGTGGTTGTTGTGTTGTTTGTAATAACATTGGTTGTTTTTTTCTCGGGACATTGTGGTTAATGTGTTTTTTTTTTTTTTTCATATTGAAAATCATTCCCTTGCCTGTTCTGGAAATTCAATTTGGCCATTACAATGTCATGTATGTTACTACAGATCTTGATTCAATGCCTGAACTGTTTGTCCAAAATTGTTGATGTTTACGACAAGTCCAATGTTGATGGTTGTTCAACCGTGGTTGTGTTATATGTTGTAAACAATCAATATCCTCTAACACTATAGGAAATTTATAAGGTGATAAGTGGGAATGGAGAAGTACTCATGAATACAGTTATGAACAGGAGTGAAGTATTTTCCTTCTTGTGTTTATGGTAGAATTCAATGATCACCTTGCATTCTAGCAGTGACCAGAGAATCAAATGTAAATCCTATAGACACTTTTAACAAAATATTCTCTTAGATTACAATCCACATCCCACATGCAGCTCTTCTTTTAATGGGTTTGTAATACATAAGCCATTTCTGGTGCAATGATCAAGCAGTCTTTAACCATTTTCATTCATGAACTCGAGTCCTTGCCCACGCGGGCAATGAAATCATCGAGTATATAAATGTAGTAGAATTTTGGAACTGCCTTGATCACAGAGTCTAACGCCTCATAGAACGAAGCCTTCATATTATCAGAGGAAGCGAGTGTCGGTGCATATGCAGTGAGAATGGTGGCAAAACCAAAAGAGATTGCCAAGCGCAAGGATAATAGTCTTTCATTACCTCCAGCTGAAATTTCAATTATTCCCAGTAGCGAATTCTTCACTGCAAAGCCCACACCATGTTGCTTTTTTTTCTGCCTGCCCTCTACCCTTCCACAAAAATGTGTAATTGTTTTCTCTGATTTACCCTTCCTCAGTGAGGCGAGTCTCCTGCAGGCCAGCAATATCAATGTTAAAACGACTGAGTTCGGCATCAATCACAACCGTTTTTCTCACATCGTCAATAATCTTCAATTCAGTGGAAAATCCTGGACACGTGTTTCTTACGTCCAGGTTGCAAGACGTAGCGTGAGGTTTCTATTTTTCTTTTTATTATTGCCTGGTGCATTGGTTTTACAGCCTGCGAATCAGATTTTATCCTAGCCTCAGGCACCCATTGAAGCAGACAGGCTGTTGCGGATCAGCACCGAATGGGCCGAGGACTGCCCAGCTTGAGGCGGACGGTAGCTGATCAGTGACACATGTAGGTGTCTCTCACGATCAGAGGCAACTCGTGGAGCCCCATGGTCAAGAGTCATAGACTAAGACGAGACAGATCCTGAATGGCACAGGCAAAAATATCTTTACGTCAGGTGTGTGATCTAGAGTCCATCAATCGTGAAAATGAGTGGGTTGGAAGAGGGTACCGGAAGACATGACGGACTGGCACAATGTAATAGTAACACTGAGTCGTGAGTACAGAGAATAGGCAGCGGGCCACATATAGTTTGGGGTGGAACAACTGATCCAGAGTAATACACATCAAGGTGACATAGTGATATGTACTGATGGGTCAGCGGTGAGAAATAAACTGAGTTGTCGGGGCTTCATTACGAAGTCTAATGGACGATTCTTAAAAAAAGGAGTGTCTGGTATATGCGGCTGCACCCTCCAGCATGAGAATGGAGGTGGAAGCAGTCACAGCGGCATTCTGTTGGTTAGAGGAGACCACTGCAACACACATTGTATTCATTACGGACTCAAGGAGTATGCTTAGTAAGGTGGAGAAAGGAAAGTTTCTTGTGGAATGGCTCAACTCGCTTCAGAGGTCACAGATTGTGAGAATTGTATGGATTCTTTGGTAAATGAACAGGCTGAGAGGCTGGCAGGGAAAGCACTACTTTGTAGTAGATTACCTATGGACAAGGGAGGGGTGGTCGTGCACCTGTGTGACCAGGTGGAGAAGGTGAGGGAACAGATTGAGAACCCGTATGTGGAAAAAAAGAGATTGTGGTGGATTGGCAGGGGTACTGTTAGAATCTCAAAATTGAGAGGGAAGACCAGGAGAACTTTCAATAAGATAGCGGTGGGATCGATTAGTAGTGTGACTTTTCGCTGGCTGTTGAACGACGGGACGGAGTGCGTATGGGGATTTCCCAAGTGCAGTGATGTAAATTCTTAGCTCTACTCAACTCAACTCAACTCTTTAAATTTTTTGTTCGTATTTTCCCATATCTTGCCCATTTTAAATGCTGCTACGTCTTTCCAGTACGTATTATTTTTTATTATTCGGAGATTTTTACCGTCACTTTTAATGATCTACAAGATTTTGATAATTTCTCATGTTTCATGTTATCATATTCTTTGGTGTAATCTGTACAGAGCAAATACATGTCTTTCTGTGTCTCAGTTAAACTCTCTGCTAGTGTTGGGATTGCGTATATGGCAGTATTTGTTTCCACAAATCTAGATTGCTCTTCTTGGTAATTGAGTGTATTGTACTGAATTCTTCACATCCATGTGCAAATGGTCTTTTAGATGGAGGTATTAATGCAGATTTATCAAATCACATATCAAATATATAAAAATATACATCATTAAAGGACAAACAAGACCTCTCGCACAAAAGCAGCTGGGTGAAGCAGCCGAAAAGGCCTCGTGTTGGCTCTGGAACCATCGGAACTTCAGGTGGGACAAGTCACCTCAGTAATATGATTCACTTTCATGTCTGCAAATCGTAGTGTGTCCAAAATCTAACATCGAAGAAAGCGAACAATCTCTCATCTACGATCTAGAACCGTTACGTAAAGCGAAATAGCGAACTAAAGCGAACAATCTCTCATCTACGATCTAGAACCGTTACTGCCTCATGTCGACTCTGTAGTTACCTCCCCCCCCCCTCTCTCTCTCTCTCTCTCTCTCTCTCTCTCTCTCTCTCTCTCTCTCTCCCTCCCCCCCCCAAACGAATACTGTGCACTTGAGACTAGGAATTTGCATGTGTTGTTGTTGTTGTTGTTGTTGTTGTTGTTGTTGTTTTCAAAACACTGAGCTGTAGCATATACCGAGATCAAGGAATGTCAGCCAAAGTCCAGCCTCTAGCAAAGTTGCTAATGGTGGTGTAAGAGTTAAAACGTCTAGCGAGGACCGCACTCCGCAGAAAAAACGGGGTGAGGGTTGAAGAGCCCAAACCAACAACCAAGCAGCCCAGAGGAAAAGCTGACTTTCTATGGACTAGCAGGAGTGCAAATCCGTGAGACATGAACGGGATAGGAAGAAGGCAATACGCCGGAAATGATGCGTACTTGGTGAACCGCTGACGTGGAGGCGACAACAATGGCGCACAGCCAAGGAAGAAGCTGGCTTCTCACGACCAAAGGTGCTAGAGTATGTGTGAGTGAACGTACCGGGTGCACGATGTTCCCAAGGGATATACCCAGATTATATTTGGTTCCCATCTCTTTACCTAGCTCATGTGATGGCTCCAAGAATACCGCTTGTATACGTCGCGACCACACTACGGGCAACAGTCTTGGCTGACCGGCTAAACTACACGAGTGAAGTAGGGGTAATATCCTACTAAACTAGGAGTGTCCACCCCTTGTACAAAACAGACTGTGACAGTGAACACGGCGGATGAATATATGGACAGTGAACATGGCTGGCCATCGTGGAAGAGACTGTGATCTCACCATGGAGTATTCCAAAGACAGCAATAAGACAACAACTAAAGGAAAACAGCGATGCGGGTAAGTCTTATTCACCTGGAGATGAGCCTGTTGTAAATATGCCAAGGGAAGAGAAAACTCCTATAGTGTATAATGCAGAGAATAAAGGACATATGAATCTCATATTCTTTTGAAATGATGCATTCTGACAATCAATCAATCAATCATGTGCCATGCCGGAAAGCGTGGGCGGTCATGACTCGCCATTTCACTCGATTACCGGAGTCGTGGATCAGCTCAGTGTTCCTATCTCGTCCATGCCATGTGGCCAAGCCATCCAGGTATTTTCCTCTCGGCCTTCCTCTTGGTCTGTTCCCCTCGATCTTGCCAGTTGTCAATAAGTTCTCCACCCCATTTCTTCTCATAATATGTCCAAAAAGTTTTGACTGTCTTCGTCTAATTTCTCTAATCAGTCTACGATTTTCATTTGTCTCCTGTAGTACTTGGTCATTGGTTTTTCTGTCTGTCCATGGTATTCTTTGCATTTTCCTCAGAAACCACATTTCTTTTTTCAGCTTGACTGCACATTGTCCAAGTTTCACATCCATACAAAAGAACAGGCTCTATGTATCCCCGCAAAACGAAGTCTGAGAATAAGAAGTCTGAGAATTGGTACGTGGAACGTACGCACCCTGTAACAAGCAATGCAATTTGACAACTTGATTTCGGAAGCAAAGACACGAATATAGACATTTTAGATGTATCAAAAACAAGATGGACAGACGCTGATATATTCATTAACTCGGTAGGAGGTTATCACGAGAGAGGAGCAGGGAGTAGGAATGTTAGTAAAATGAAATTTAGAGAAAAATATTAGTAAAGATACATATATAATGCTACTACTCAAAATTAAGGCAAGATCTTTCGATGTAGTAATTCTGCAGACATATGCTCCAGCAATTGATTAAAGCGACGAAAACTAGAAGAATACTATGAGGACCTACAACAAACACTGAAAGTTGTAAAATCATCTGAGCTCCTGGGACTAACAGGTGTTTCCAAGGCACCAGGCCTGGGTTCTATACTGGCCAAGACCTATTGACGCGTCCTCGTCGAGCGTCCTGAGTAACAGGTCCCTTTGGGGTCCTGGCTAATGTCAGTAGGATAGTTTATTCCTCCGAAGTCGGAGAGTAGAACCACCCGTCTGCACACCAATAAGCCAGACATTTGACAACGGATACTCACGCAAACCTCAGGTCCTGTATGACATCACACTGATGTTGGAGGATGTTTTCATCCGGCATACAGGACTTCTCGCTGGAGTTCACAGCCAGCGAATACAAGCAAGCAAGCAAGCATCTGAGCTCATTATGATTATTAATAGATTTGAAAACAGTGTTAAATTGCAAACACATACCCTGATGCTGATATCAACTCTGACCACAATCCTATAGTTTTAAAATTACAAATAAAACTTAAAAACGCAAAATGTAGGATATCAAGGACACCTCCAATAGGTATATGTGCATTGAAACAACCAGACATAAGTCAACTATAACTGGTCGAAGTAAAAAAAATAAATATGGTGAGCAGCTCGCTGAGTGGATATCGTCTGCAGTCCGACCCTTCATGGTTTGTGCGGGGAGCGGCCCGTAGCGAACGAAAGGCCCAATACATTGAAGAGGGATTAAAGCAGCCATGAGCAGGACGTGGCGATTCCCTAGGTGAGCCCAACACCAGAACGCTATCTGTCGGCTCTGCAACTATGGAAGCCTCCCTGGATGGCGAATAATGCCCATGGACTGTCCCTTCCTTCCATTGAGGGCTGATCGTGAAGTATTCGACCGTTCTAACTTGACCAGCTGGGATATGGACGGCACCACAAAAGTGAGTTTCCCGAGGAATGCTAACCTGGTCAAAAACGCATGCAAAAGTCGGATGTGTTGCTCTAAGGGTCTAGACCAGGGGTGGCCAACGCGAGGCCCGCGGGCCGCACGCGACCCGCCGGGAGTCATGTTGCGGCCCGGGGAGCTAGGTCAAATGAACATAAATGTTAACCTTATTGTACATATCACCAAAAGAACATTACATCGTGAGTCGTTGTGACATATTTCCAATATAGTATGCCTATCAACGATACTTGGATTCTCTATTATACTCTGTTTTCAGAGGTCACAATGTTAATTCGAGGCCAAGCCCAATTTTCTAACCATAACACTTAAGCCGCCGGGCGTTTGAAGTTGACAGGAGTTTGAAACTGCGTCCACACGACATATGAACACGTGCGACCGTCTGGTGGGTGACAAGAAGACGGGAGATGGCAACACTACTGCCCCCCCCCCCTTTCTCCAGCCCGGCCCTGTCCGCGACACCATCCCCATCAAGCTGTGTCGCGTTCTGTGCCAAAAGTGTGCCTAGGATAGGTACATTAAAATAAATCGAGTGGGTGGATTGAATTGAGAAGTTTTTAAGGGGTGAAATTGAGAACTGTAAGGAGTCTGAGAAATGCTTTTCTAGCGACCAGCTGTATTTTCCGTATTGGATACAGTGGGGTTCTTTGGACTCCAGGATGGTGGACTGAACCTTGGCCGAACCAGAAGCATAGTACAAATGCTCTAGTTCTCATTTGGAGTGGCTGATTCATCGGCACAGGATGAAAAGGATTCATATTGATGTAAGAGCCGAGTTTCCTTAATATTATTTGCTCTCCAAGTTTAAGGCAACCTCAACATTATAGAACTCCATTGAGTGACTGATCAATGTATATAAGAGGATGGCCTGGCCAACACCAATGTATCTACTACTCAAGTAAATGCACTGGCTGAGTCTTACCTTCATGGACTAGTTGTTAAGGTCAGGAGAAGGGTTATGAACATTGTCAAAACCTGGCAGTTATCCAGATGGACATTTACAAAACTTGGATTGTTTCCACCTGGACATTTTTAAAACCTGAACTTTATCCATGAGGACATTTTTAAAACCTGAACGGTATCATCGTGGATATTTTTCACCGCCTGAAACTTATTACCATAGATATCTGCCCGTCGTTTATCATTTATGGATAATTTCCATCCTTGACTAGTATCATTATGGATATTTAGAACTCTTGAAGTTTATCTGCCCTATGGATATGTATAATTTATAACTTTGAAGTTTACCAGTGGATATTTATAACGTCTGAACTTTATCTGAACGATGGACATTTATAACTCCTGAAGTTTATCTGCCCTGTGGATATTTATAACGTCTGAGGAAATTTATTATCAGGGATATTTCACAGCTTGAGGAATGTTGCACTGGATAATCCCAATTCCGGAACATTTAGCCGAATGAATATGTGCACCTTGGGAACTTATTAACCTGGCTAGTTCTACTCCAGTGACTTGAACATGAACATTCGTAAAGGGAATATTATGGACCATAGACTGTAGGAACCATAGTGTTTTAGTTTGTGAAAAGACTTTATGGTATTAGGTATGAACTCTGTGTTCCTGATATTTCTCTGAGTGGATGTTGTTGAAGGAAGAGATAATATTGGTTGGATACTGGCTGAGAACATCAGTGAGAAAGGTATGATTAATATAGATTATTAATATTATTTTGATGTGGGTTTTTATTATGTGAATATTCATTATGTGTATTTGAGGTATTACGTAACCATGGCGTCAACTAGTAAAGACGTTGGACCAAATAAGAGAAGAATCACAGAAGAATTAAGAAGTTTTCAAGACAGGTGGACTATAAACTATTTTTTTTTCGTGGAAATTAAAACAAAGCCCATATGCTTGATATGCAACGAATCTGTTTCTGTCTTGAAATAGTATAACATCAAACGGCACTACGAGACTAAACATGCAAATAAGTTTTATAAGTACAAAGGGCAATTTCGACAAGACCAAGTAAAAGACTTTTAAAAAAATTTCTGCACAACAAAGGATATTTACTTAGAGCGGGTTCAGAGTCAACATGCTATGTAAAAGCTAGTTATGCAGTAGCCAGGATACTAGCAAAAAAATCGAAGCCATATTCAGATGGTGAAATGGTTAAGGAATGTTTGGAGAGCGTCGTTGAAATTCTGTGTCCAGAAAAGAAGAAGGATTTCTCAAAAATAAGTCTGTCTCGTCAGACTATTACTAGGCGTGTGGACGACATTGGAAAACATATAGAAGATAATTTGAAAATTCGAGCATCCAAGTTTATATTTTATGCTCTAGCAGTGGATGAAAGCACAGATATGGCAGATACTGCCCAACTGGCAATTTTTATCAGGGGTGTTGATGTCCATTTTAAAAAGACAGAAGAATTAGCGGCACTGTATCCACTTAAGGACACTACTAAGTCACGAGATTTGTTAGAAGCAGTTACATCGACATTGAATCGCTTTTCGTTACAACTTAACAACTTATCGGGCTTAACAACGGATGGTGCTCCAGCAATGGTTGGGAAACACGAAGGTTTAGTAAAATTGATTGAAAATGAGGCCTCCAAAGTCGGTAATACTTCTATGCTAAATTTTCATTACATTATTCATCAGGAGAATTTATGTTCGAAGGCCCTCAAAATGGACCATGTCATGAAAGTGGTCGTCAAAATAGTGATCTTCATTAAGTCGAACGGGTTGAATCACCGTCAGTTCCAAGAATTTCTAAAGTCTTTGAACTCAGATTATAATGACGTCACATTTTATGCAGAAGTAAGATGGCTGACCCGTGCCAAATTGTTGAAAAGAGTGTTTGATTTGCAACAAGAAATACAATCATTCTTTGCAAGCAAGTCAAAAAGTATCCCAGAGTTTGAAGACAAAGAGTGGGTTTGCGAATTTGCATTTCTGGTCGATATAACTAGCCACCTAAATGACGTTAATTCTCGTCTACAAAGGAAACATCAATTAATTAATAAGATGTTTTTTTTTAAACCTTAAACCAGGCAAGCGTTTGACAACGATCTCACCTACTTAGAAGCGACGATGTGGTCGAAGCTGTAGCACGCTTGCTTGCTTACTTTAATAACAAAAAAAACAAAAAAACAAATTAGGTACGTGGCCCGGCAGGAAATATTATTTCTGAAATTTGGCCCGCCTGCTGAAAAGGTTGGCCACCCCTGGTCTAGACCCAAAGGTGCATAACAATACACCGCACTTACATTGAAAAAACATTCCTGATGATCGCAGCAGCAGCAGCACAGCAGCAGCAGCAGCAGCAGCAGAAGAAGAAGAAGAAGAAGAAGAAGAAGAAGAAGAAGAAGAAGAAGAAGAAAAAGAAGAAGAAGAAGAAGAAGAAGAAGAAGAAGAAGAAGAAGAAGAAGAAGAAGAAGAAGAAGAAGAAGAAGAAGAAGAAGAAGAAGACTTAAAAATATATAGAAGTTCAGAAAACTATATATTTATGTTTTATAGACTACAAGAAAGCTTTTGATAGAGTACAACATGAACGATTAATTACATCTTTCAAGATATAGGCGTAGACGGAAAGGAGATCAGACTTATTAGTAACTTGTACTGGGAACAAGTGGCGTCTATTAGATGCGAAAATAATTATTCGTTGCCTATAGAGATAAAAAAGAGGAGTACGGCAGGGATGTGTGTTGTCCCCAGGCCTCTTCAACTTATACACAGAACGAATTCTTAAACAAGTCTAACTGCCTTGACAATGGAAGAATCATAAACAATCTTATGTATGCTGACGATACAATGTTACTTGCAGAAACCGACTAAGAGTAACAAAGACTAATGGAACAAGTCAACAGACATAGTGCAGAATGTTGCTTAGATATTAACATCCACAAAAGGAAAACTATGATAATTATCAGTGGAAAGGACAGGTCATCACTGAAGATCATAGTAAACGGTAGGATACTAAAACAAGTAACAAGATTCTCCTATTGTGGACATGTAATAACAGGTGATGACAGAAGTGAAACAAAAATCAAAAAGAGAATAGGAATGGCCACAAATGCTTTCAACATCATGAAATCCATATTAACATCTAGAGAGATTAACAACGTATTAAAAACTAGAATTGCCAAATGTTATGTATATTCAACACTATTATATTGCGCGGAAGCCTGGACAATGAACAAACAGCTAGAAAGTCGAAAAGAGACCCTAGGGGTGTGGATATACAGAAGAATATGTTGTATTTCATGGTAACAAAAACAATCAAATGTAGAGGCGCTAGAGAAACTGGAAATGAAAAGAGTTAGAGAAAGAAATGAAATGAGAGAAGTGAAATATTTGGGACACGTTAAAAGACATAACGTTCTGTTATAAAAATCACACTGGAAGATAAGGTTGAAGGCAAGAGAGCAAGAGGAAGTGGGAAGATAACATGAAGAGATAAACGAACAGCAATCTGTCAGAATGTACGGTCAGGTCGAGAAACAGACGGTGTTTGAGATCTATTGCAGCCAACCTTCATTGTGGAGGCGGCACCTGCATGATTCATTGTATTATATCTGTTTCTCATATTTAATATGTATAATTCTTACATTTCTGTATCTGATCGTAGAATATCTTTGTAAAGTTTAATGTCCGTGACTCATATTAGCATGAACAAGCATCTGTGTGTTCTTCATTGACTTTGAAATCAAGGGCAATAGTTTCTGATCTCTTATTTGCAATGTAAAATCTGAGCAATTATTATCATGTTAGCTGTCGCGTGTGAATATATTTATACGGGTAATGATTAATGAGTTGGTACTGTGTTAGCTGTCGTGTGTCAGGGTATCTAGGTCAATGTATTTATACGGGTAATGATTAATGAGTTGGTAGTGTGTTAGCTGTCGTGTGTCAGGGTATCTAGGTGAATGTATTTATAAATGCAATCATTTATGAATGGTTAATCTGAGAAAGATAAATATCGTTATCATATATTTATGTTAGCGTTTTGAGCAAATATTGTATGGTTTTCGTTCCCCACTGCAATGTGAGCAGCAAGTGGTAAAAATACATTGCCTTTTATGTGTGACTGTATTATAGGCCTGGTGTTTACGTATTAGTCAGTTAATATTAAAATCTTATCCTACATGTTATTTGTCCAGTTTTTATTCCCGCAATCTATAAATAAATATTCGTGCACCGGGCAATGTCATGTCAGTTTGTATTCTTGCAATGATGCACTTGACAATGGCATGTCAATTTAAACAATTATCTGTGCGTCAGTCGGCGAGATAGTTTTAAATATATGTGGCAATTTTATTTGTTATACTCATACCCTTTAATCTGGATAAAACGCATTACCTGTTATTTGTTATAGAATTCCGAGTATATACTGTGTGCCCGTAATATAGCCAGTAGTGCTTTGTGACTCTGAAATAGGGACCACCAACAAACACGACACGATATTGAATGTATTTCACAGATGGCTCTATCTTAGAATGAAAAAAAAAAAATTAGGCGGGACAGAAATAAGACACATGCGATCATTCTTATCATTGTCTGAGGGAAAAGAGGTTAGTGAAACGCAGTTTCACAATTTCTCGACATACTGAGTCGAGGGTTAGAAATCAGCCAAAAACAATCAATCGAAAACAATGGCAAACTACTGAAGTTAACATTCCCTAGCAAACTGCAAAACAGTTCATTAATGCTGGGGTTAATTGCAACGACATGTACAAGAAAGAATATAAAGTAAACAACGTATCCGCTTTCTTGATTATTAATTCTCCGTGCCAACCAAACATAAAAAATAAAAAAAACTATTAATCACTGCAAAATGATTTTTGTATTTGTTTATGTGAACATGTAGCGGAGATTTGAAGTTGAAATATCAGAGCTAGCGACACGTTAAGCTTGAATCAGAAAAAAATTGCGTTATTATTTATTAACGGAAAGCGCAACAATGTGCAAAAGATATACAAGATAGATATTGAAAGTTGTGCATGAAAACTGTCCCTGTGGCACATAGTCACACTGTGCAGATATGGAAACGACTGGTGTGCATGCAAACTGTTCCTGTGGCACATAGTCACACTGTGCAGATATGGAAAGGTGTACATGGAAACTGTCCTTGTGGCACGTAGTCACACTGTGGCAGATATGGAAACGACTGGTGTGCATGCAAACTGTTCCTGTGGCACATAGTCACACTGTGCAGATATGGAAAGGTGTACATGGAAACTGTCCTTGTGGCACGTAGTCACACTGTGCAGATATGGAAACGACTGGTGTGCATGCAAACTGTTCCTGCGACACATAGTCACACTGTGCAGACATTGAAAGGTGTGCATGTAAACTGTCCCTGTGGTTTATAATCACACTGTGTAGATATGGAAAGTTGTGCATGCAAACTGTTCCAGTGGCACATAGTCACACTGTGCAGATATGGAAACGACTGGTGTGCATGCAAACTGTTCCTGTGGCACATAGTCACACTGTGCAGATATGGAAAGGTGTACATGGAAACTGTCCTTGTGGCACGTAGTCACACTGTGCAGATATGGAAACGACTGGTGTGCATGCAAACTGTTCCTGTGGCACATAGTCACACTGTGCAGATATGGAAAGGTGTACATGGAAACTGTCCTTGTGGCACGTAGTCACACTGTGCAGATATGGAAACGACTGGTGTGCATGCAAACTGTTCCTGCGACACATAGTCACACTGTGCAGACATTGAAAGGTGTGCATGTAAACTGTCCTGTGGTTTATAATCACACTGTGTAGATATGGAAAGTTGTGCATGCAAACTGTTCCAGTGGCACATAGTCACACTGTGCAGATATTGAAAGTTGTGCATGAAAACTGTCCCTGTTGCACGTAGTCACACTGTGTAGATATGGACAAGAATGGTGTGCATGCAAACTGTCCCTGTGGCACATAGTCACATTGTCCAGATATGGAAAGGTGTGCATGGAAACTGTCCTTGTGGCACGTAGTCACACTGTGCAGATATGGAAACGATTGGTGTGCATGCAAACTGTTCCTGTGGCACATAGTCACACTGTGCAGATATGGAAAGGTGTACATGGAAACTGTCCTTGTGGCACGTAGTCACACTGTGCAGATATGGAAACGACTGGTGTGCATGCAAACTGTTCCTGCGACACATAGTCACACTGTGCAGACATTGAAAGTTGTGCATGAAAACTGTCCCTGTTGCACGTAGTCACACTGTGTAGATATGGACAAGAATGGTGTGCATGCAAACTGTCCCTGTGGCACATAGTCACACTGTGCAGATATGGACAAGAATGGTGTGCATGCAAACTGTCCCTGTGGCACATAGTCACACTGTCCAGATATGGAAAGGTGTGCATGGAAACTGTCCTTGTGGCACGTAGTCACACTGTGCAGATATGGAAAAGAATGTTGTGCATACAAACCGTTCCTGCGACACATAGTCACACTGTGCAGATATTGAAAGTTGTGCATGAAAACTGTCCCTGTGGCACATAGACACACTGTGCAGATATTGAAAGTTGTGCATGCAAACTGTCCCTGTGGCACAAAGTCACAAAAGGCTACCCACTGAAATAGGTTCACCGAATGTGTTTTGGTAGTAAAAGCGTTCGACATAATTCTGAACACATAACCCACCTAGCGCTGACTGGTCAACACAATAAGGGTTAGCACCGTACGTCCAATGCGCCTTAGAAAAGTACTCACTCACTCACTCACTCACTCACTTACTTTGGAATGTAGTACAAAGACAAAGCCCAGTTCTGCAGACTAGGCGAGTACTGCACCATCACGTCAATGCCAGAAAACAGAATTTGATTAACCCAGGAGAAGATTGAACAACCAGTGTGGAAAGAATTTCAACATCCTCCTTACAGCCCCGACGTAGCCACGGGTGATTTTCATCTGTTTGGTCCATTAAAAGCTTATCTTGACAGTTTGCGTGTTGCCGATGATGCAGCAGTTGAAATTTGAGAGAAAATATGGCAGAGCACGTATTTCTATACTGCAGATTTTGACACACTTATATGGCGAGGGGAGAGGTTTATCCGTATTAGTGAATATTATGTTGAGACGAACAAGGGTGGAATTTTAGGGCATTAAAAAATGGTATTCAGGTCGGTTATTCATTACATATAACAAATATTCATTTGTAACTTAATTATTGACTCCCCTTGTATGTGTCCAATTGTTTTACACGCATATGTAGTGGATATGTTCCTTGCTGCGCATCCTGAAATTTGCCGTCGGTAGCTTCAGTAACAGACATCCTTGGTTTCTGTACATTCAAATCAAGACAGTCTACTTTGTTTCATAATAGTCATTAGTCAACTGTTTCTCTCTGTGTCTTCAAACATGTTCGTTCACCTTTCCGTCTGTCGAGCTCACTGCTTTTACCATCAGTTATCGCTGATCGCTTACAGATTTACTTATACGGTGCTTCTTTTAAACTAAGACCGGGTCTTACATTAATTTTTGCTTCAAAAAATGCCCAAGGGTTGATTGTTATTTTTTAAAGATACAAAAATCTGCATTTATTTACGTACAAAATTCTACATTTATTCAAATACAGCCATGTCATCTTTTTATAGAACATCATCATAACTCTCCAAAATCCCTAATTCCGGCCTGAATTTCTTGCGACTCCATTTCCTGTAGAAAATATGGCATCAGTCTCTCATGTCCAGCAATAAAAGTTTCCTTAAATGAGCATTTCTTGTCCATAAAGTTTGCACGCTGATTTCTCTCCATCCTATTTTCAATGTAGTCGTTGATTTCTATGCGCAAATAGTCCTGCGATGGCTTGTTTACTGGAATATCAAGAGTCTGAAGATATGAAGTCATTCATGCGGGAATCATTATTTGTTCTATTATTCATGTCTTTAGAGCGGTGAGTGCAGGCTGAGTCCCTGACTAGCAGACCACGTTGACCACCTCGTAAACCTAGAGGTAGCATTAAATCGACCCACTTCCTTATATCTGCTCGTGTGCACCAGGCTGTTTTGGTTTCAAGAACATAAATTCCCGAAACACATTCAATCTTGTCATTCTTGCGATTACTGATGATTAGAGATAGTGCTTTCCTTCCATCCAGATAAACTGCCAAACTACAGGTAACACGTGCACTTTCATTTTCAGTGGACGAAATGAAGATTGACGAGGCATCCGTCTGATTAATTGTCATTTCAGATCCTAGACTCATAAATACTGTAGTTTCATCCATGGCAATGACGTTGAGAGATGGTATTTTAAAAAATGTCAACAAAGTACTTAAATGCAAGTGCACCTTTAATAACTTCAGTATCTTCCAGCTTGAACAGTGTTGTCGATCTTCTTAGAGACAGTTTATTTCGCCGAAGGAAGCCATCCAGCCAGTGCTGTGATGCTTTGAGTTATTCTGCGGATATTTCTAAATGTGGTGCCATTGCAAGGGCAAATGCTTGAATATCAGCCTTTCGCACAACCTATCTGCAAATCCATTAAGAGATGATGCCTTTCATTTAAGAGACTAATGGTTGCCGACCTGATCCACGTTTGCGCTCCCTAGCATTTCCTTCTTCCACCTGTTGACCATTTTCGGACCATTCGGAGATCAAGCTTCTTCTCTTTGCAGAAAGCCGTAAGATTCTTGCCCCGGGAGTCTTCAACGATTTCGTTCTTGTAATCGATGGAATAGCTCTTTCTTTTTGCATTAATCTTGTCTGGGTGTCAAAATTGTATTCCATTGAGTCTACAATGAAATCAAGTGTTAATTGAAGACTTACGAGCCAGGTGTGGCAACAACAATTAAGACTTAAGAACGATAGCACACACATAAGCGACTAGAAATTGCTAGCGCCAATCTGCTTGAAGACACAATATTGGTGGCGAATAATGCAAAACATCTATAACAATTGTTGGACATTGTAGTAACAAAGAGTGCTTCCATAACCCAATCTGCGTCTCATGGCATATTAAAATATAGCCACGTCTAATGTACGTGACAGGCGTAGATTTTTAGCCACGAGACGCACTGCGAATAGTCACCGAATCGAATAAGAAAGATTCGTGAATTTGACTTAGAGATAATTCAAGTCGTTGTTGTGGTCGAGTGTGGACACACACACGTTATGAAGATGGCTATGACCAAGAATAGTGCCACCTCTAGAATGATTCGTGTGTAGAAGTAGTCGTAGATATTTTAGAAGTGCATCTGATATTGTGCGAGTGAACGTTAATGTGTTTGTTTATTACTTGCACTCTGTAAATCTGACATTCGTATAAATGAAGAAATTAAATATCACAAAGGAACTCGTCTTGTGTAATGAGTTAGCCTGATGTGTGCCACTGGTATGTTCGTACCGGCGCCAAACTGTAAGTGTGTAACATTGACATTGGTTATTGATATTCTAAAGTGATAGCGACAAGATGACAAGTAACTCTTTGACAACAGGGGTCAAATAATAACTAGGGACTCCGGGTGGACTGTCATACGCAGGAACACGTTAAAATCCAGTATCTATATAGTTGAAATAAAGCATTCATCGTGTATGGGATCCATGTCACCGTATTCACACAGTAAACGTTTTTTATGAACTTCAACGCTTAGGTGGTGAAGTCATTTTTGTCTCCGCTGTGGACATTCTGGAGTTGTCAACTGTTGTCTCTGTTCAATAAGCCATTTCAGTAAACGTCACGCAAAGATCAGTATGGCAATCCATGGGGGCTCGTCCGGGATATTCTCGAAGAACTAGAACAGTACAATGAATGATTATTCAAGTGATCCAGTGAGAATTGTTCGGATTTGGAAATAGGAATTCAACAAGGTTGCCCAGTTTGCAGTGTTGACATGAGATATGTAAGATCTATGGAGCATGACGTAGGAAAATCTCAGTTTGACTTTATAACACGTGACGGAAATCCAACTTTCAAATATGTGTAACTCATGTTTACAATTTCCGCACAGGGTGGATCAAAAAAATGAAAACGGCCTTACAACAGAGTGTGTAGTTGCAATTGAAATGAACTGTATTGAATCTGTAACAATGTAAACAAAAGACATCTTCAAGATTTAATAGGAAGAAACGTCAATGCTGATTGAAAAAAAAAGGAAAACACAACACAGGAGGAAATCGTCATGTACTAAGAAACCTTAACTTGACTTTGCGACACATGTGTTATAACTGTAATGGTGATGATAATTTGTGGACTGCTTAGTAATAAATCTTGCGAGTGTTAATTAGTATATGAATATTAGTAGTTAATGTTACATCAATGCTCTTAAAACACACATAGAACTGTGTTGTTATGTGAAAATAGAACTATAGTAATAGATTAATGAATTTACAGGCTGATGTGATAATTAACGGTTATTCATGTTGTAAACTTAAAAGATTATTATAATTAGGTACATATATTAATGAATTATAATTAGATAATTATATAGAAAATGGAATGGTTGGGAACTCACACACGAGAGTTACAAACGAGAGTTACCATGCTCGATTGTAGAAAGTGATCGACGTTAATTAATACAATTAATATAAATAATTAAGTATTCATATGGTGTTTGGAATTAAAGTAACATACATTGAGTTAACATGTAGCACTTTTAAGATGGTCATTTTATTTCAAGATGATCATTATATTATTAACAACTGTTGTTTACATGGTTGATTTCATTAACATTAAACTTTATTTGCTCTTCTTTGAAATTGATTAATCGTGAGTTTCGTGTGAAATGCTTTTGAATCTGCCTGAGGTTTTTTGGAACGTGACTGCATGTTCGGAGTGATGGCAGGTGGCTATGTCCCAGAGTTGACCGGTTTTTGCCTTATGCAGAAATGCGTGGCTGCTGGGCTTCTGGTTGACTGCCACTGCCATCGGTGATGAACTGCATTTTCGTGGACTGTGTGGGTGAACATCTAAGGAAACATTCAGATAGGAAAATGACTGCTGATTCCATCAGAGATGAACTGGGTGTTTCGTGAGGGACTGGTGTGTTGACATTCTGGTGGCGGCATTATGCATAGTGTATCTGAGCGGGTTGTTGTTTGTCGAGACTCCTGTCTTTTCCACTTTTCACATTGGGCAGTGGGGAGCGTTTTGTGTGATATTCACTGGCACAGGAACGGAGCATAATGGGGACGACCCGTTGCTGTGAAGTTAGAACTGCGACTAACTAACTAACTAACTAACTGAAATTTATTATTTAGTTGTTTCGGGATTTGAGATTTACATATTGAGCACAACCCACTACTGGCAACACTGATCGTATACTGGTATGAACCTAAGGCCTATCCTCGTCAATATGGAAGCACTATACTCGAGTTTCGCTCTTGTTTGAGCTCGTCAGTAGTGCATATCCCTGACCGGATCCGGAAACAAGTCCCCGATAAGTATTACAATTGGTTGCATAGTTGAATAGCAAACATTATTAATTTAAATTATTTTGATAACAATGCCATCCTTGTTGAACAAGCTATTATTACAGAACTGCGAAGAGCAAGTGCATAAAGAGAAAAACACATAATTGTCTACGTCGTGTGCTGTGCCTTAACGGAATAAAAACTCTCTTTGAGTGCTACACTGAAGCAGGGCATATGGTACCTAACCTCTAGGCAGCGTGTGAGTACTTTATGTTCTGTGCTGTGATGAAAGTAACTCTCTTTGAGTGCTGCACTGAAGCAGGGCATATGGTACCGAACCTCTAGGCAGCGTGTGAGTACGTTATGTTCTGTGCTGTGATGAAAGTAACTATCTTTGAGTGCTCCACTGAAGCAGGGCATATGGTACCTAACCTCTAGGCAGCGTGTGAATACTTTATGTTCTGTGCTGTGATGAAAGTAACTCTCTTTGAGTGCTACACTGAAGCAGGGCATATGGTACCTAACCTCTAGGCAGCGTGTGAGTACGTTATGTTCTGTGCTGTGATGAAAGTAACTATCTTTGAGTGCTCCACTGAAGCAGGGCATATGGTACCTAACCTCTAGGCAGCGTGTGAGTACGTTATGTTCTGTGCTGTGATGAAAGTAACTATCTTTGAGTGCTCCACTGAAGCAGGGCATATGGTACCTAACCTCTAGGCAGCTTGTGAGTACGTTATGTTCTGTGCTGTGATGAAAGTAACTATCTTTGAGTGCTCCACTGAAGCAGGGCATAAGGTACCTAACCTCTAGGCAGCGTGTGAGTACGTTATGTTCTGTGCTGTGATGAAAGTAACTATCTTTGAGTGCTCCACTGAAGCAGGGCATATGGTACCTAACCTCTAGGCAGCGTGTGAGTACGTTATGTTCTGTGCTGTGATGAAAGTAACTATCTTTGAGTGGTACATTGAAGCAGGGCATATGGTACCTAACCTCTAGGCAGCGTGTGAGTACGTTATGTTCTGTGTTGAGATGAAAGTAACTCTCTTTGAGTGCTACACTGAAGCAGGGCATATGATACCTAACCTCTAGGCAGCGTGTGAGTACGTTATGTTCTGTGTTGAGATGAAAGTAACTCTCTTTGAGTGCTACACTGAAGCAGTGCATATGGTAATAAACCTTTTGGTTGATGGGTGGTACATCATGTTCTGTGCTGAATCGGAAGCAGCTTTCTTGGAGTGCTACGATGGAGCAGGGCATACAGTACCGAACCTCTGAATTGGTGTTTGGTTACATCATGTTCCGCGCGAAGCTGATGCAACTCGCTTTGAATGATACGCTGAAGTCTAGCATCCAGTGACTAGATTATAATTCAGACCTTTTTTCTGAACATGGTCAGACATGCGACCGACAAACTATCATAGATAGAAATGGATACTAAGATGGAGCTTTCGACTATTGAGGATGGTTTCCAGATGGCTGCTAGCTAAACTAGGAAATTGTTATAAGTGATACGTATTAGATCCAGACATGCTCGTCTACAGGATTTGAGATATAGAGCTAGTCTCAATCACTCGACACTTTTGTCATATAGTATACATAGAAATTAATGTTTTGCATAAGTTGATTGCATGATTTGATATTATGTGGAAAGAATAATACGTTAAATTAATTGATTATTGTTTACTAACATGATTAACTGATTTATAGTTTATTATATATTATTATTATTGATTGATTCATTGATTGATTGATTGATTGATTCATTGATATAGTATATATATTTTATTACATGTGATTGAAATTACAAAAATCAGTAATCAGTTTTCAATGGTTATTTGATAACAGCATTTTGCATTGATTGATTGAATTTACAATATTTTATAGGAGTGATTTTATTATATGGTAATTTGTTACATTGTTGCTATTTATCTAATCATTACTATGTTATAAATGAAATGGAATACCTACAATTGATTAAATAATACATGTTATTTGTTAGTTAGTTAGTTAGTTAGTTAGTTAGCTAGCTAGCTAGATAGTTAGTTAGTTAGTTAGTTATTTAGTTAGTTAGTTAGTTAGTTAGTTAGTTAGTTAGTTAGTTAGTTAGTTAGTTAGTTAGTTAGTCGAAGTTCCAACTTCACGGCAACGGGTCGTCCCCATTATGCTCCGTTCCTGTGCCAGTGAATATCACATAAAATATTCCTCACTGTCCAATGTGAAAAGTGGAACAGACAGGAGTCTCGGCAATCCAACAGCCCGCATAGATACATTGTGCATAATGCCGCCGCCAGAATGCCAACACAAAAGTCCTCCACGGAAACCAAAGTTCATCGTCGATGGAATCGGCAGTCACCAGAAAGACCTCATTGACCCGGGTTTTCTCACATGGCTCTGTCTCTTTCCGCAGGGCGACCCGCCGAAAGTGTTGCATAAAGCACGAACTCTGTAGCTCCAGCGCCGACTCCCAGGAGTCTCCTGAAAAATGCACTCGTGAACCGAAAAGGCAAATCAGTCAATTCAGCAACAGCCGGTAACCATTGTTCCGAACATGCAGGTCACTGTATAAACAAAAGCGGACATGTAAAAGCATTCCACGTGAATATCACAGCTCACAGAGTCGCGTCACGCACTCACTCAGTAGCAGGGTGATGAAAGCACATAGCATCAGTCCAACATGAGGAAAATGCGAAATGCAAACCACAACCACAAGGATAAAAACTCTAGAGGCCGTAGCGGTTCAATGCCTAACCGCCATGCTGAGGACCCACATGTTATTTGTTATTTAAATATAAATAGGACTAGATAAATCATAACAATAATATCAATATAATAATAACAACACAAAGGTTTGTAATTAAGATATAATCGAGGTGGTCATATCTTTATGTCTAACTGCATTTGCTCAAATAGGACAGGAGTTGTGATCGCTATAAATTGTCTCAACCTCACTTACCGGCACTGCATTCATTGATTACGAGCTAGGTCAATGACGCCAGAGTTGAATACGAATAGTAACAAGCCACATGAAAAGTACATATGAGCCTTGGAATATATATATGTCAGGTATACTGATCTCTATATTTTAGCCCAGGCTTTGTGCTATGGAGAGGCAATAACTCCATCCCTTACAAACTATCGTCTGTCAAGACGGCAAGGTGCCAATGATATAGACCGAGAGGAAAATACCTGGATGGCTTGGCCACATGGCATGGACGAGACAGGAATACTGAGCTGATCCACGACTCTGGTGATCGAGGGAAATGGCGAATCATGACCGCCCACGCTTTCCGGCATGGCACATGATATATATATATATATATATATATATATATATATATATATATATATATATATATATATATATATATATATATATATATATATATATATATATCGAAGAGTACACAAAATTCAATGCACGGAAAATGAAACAAACAGATCTATCTAATAAAAACTCAACACTGAAGAAGATTGGTTATTTAGAAAAATAAAACCTAGGAAAATGAAATGTTTTTTTGCATGTAGCAAGACATAATTATCTGGAAAACACAATTACAGAGAGTGGTTTACCGGAGAAACGGAGAGGTGGAAAACCACGACGTAAGTGGATTCAAGATGTTATAGGTAATTTACACATGATAACAGCAGAGGCAAGATATCTCCGCTGTGATAGAGAGACATGTCGACAGACTTTTATGGGGCAAAGTTCTGCGCAGGACACGCAACTGGATCATATTAAAATTAGAAGAACCGTATAATTATAGGGATGAAGATGGCACCTAGCTAAGACTTTCTAGTCACGGGGCGCCTAAAACGTCTCACTGGACAACAATACAACTGTCGTTTGGATGTGGCCGTAGCACAGTGGCTAGCACGTTTGCCTATCGGTCGTGTTGTGATGTCTTGGAACTGCTGTGCAGACAGATGTTGTTGACAATTGACTTGGACTCATGGTTGTCAAGCCTAAAAGAGAAAATACTCTGGGATAATAAAAGCCACTAGCTTGGTATTTACCTCATCGCCAGGACTGCTCCGACTGTTGTATACAAATATGAGGCTAGCACCATGTATCCGAACCGCCCTAAGGCGTGTAAAATACAAAGTAGTAATGTACTGACTTGTACAGATGAGTTTCCTCATCTTTATAGACATTACACCGATGATTGTGTTCGTATTAACTACATGCCGATTGAAGAACTTTGCGGATTTCTGGATTCAGTTAGCAGCTGTCACCATGCAATTAAGATTTAAATAATCTATTTCTGCCGCTTCAGTCAATTTCTGACATCTGTTTGTCACTATTACTAATATTAATTTTACAACCTCCATCATTTATAAACCTAAAGATGTTTATTATTATCTCCCATCTTCATCCAGTAATGCTAACAGTTGTAATGATTCCATCCTTTTTGTTAAATTTCTTCCGCTGCTAGATCATATTTTAGATAAGACTTTCGATCATATTACCAGAATGGTGGGTTTTGTGATCAAAAGTTCCATCCATCCATTATGCGCAATGCCGATAAGCGTGGGTGGTCATGTTTCGCCATCTCACTCGATCGCCAGTGTCGTGGATCAGCTCCGTGTTCATCTCTCGACCATGATACGTGACCAAGCCATTCGGGTATTTACTTCTCGGCCTTCCATTTGTTCTCTTCCCTCGATCTTGCCAGTTGTCACCAAGTTCTCCAATCCATCTTTTCTCATAACATGCCCAAAAATGTTTAACTATCTACGTCTAATGTCTCTAATTAATTCACGATTTTCATTTGCGTCTTAAAGTTACTTCTCGTAATTAGACCTACACTAATCCTAATATTCATCCATATTGTCTCGATGTTAAAAATGTTTTGTTAAAACATTTTTTTTTTAAAATTCGCATATCCTTTACAGGACATCGCTGTCAACAGCAGCATCTTACAGCTGTCTGTTGATTTCTTGGCAAGATTACGCTCAGTAGTTTGCCATTGCTTTCTGAGCGGCCGGCTCAGTTATCCCGCAAGTCACCAGCGGGGGTAGAACCGCTTCCAGCTCTCACCCGCTACGAGACTCTGCGTGATAAACGGGATTACGGAGAAAGTGGTGTAACCCCTCGGACAGAGAGACCGGCGTTAAAACATTTACACGTCGTTAATTCGGATCATATTCCGGTAAGGTATTTAGAGAAGCTCCATCAATAATTCACCACGACGACCAACATTTCAAAGACATTTGGGTCTACTGTCGTCTTAACTCTACATCTGGAACGCCTGGTTTTATTCTCTGCAATAAACCTAACTATAGATGTTATCTATTTATTGTAGAGACTACATCTATTTCTTTTCTAATGCTTAATAGACACCCATTCTCATGCATGTCCAGAAATATAATAAAGCCATTATCTGCAAGATATGTGGTATCACATACATTCGGCAGACTGGTGGAGATCTTTGCATGCGCTTCCCTGGACATTTGTTGTATTTATATAATCCGACCCTGAAACTGTAGCTTTACACGGTAACAACTCAAACCACCTGGCATTTGGCGATCTTTCAATCACCAGAATCCGTAACTCAACAGTTCGCCAATTTCAATTCCAGTTTTTGAGAAGAATGGCCCCGTTCACCGTCGACTTATTGATGTGATTATAGCCGGGACCTTTATGATGCATCTCGTTCTTCTTCTTTCGTAAATAGAGATGCGTATATCTGCTTCCTGGCTTATGACTTGTTGTCATTGTGTTCGTTTCATCCTTGTGGTTTTACATGTCTGGACAGAGTCGCACACTTGTTAAGGCCTGGCATAAATATGTCTTATGGTGTTGTTTCCTTCAGGGAGCTTTACCAGTTGTCGTCTTTCCTGGGGTTCCATCTATTAGCCCGTCTTGGTCTGTCTTCGAATCTTCTTTGTTGTCTTTGATACATTGTGTCATGGACGGGTTGGTAGCTCCATCTTGGTGGTGAGTAATTTCTTCTCCTAGTCTCCGTCCACACTTGATCGTGGTCTTTGTCGCTATCGTTCTGGTTTTCTTCCTCCTCTTCTACTTCTTCTTCTTCTGTTACTTCTTCTTCTGTCTGGGACTTTGCATTTTCTGCTTCCGATGTCTCGTTCTTTGACATGAGTTATTCTATCTTTTCTCTGTCTTCTTGTCTTTTTGTTCAGCCTTTATTGCAGCTATTCGAGAGACATCTGCTAAATCTGCTGCTATATTTGATTTAGTTCGTCCGGGATGCGCTGAAGCTCTGATATTTGCGTCTTTTGTGTTTTGTCTTGCTGTTCCTCGATGCTGGTGAACATAGATCTCAGGTCCTTCAGTTGATGTTCCAGTTGTGCCTTGTCGCTTTTGTTAGGCGGATGGTAGCTTCGTACTGCCCCCTAGCCTCTTTATAAGCAGATTGGATTTGATGGTGATCTTCATGGCGTCCTTGCTGTCTTGGTGGCAGTGGTAGCCGAGGTACCTGGCGCCGCGATTGCCGAGGCAGTTGGCACAATTTCTGTTTGGGTTAGGCCTCGTGAAGTCCCTGTCGATCGTAGCTTGCAGGCACTGACTGTATGGGTGGGGCTCAGAGCAGTATATACATACCTCCAGCTCAATTTTGCACGTTGCACGGGTGTGCCAAAACATCTGGTAGCTGGAGCACTATAGCACTCTGGGTATGTAGTTCTCTGAAGCTTGTTATCTTCTCTCTCGGTAGCATCTCCCTGATATGATCGTTTGTGAGATGGGTCTTAACTCGCTTAATGGCACAACGTTTGATCATGTGGTGTCGAGTGGTTTCCACTGATATGCCGAGGGGAAGCTTGATGTCGGCTTTCTCTTGTTGTCATATTTTCTTCATTAGTATGGTGGCCTTTGAGTTCTTCTTGATGGAGACCACTATTCCACCAGGTGTCTTGCGCAGCTTTGTGATGCTGTGACTTCCCAGTACGTTTTCCAACAGACTCACTACCTTGTCTGTTGGTAGCGCCGACAGTTTAGCCTCCCCAACGCTGGTTTCACTCCAATGGATAATATATTGATCTTTGACATGGACAGTTTCCGTCCACGCGGTCATTATGTGCATTACAGTTTTGTACCACAGTTCAGTGCTCTTTATCATCATCATCATCATCATCATCATCATCATCATCATCATCATCATCATCATCATCATCATCATCATCATCATCATCATCATCGTCGTCGTCGTCGTCATCATCATCATCATCATCATCATCATCATCATCATCATCATCATCATCCATCATCATCATCCATCATCATCATCATCATCAAGTGTCATGCCGACTGGCGTAGACGTTCATGACTCTCCACAGATCTGGGTCTTCGGTTTTCTGGATCAACTCTACCGTTGATATTCCTCCACGCCACCGTCGCAATCCATCCAGCATCATTTCTCATGGTCTGCCTCTACCTCTCTTCCCCTCGATCTTTCCAGTTGTCACGATGTTCTCCAATGCCTCTTTTCTCATCACATAACCAAAATAAGTTGTTTGCCTCTTTCTTATTGTTTTATATAATGTTCTAATTTCATTAGTCTCTTTCAGGCATTCGTTGTTAGTTACTTTCGCAGTTCAAGGAATTAACAACATTCGTTTCAGGAACCACATCTCTTTTGCTTCCAATCTCCTCGTAATTTGTTTATTTAAATTCCAAGATCCAATGCCTTACAGCAAAACATGTTCTATACAGCACCTTAGCACTCTCTTTCTTACATTAATGATATTGACTTATTGCATAAGATATTCCTCATTTTCTGAAATGCAGACTTTGCTTGCCCCATTCTGCTCATAATCTCTGTTGTGCGTCTTCCATCTGATGTTTTAAATGTCCCCAGATATTTAGTGAAATATTTCGGCCACGTTAAAAGACATGATACTCTTATAAAAACCAGACTGGAAGGCAAGGTTGAGGGCAAGCGAGCAAGAGGTAGACAACGATACCAGTGGGAAGATAACATCAAGAGATGGACGAACATCAGCCTGACAGAATGTACAGTCAAGGCGAGAGACAGACAGTGTTGGAGATTCATTGCAGCCAATCTTCATTGTGGAGCGGCACCTGATTGATTGATTGATTGATTGATTGATTGATTGAGATATTTAAAACTATCCAAGTGGTGAAGAATTTTCCCTTCTCTATCTCACATTTGGGTGTTACCTGTTTCTTTGACATCACCATTGTTACTGTTTTCTTGATATTCAAGGGAAGTCCTTTCTTTGCACTTTCTGTTAGTACAATGTCCCACAGTGTATATCGTTTGTATTATCCGTCATCAATACTGTGTTACCTGCAAAGCGTATATTATTTATATTATAACCTCCGAATATTATTCCCAGGGAGTCTCTGTGGCGAAGTAGTCAAGCCTTTTGGCTCGTGCTCCGAATGTCGTGGGTTCGATTCCGGGCCGCGTCCTTCGGTTTACGAGTTAAATGTTTCGGAGACTCCTGTGGGTCGTCGCTTAAAGCTACGGAGTTCGTGCTTTGTGCGACGCTTTCCGTGCTGCGGAAAGAGACCGAGCCATATGGGATAAAAAAAACCCGGTGCAATGAAGTCGACCTTGTCGACTTTTAAGCGACTTTTTATTCCAGGCTTTTCTGTGATCTCTCTCATTATACTCTTTATGCTTTTATATTTTGCTGCTCCATGATCACAGCCCTGACTTTTGTTTTGTGCTTTTCTTTGGCTTCTGAATTCTAATATTTACATATTCATATGCTCAATGGAACGATTCAGCTTTTACTGGTAACTCCGGCCCGCTAGCATTACAGTTACGGTAGGTTAATCGGTGCACAGCAGAATATATCAATAATAGGAACATTTTGCATTATTTTTATATCAATGTTCAACCCCCCCTCCATGTGTCTCCACCTTGCCGCGGTGGGGGAGGGGGGCTTGAGTGTCCCAGTGACCCCAAGCTCTATGCTGATGGATATACAACTACATGTCGGACAGCTCTTGAGATAGGGACCAGACTAAGAGGGAATCGACCTGCTGCTCTGCAGGTAGACTGAGGATAGCAGTCAAAAGCTCAAATCAGATGCACGAAGCCACTAATACTTTGTCCACACACATACCCTAAGGCAGTGGTTCTCAACCTTTTTTGGCCCGTGCCCCCCTTCACCATATTTTCAGAACGTCATTCCTCCCCCCCACCCTTTCGTATTTTCTACCTAAAAAATTGACCCATGTCTCCCTTTACCATATTTTCAGAACGTGATTCCTCCCTTTCGTATTTCCTACCTAAATATCCAGCCCACCCTTACACAGTATACGTAATAATGGAAGTTAAATTTAATAGCACATACTAAACAAGTCTACACGTCCACATAAAGCATGATTTGTGGGTCTACTTACTTTATAAATTGAATTTTAGAAGGATGAGACGTACAGAACCGAACAGTATGAAGGGAAACACAATATCAAGTAATCGGTTCTTGTATTAACGCGATCTTGAAATAATCTTAATTCCCCCCCCCCCCCCCTGGACACCCTAAAATTACCCCCCGGGGAGGGGGGGATTCCTCACCGGTTGAGAACCACTGCCCTAAGGCTACCATTTGAGGGATATGGCTGAACGCTTCAGTAGCCACTAACCTCTAGATGTGAGAGCCGGGCCGATACCCACATACTGCAAAACGGAGGTGAGATGCTAAGCACGCTACACGCTTAGTTCAGATATTTGTTCGAAGGCTCTCAGCTAGGGGATATGAGGGATCCCGGGATGAGAGGGCCTGACCGTCTGTCGCTCACTGGTGGCTGGAGGTAAAGTGCTGAGCCGGCAGCAACATGTAGCCTACCTCGTGAGCGAGTACTAAAGGTAGAAAAGCGCCACAGTCGCACGCAATGGTTACTGAAAATGTCTATATCTATACTCATAGAGTGAGTGCAGTCAAAGGTGAAAAACGTCTCATTAACAGGAAATAGAACCATTGGCTAGCGAATCCATTGCGTGGAAGTTTGAAGCTAAAACTTACCTAGTGGATGTCGTCCGCAGACTGACCGTTCCTGGTTTGTGCAGGGAGCGGCGAGTGGCTAAAGAAATGCCCAATATATGGAAGTGACGAATTAAAGCAGCCATGAGCAGGATATGGCGATTCCTCAGGTGAGGCCAGTCTCAGAACAATATGTGCCGGCTCTGCAATTGTGGAAGCCTCCTTGGGTAGTTTGGAATGCCCATGATCTGCCCTTGCCTTCCCTTGAGGGTTGACCGTGATGTCTTTGACCGTTCTACCTTGACCAGCTGAGATGTGGGCGACACCACAACAGTAAGAGTCTAACGTACCTCAAAACCCGAGAAAGGCTAACCTCATTAAATAAAATATCCGCCGAAGACGGAAGTGCCGTCCTATGGGTAGCGAAATAAAAATTGGCATTACGCAATTACGTCCGAGTGAAACGTCTTTCGTGCTAGGAACAGCTCTGACTACCTAGTTTTCCGAATGCCTATAGTGTCCAGAAAAGCTCTGACTAGCTAGTTTTCCGAATGTCCGTTGTGCCCGGAACAGCTCTGACGAGCACAGCGACAAGCACATGTCCGAATCGAAAACTCACTGAGTGGATACCATCTGCAGACCGGTCTGGTTTGTGCGGGAAAGGCCCGTGGTGAACGAAATGCCAAATACATTGAAGTGAGGAAATAAAGCAGCCATGCGCAAGACGTGACGATTCCCTCGGTGAGCCCAGCACCAGGGCGCTATGTGTCAGCTCTGCACTATGGAAGCCACCATGGATGGCGGAAAATGTTGTGGACTGTCCCTGCCTTCCCTTGAGGCCTGATCGTAAAGCAATCGACCGTTCCAACTTGACAAGCTGGGATTTGGACGGCACAATAAAAGTGAGAGTCCCACAGGAATGCTAACCTGTCAAAAATGCACACTTAAAGTCGGATGTGTTGGCGTAAGGGTTTCGGCCCAAGGGTGCCTAACCAGACACACCGCAATCACATCTGAAAAAAAAAAAAACACTCCGGATGAACACAAAGAAGATATCACTGTTTCTCTATTTGTTCTAGCACTGGCATACGTTCAGTTGACAATATTATTGAACAGCAGCACAGGATCTTGAGGAGGTATATAACAGAGTCATTTATGATCTGTTTATGCACACTCTTATGGAGATAGGTGTTAGTCCCTATGTGATGAAATGGATAGCAGCAACCCTGCACTCACGTGGGGTTGCTCTCCGCCAAGGTTCATAGACCTTGAGGATGGGCGTATATTATTACCTCGGAATTACCACAAAGATCAGCAACCTCGCCTGTGTTCTTCAATGTATCCAGGAGCAAGAATGCAAGCATTGCATCACCTGGGATTGGAAGGTTTCTGACATTTGCGGATGATGTCCTTATGTGTAGGTAGAGAAGAGACATGATGAAATTAGCTCAAGAGTTGCACGAGACAGTGTACAAAGTGATCGATTGGTGTACAGAGATGGGCAGTGTCATTAACTAAAATAAGGTGTCTGTGTTATGGTGCTTCTTCACATTTCCGGTTCAGTCGCTGTGTTGGAATCATACACGTGGATTTCACAAAACAGATGCCCAGTGTTTGCAACAAAGATGCAGATGAGACACCTTTGTATTCATATTTGCACGTAGTGTGTATCAGATTGTTGTATCTGTGTGTGTTTGTTGTTTGTGTGCTGAGGAAGGCTTTGGTCAAAACGTCCATTTTGCTACGTGTGATCGTGTTTAAGTAAATCTGACCGCCTACTTCTGGTTTTATTTGGTGATTCATTCTCTGGGCAATATCATTGTTAAGGCAGACGTCACAAGTCTTAAAATACACGGCAGACATGTTAACAGAGGGTTTTAATAATTGTATATTCTTTACAGGACGTAGCAGTCAACTCCAACATTTTTTGGCTATGTGTGATTATTGGGAAAGTTTACGTTCAGTAGTTTGTTATTGCTTTCTGAACGACCGCCACTCAGACCATTGCATGGAAACCATCGCAAAGCGGTCAACTACCAAATCTCCCACAGCTGTGTTTCGAACGGTATGCCGGTTACGAATTATACTCGTAACCTCTTCGCCAGAGAGAGAGAGAGAGAGAGAGAGAGAGAGAGAGAGAGAGAGAGAGAGAGAGAGAGAGAGTAAACTGAAATACCTGGGAATTATTTTCGACTGAAGCCTGTCACTCAAGGATCACCTGGAAGAAACTGTTATCATCTCTAAAAAGGAACTCAGTGCGCTGAAGAATATGAACACGGAGAAAAGAATGGTGTTCATACTCTGTCAACAAATCAGAGAAATAGTCTTTGCTTGAGAACATTGGAAGAGGAAGGGTGTGGGTCAGAGACAAAGTCAGACTTGTGCAGTGTCATACAAACATTGGGAGAGGAGGGGTGTTGGTCAGAGAAAACGTCAGACTTGTGCATGGTCATACAAACATTGGATCGGGAATATAGGGATTGGCAACCATGCAGTACTGAGTAGGAGGTGCAGCGATTGATCCACGAAAATTCACAACCATGTGATATAATCATCTACACGAATGGCTCTGCATAAGACTTGAATGAAGCGCATAGGTGTTTGTGTGAAGGTTGGTGGACGTTGGGACGATACATTAGATACGCAGATGATACAGTCTTGATTGCAGACAATGAACAGGACCTGAAAAATTTAGTAGATAAGGTTGTTGCACACAGTGAACAACTAGGGTTATAATTGAATCGTGAGAGACACTGATTATGGTCGTCACTAGGAATGAAGAAATACCACAATGTAATGTACAAGTAAATGGGAATATTCTTCAACAAGTGAATCGATACAAATATCTCGGAACAGTCATAACATCTGATGGGAGATGCCTTGAAGAGATTAGAACAAGAATTGCCATTGCGAAGGTAGCCTTTTGCAAGATGAAAAACATACTGACCAATAAAATGATATCAATTGAAACGAGAAAAAGAGTGTTGAAGTGCTACATAGAACCTGTACTTTTATACGGATGAGAGGCGTGGACAATGAGCAGACAAGCTGAAAAACGTCTGATGGCTGTGGAAATGTGGTTTCTGAGGAAAATGCAACGAATATCATGGACAGATAGAAAAACCAATGAACAAGTCCTTCAAGAAACAAATGAAGATCGTAAACTGATTAGAGACATTAGACGTAGACAGTCAAAATATTTTTGGGCATGTTATGAGAAGAAATGAATTTGAGAACTTGGTGACAACTAGCAAGATCGAAGGGAACAGACCAAGGGGAAGACCAAGAATGAAATACCTGGATGGGTTGGCCACGTGGCATGGTCGAGACAGAAACAAGGAGCTGATCTACGACTCTGGTGACCGCGTGAGATGGCCAGACGGACACATAATCAGAGTAATGTTGTGTCCAATTCTGATGTGTGGAAACGAATAGGGGACATTTAGCAGACAAGTGAGGAGTTATGTGAAGGCTGCGGAAATGTGGTCTTATAAAAGAATGACTAAACACTGTGGACTGATGATTATATCTTGAACAAAGTTAGTTAGCAGAGAGAAATTGTTACTCGCATCACAAGAAGGCAGTCCACATTATTTAGACATATCAAGAGAAGAGGAAAGCTCAATCATGCCGTCACATCGGGAATGTTGGATGGAGGGGGAGGGGTGCAGAGGGAGACCAAAAGAGAAGATGCTGGCTAATTTGACATCACGGCGTGGAGGAACATGGGTATGAGAGATGTCTGGCAGCACACTAGACACAGGGCGTGGACAGACAACATGGGTATCAGAGATGAGTGGCAGCACACTAGACACAGGGCGTGGACAGAAAACATGGGTATCAGAGATGACTGGCAGCACACTAGACACAGGGCGTGGACAGACAACATGGGTATCAGAGATGAGTGGCAGCACACTAGATACAGGGTGTGGACAGACAACATGGGTATCAGAGATGAGTGTCAGCACACTAGACACAGGGCGTGAACAGACAACATGGGTATCAGAGATGAGTGTCAGCACACTAGACCCAGGGCGTGGACAGAAAACATGGGTATCAGAGAGGAGTGGCAGCACACTAGATACAGGGCGTGGACAGACAACATGGGTATCAGAGATGAGTGGCAGCACACTAGACCCAGGGCGTGGACAGACAACATAGGTATCAGAGATGACTGGCAGCACACTAGACCCAGGGCGTGGACAGACAACATGGGTATCAGAGATGAGTGGCAGCACACTAGACACAGAGCGTGGACAGACAACATGGGTATCAGAGATGACTGGCAGCACACTAGATACGGGGCGTGGACAGACAACATGGGTATCAGAGATGAGTGGCAGCACACTAGACACAGGGCGTGGACAGACAACATGGGTATCAGAGATGAGTGGCAGCACACTAGACACAGGGCGTGGACAGACAACATGGGTATCAGAGATGAGTGGCAGCACACTAGACACAGGGCGTGGACAGACAACATGGGTATCAGAGATGAGTGGCAGCACACTAGACACAGGGCGTGGACAGACAACATGGGTATCAGAGATGACTGGCAGCACACTGGACACAGGGCGTGGACAGACAACATGGGTATCAGGGATGAGTGGCAGCACACTAGACACAGGGCGTGGACAGACAACATGGGTATCAGAGAGGAGTGGCAGCACACTAGACACAGGGCGTGGACAGACAACATCGGTATCAGAGAAGAGTGGCAGCACACTAGACACAGGGCGTGGACAGACAACATGGGTATCAGAGAGGAGTGGCAGCACACTAGACACAGGGCGTGGACAGACAACATGGGTATCAGAGATGACTGGCAGCACACTAGACACAGGGCGTGGACAGACAACATGGGTATCAGAGATGAGTGGCAGCACACTAGACACAGGGCGTGGACAGACAACATGGGTATCAGAGATGACTGGCAGCACACTAGACACAGGGCGTGGACAGACAACATCGGTATCAGAGAAGAGTGGCAGCACACTGGACACAGGGCGTGGACAGACAACATGGGTATCAGAGATGAGTTGCAGCACACTAGACACAGGGCGTGGACAGACAACATGGGTATCAGAGATGAGTGGCAGCACACTAGACACAGAGCGTGGACAGACAACATGGGTATCAGAGATGAGTGGCAGCACACTAGACACAGGGCGTGGACAGACAACATGGGTATCAGAGATGACTGGCAGCACACTAGACACAGGGCGTGGACAGACAACATGGGTATCAGAGATGAGTTGCAGCACACTAGACACAGGGCGTGGACAGACAACATGGGTATCAGAGATGAGTGGCAGCACACTAGACACAGAGCGTGGACAGACAACATGGGTATCAGAGATGAGTGGCAGCACACTAGACACAGGGCGTGGACAGAAAGCATGGGTATCAGAGATGAGTGGCAGCACACTAGACACAGGGCGTGGACAGACAACATGGGTATCAGAGATGACTGGCAGCACACTAGACACAGGGCGTGGACAGACAACATGGGTATCAGAGATGAGTGGCAGCATACTGGACACAGGGCGTGGACAGACAACATGGGTATCAGAGATGAGTGGCAGCACACTAGACACAGGGCGTGGACAGACAACATGGGTATCAGAGATGAGTGGCAGCACACTAGACACAGAGCGTGGACAGACAACATGGGTATCAGAGATGAGTGGCAGCACACTAGACACAGGGCGTGGACAGACAACATGGGTATCAGAGATGACTGGCAGCACACTAGACACAGGGCGTAAACAGACAACATGGGTATCAGGGATGAGTGGCAGCACACTGGACACAGGGCGTGGACAGACAACATGGGTATCAGAGATGAGTGGCAGCACACTAGAAACAGGGCGTGAACAGACAACATGGGTATCAGAGATGAGTGGCAGCACACTAGACACAGGGCGTGGACAGACAACATGGGTATCAGAGATGAGTGGCAGCACACTAGACACAGGGCGTGGACAGACAACATGGGTATCAGAGATGAGTGGCAGCACACTAGACACAGGGTGTGGACAGACAACATGGGTATCAGAGATGAGTGGCAGCACACTGGACACAGGGCGTGGACAGACAACATGGGTATCAGAGATGAGTGGCAGCACACTAGACACAGGGCGTGGACAGACAACATGGGTATCAGAGATGAGTGGCAGCACACTAGACACAGGGCGTGGACAGACAACATGGGAATCAGAGATGAGTGGCAGTACACGTTTTCGTCTATTTTTGTTTTTATTGAGTACTATTCATTGTATTTTCTTTTAGTCTGTGTCACATTATTATCTACCTCATCCTTATTTTTTCTCATTACATTATTATTAACATTTTTGCGATTACGTCATACCACTTTGTGGAATGAATGGCAACCGTGGTGCTGGTAATTCACTTCTGAACAGAGCGCTCATGTGGATAATTATAAAAGGATATTGACAAAAATCACTTGGAATCGTTGATCTTGCCAGCAGGCACTGAATGCGTTTAGCGCAGCAGTCAGCTTCTCAATGCTGATTCACGCTGGAATTAATTTACTTTATTAATGACATTTTTACGCCATTTACTTGGAATACCTCGCGCCAATCACTGTTAATTATGTCCACGGGCACAGATGCAACAAGAACCTTGACATATTTTTGAAGTTTTAATTAATACCCAATACTGACTTTTCCTTTTATGCTGGCGATATGAAATGACATATTTCGGAATTTGTTCCTTTTATTAAATATCCATCTACAAGCCTTGTAAATCTTCATTTCTCTTGTATTTTAGAGCCTTACACTTTGTATTTTCACAAAATTCTAGTTTAAACGAGAAAAAAAGTTCTGAGTTATAATTGAGGAATAATCTCCATTAGCCGGTCTCTCTCGCCGAGGGGTTACGGGACTTTCTCGGTAATCCCGTTTATTCACGCAGGGTCTCGCATCGCACGAGAATTGGAAGCTGTTCTACCCGCGCAGGTGATTTGCGGGATAAATGAGCCGGCCGCCCAGAAAGCAATGGCATACTACTGAGCGTAATCTTGCCAAGAAATCAACAATCAGCTGAAAGATGCTGATGTTGACAGCGATGTCCTGTAAAGGATACGCAAAACATTAATTAATAATCTCCATTAAATTACAGAGAGGCTAGTATTTCTCCACACATTTCGTGCAATTATGAAATGTATATGTTTCTTTGGATTTATGTGACATGAATTTATTGGGAGCGGCTGGCCGAGAGGCTAGAACGCCGGACTCTCATTCGGGAGGCCCGGGTTCGATCCCTCGGTAAGGTGTCAGATTTTTTTCTGTCGGGGGCAAAAAGAAAATCCTAACCTGCACAAGTCGCGGCGACTGCACTAGCCAGGCGGCCCTTATTTCTAGGGCTCAAAGACCCCTCTGCCATACACCGCAAGGTACTGTATTGGCAGTAAATGACAGTTGACAGAGTTTATTGGGCTGGCTAGAAGACGTCTAACGGGTAAAAAAGCAGATAATATCTGAGGGATAACACACACCATTCCTACAAGCCTGTTTCTACTCCTTTAAATTCCGTGGATCATAAGGGTTCGAAGAGGATGTGTATGTCACTGGAATCAAAACCACGTTATTCAGACATCTCTTTCAGACTAAAAATGGAGAGAAACTTAATTTTCAGCACAGAGTGTGCCAATTTACAATACTGTTCTGAATGCAACAGTTTAACATAGATCATTTTTCTTTCATATTACTTTTAGTCCACTATACACCCCTCACCCCCCACTCCACTCTTAATAAAATTAAAATATGGTTATGCTATGCCCATATAATGTATATTTTGTTAACTTTCGCATAGGTCTTACAATGCGTGTTTATAGTTCCGATAGTCCTGATGCCCCCCTCTCCATCTCTCTCTCTCTCTCTCTCTCTCTCTCTCTCTCTCTCTCTCTCTCTCTCTCTCTCTCTCTCTCTCTCTCTGACCCGGCCCGGCTTCGCCCAGCTCCTGGTGGGGAGCATCTCATTTAATTCATATAAGTAGTCATATAAGCTCCCGTTCCCGTTCCCGACTATCTGTCTGTATGTCTGTCTATCTGTCTGTCTGCCTGTCTGACCCGGCCCGGCTTCGCCCAGACGCTTGTGGGGAGCATCTCATTTAATTCATATAAGTAGTCATATAAGCTCCCGTTCCCGACTATCTGTCTGTCTGTCTATCTGTCTGTCTGTCTGTCTGTCTGTCTGACCCGGCCCGGCTTCACCCAGTCCCTGGTGGGGAGCATCTCATTTAATTCATAAAAGTAGTCATATAAGCTCCCGTTCCCGACTATCTGTCTCTCTGTCTATCTATCTATCTGACCCAGCGCGGCTTCGCCCAGCTCCTGGCGAGGAGCGTCTCATTAAATTCATATAACAAAAAAAAAATTAACTTAAGAATGTCCTTCCACACCATCCATTATTTTTAATGAAAACTGTTTTTAATCACCTACATGACTGTAGATAACTTTTTTAAACATACTAAACATAAGTTAGAAAATTTTCACTATTTAAATAGATGCATTATTTTTATGAAAATTTTGAAAATGCCTTAAAAATTATATCATTATTTATTATACCTCATATACCTCTAAATAACTGTAGACAAAGAGTTTATAAATCTTTGAAAACAGTGCAACAATCTATATATAAAATATATAGCAATGCTATTAAAAGTTATGCCCCTTGAAATAACTTTTCTTAAGTTAAGTCCCCTCGCTATATATAAATGTAATGTAAATTTAAATATTAAATTTTAGTAAGTAAATAGCTGATTGTACACTGACAAACTATGACAGTTGGCTGCACGGGAATGAAAAGAATACATGTAGAAAATGTTCATCTCAATCGGATGGACCGTAATCGAACAGCATCAAATACATCCCCACATACATACATCGCCTTTATATATATATATATATATATATATATATATATATATATATATATATATATATATATATATATATATATATATATATATATATATATATATATATTGTTGTCTGGTCTTAGTCAGATATGACTGAGCTACTGTATGACAGTTGGCGGGACTACCTGCTTTCTGTTTGCGCTGAATGTTGGGCGACGCTCACCAAACCCGACACCCCCTATTATGCCAACGGCTTCAGGCGGAGGAGTGCATCTGGTCGGTTACAAGCCTTACCCTAGTGCGAGGAAATGCAACCTAAAGACTAAATGTCATGGGAGGGCAGACCAGGCCCTAAGCCTTTGTCGGCAACTGATCTAGGATGAGAGCCCCGAAAGGCGGACAGTTAGAACATTGCTTTGCTGATCCGGCAGCTTCTGTAGCTTGTCTTGTCCCAGATGTTTTGGTGTTTGCTTATCTTTGGAATAAACTAGGCAGGCCAAGAGATGGGATCCTGCTGCATGGGCAACACATGGTCTCTAAATTCAGCCCAGGCTTTGTGTTATGGAGAGATATAACTCCATTTTACAAACTATCGTCAGTGTGTGTGTGTGTGTGTGTGTTTGTGTGTGTGTGTGTGTGTGTGTGTGTGTGTGTGTGTGTGTGTGTGTGTGTGTGATGTTATTACCATCACACCTTCTATGCCTGAGTGCACGGAGAAATAGAGACAAAACGTTTCCTTTTTATAATTACTTTAGCGTCATTCTCATCTGTGTTTTGTTTCCTTGTGGTTTGTTTGCCTGTTTGTTGTTCCTAGTTGATTAAGAATGTGGTAGCAAAGTCTTCTGATTTTTGTAACTGAAATTCTGTAAAGCAGAACCACATTTTGTGTTTTCCAATATTTACAAGAACCATTTTAACCATGTATCCATCGCCAAGAAATCATTGTTTAGCTCACAATAGAAATCTTGAATTCGGATTCAGCTCATCAAACAAGTACCACCAACCGCTCATTTCAAATATGTTCAGCAAAATAAGCACATCAGGTTTCCTGTTTCAGCCTGCGCCCGGCAAGAATAGCCTAGTGTCCGGACTGTCAATGGGTATATATCCTGATTAATAGTCAAATATGGATGTAGTTATTCCTGCTCGTTTCCACAATTCTAAGTCAAAGCAGGCAGGAAAATCAGCATCACTGCTTCGTCTCAGAATTTTGGAAATGAACTGGCATTGCTCCAGTCTTTCCAAGTACGAATAGACATACTGGCAATGCAGAAATGTCTGTGCTTGTTGACAGACTAACGTGTATATCTACACGATCAGTGGCCAGGTTTAGTAGTTCCATCCATCATATGCCATGTCGGAAAGCGTGGGCTGTCATGACTCGCCATTTTACTCGATCACCAGAGTCGTGGATCAGCTCAGTGTTCCTGTCTCGACAATGCCATGTGGCCAAGCCATCCAGGTATTTACTTCACGGTCTTCCCCTTGGTCTATTCCCTTCGATCTTGCCAGTTGTCACAAAGTTCTCCAATTCACTTCTTTTCGTAACATGTCCAAATAATTTTGACTATCTACGTCTAATTTCTATAATCAATTTACGATTTCCATTTGTTTCCTGTAGTACTTGGTCATTTGTTTTTCTGTCTGTCCATGGAATTCTTTGCATTCTCCTCAGAAACCACATTTCTACAGCTATCAGATGTTTGTCAGCTTGACTGCTCATTGCCATAGTTTCAGATCCATACAAAAGTATAGGCTCTATGTAGCACCTCAACACTCATTTTCTCGTTTCAATTGACATCTTTTTATTGGTCAGTATGTTTTTCTTCTTGCTAAAGGCTACTTTCGCCATGGCGATTCTTATTTTAATCTCTTCAAGGCATCTCCCATCAGATGTTATGACTGTTCGGAGATAATTGTATCGATTCACTTTTGTTGAAAAATATGCCCATTTACTTGTAGATTACATTGTGGCGCTTCTTTCTTCCTAGTGACAACCATAATCTGTGTCTTTTTACAATTTAATTATAATCCCAGTTGTTCACTTTGTGCAACAACCGCATCTACTAATTGTTGCAGATCCTGTTCATTGTCTGCAATCATTGGCACCTTGCCGTCTTAACAGACGATAGTTTGTGCTTCAAAACGGCATAATAACTTTTACCCATGGCGGTAGCGAATGTGGCCGATAAGGCCAATTCGCGCTGTAAATGTTCATTCACTGTGGGTGCATGTGAACACGTGGTCATTTCCACCATCATGCACCATCTAACGTCTCACACACTCGGTGTATGACTTATCTGCAATAATTTTCTCCTTTGTCTTCATTCCATTTCTGACGTTTGCCATCTATGCAACACGTTCAGTGGCGACTTGCTCCCAGTATGCATTATCAATGCCTGTATCAATCATGTCCCGCTTACACAATCTTTGTATCGTAGTAGAGGCCGACCCTGAGATCTCTTACCCATCTGTAATTCACCAAAAAAGATGTCCTTTGGTATTCTACCATCATCCATCCTCATAAGATGTCCTGTCCATCTAAGTCTACGAAGACTGAGCATGGAATAAACCGTCACACATCTTGATCACATATTGATCTTTTCAATACTTCAGTATTTGTGATTTTGTCTTGCCACTTAATACCAAGAATTCTTTGCAGACACCGCATATGAAAGTTGTTTAAACGTTTCTCTTGGTGTGAGTAAGTTGTCCAGGTGTGAGTAAGTCGTCCAGGTTTCACTGCCATAAAGAAGAGTACTAAGGACACAGGCTTGATAGGCAAGGACTTTTATTTTGGCAGTAAGTTTCCTGTTCTCCCAGACTCTTTTTCTTAACTTGTTCAATGTTGTCTTGGCCTTCAATCTCTGAGCATTGTAGAGGCCGCCATCTGAGCGTGAGTGAATGTATATACCATCATCCTGATCACGAAAGGCATATTTCAGTAGAAGTGAAAAGTATATTCCAAAGAGGATGGGAGCTAGTACACAACCTTGCTTAACCCCACTCTTGATTTCAAACTCTTCAGAAGTTGCACCATCAAACTTGATTATACCCTTCATGCCTGTGTGGAACGATTCCCCAATGAACAGAAGAGTTGGTGGGCAGCCAATCTTCTTTAGTGCCTTGAACAGACTCTCAAGACTGACCAAATCGTGCCTTTGTGAGGTAGGTGAAGGCAATAAACAGTTGTTGATTCAGTTGACGGCATTTTTCTTGCATTTGTCGCAATGAGAGTATCATATCAATGGTAGACCGGTTCTGTCGAAAGCCATACTGTGATTCGGGGTAGACTTGATCTCCTAGGACTTGAAGTCTGCGCAGAACAATTCTGGCAAATACTTTTCCAACAATACACAGAAGTATGATACCCCTATAATTGTTGCAGCCACTCCGATCGCCCGTGTTCTTGTACAGTGTTATGATGCTTGAATCTTTGAAATCCTGTGGGACTTGTCGAAAGCCATACTGTGATTCGGGGTAGACTTGATCTCCTAGGACTTGAAGTCTGCGCAGAACAATTCTGGCAAATACTTTTCCAACAATACACAGAAGTATGATACCCCTATAATTGTTGCAGCCACTCCTATCGCCCTTGTTCTTGTACAGTGTTATGATGCTTGAATCTTTGAAATCCTGTGGGACTTGTCCTTCTCGCCAGCATAGCTCTATTAGCTGGTGGACCTGTAGAGTGAGTATGTCTTGCCCACTCCTGATAACCTCTATTGGAATCCCATCCTAACCTGGAGCCTTGCCAGATGCAAATTCATTTATAGCACACTTAACTTCTGTTATGGTGCGAAGTGTGTCCAGGTGGTCAAAAGTTGGTAGAGCCTCTATGGTGTTGAGGGCATTATCCGCTAGTTTGGTCTCACTTGAGTAAAGCTCCAAATAGTGCTCTACCTATCTGTCCATCTGCTGTTTCTTATCAGTTATGATTTCTCCAGTCAAGGTTTTCAATGGTGCACTTCATTTGATAATTGGACCACACGCTTTCTTTATTCCTTCATACATGCTTTTGATGTTTCCCTTATCACTTGCAATTTAAATGGACTCACATAACTTGATCCAATAATCATTTGCACACTGCATGGCAGCCTTTTGTACATCCTTCCTAGCTCGCTTTAACACACTCAGAGTGTTACGCGTTGGTCTTTCCTTATTTCTTAAGAGAGCTATCTTCTTATTAACAATCAAGGGCTGCAGAGTCTGGCTGTTTGTCGCAAACCAGTCCTGCCTCTTATGATCCACAGTGCCATAAACCCTTACGGCAGTTTTATAAAGTTTCCTTAAGTTGACCCCACTTTTCACTTACTGTACAATTTTCTGGTGTATCAGTGAAAACGTCTTCAAGTTGCTGTTGAAACTGAAAGAACTTTTCAGGATCGTGAGTGTTAATACAGTAGAGTCTGGATAAGTAGAAGTCGCAGGGGCCGAAGGAATTTGTACTACTTATCAGAAATTCTACTTATCCAGACTGCACACATATTTACACTAATTTACGCTAATACATGTGTACCATGCAGTAGCTTTGTGTAAAATTATTGTACCACTTAGGAAACACAGGTAGTGAACAAATAAATAGCAATACAATATCAGAAATGTTGAAATGTTTAGTTTTGAAAATTTCCAAATTAATTAAAGAAAACGTATGTGATTTTGCTTTACTTCTTGACTTGTGAAAAATGTCTTCCCATTGCCTGTTTAAAGGCACAAAATGGCGAGACTGCATCATCTGAACATCCATTCTGCATCATGTAAATGTAAATTTTGTCAATTGATGTCAAAATATCTGACTAAGATACAGGTTGTGCTTGCAGCCCACAGTCATCCTCATCATCAGAGTCAGGGCTGGAAGGGGCTGTTGGTTGAATGACTGGTATACATAGCCCTATAATATCAGTGCTTGAAAGAGTGACACTAGTAGAAACATCATTTAAATATTGAGCACAACCCACTACTGGCAACGCCGATCGCATTCCGGTATGAGCCTAAGGCCTATCCACGTCAATATGGAAGCACTATACTCGAGTTTCGCTCTCATTTGAGCTCGTCAGTAGTGCATATCCCTGACCGGATCCGGAAACAAGCCCCGGATCACTGGCGTGTGAAGCGGGTGTGTAACCACGCGGCACACGCTGGACACGCCAAATTATCATAACAGAACATCACAACGCTACCCATCGTAGGCTATGCTCAAGATTGCCCAATCGCCGCGACTGACGTCCGTCAATCGATGTGGACCCGAACGATCAGGACTTCTCACTGGCAAGGAACACCAGGCCTCCTAAAATCCAGTGAGCAATAATCAAATTGATTATTTGGTTGTTTCGGGATTTGAAATTTAAATATTGAGCACAACCCACTACTGGCAACGCTGATCGCTTTCTGGTATGAACCTAAGGCCTATCCACGTCAATATGGAAGCACTATACTCGAGTTTCGCTCTCGTTTGAGCTCGTCAGTAGTGGTTGTGCATCATCTTGACCGGGACCGATTTCAAATCCAGAAACAACCAAATAATCAATTTGATTATTGCTCACTGGATTTTAGGAGGCCTGGTGTTCCTTGCCAGTGAGAAGTCCTGATCGTTCGGGTCCACATCGATTGACGGACGTCAGTCGCGGCGATTGGGCAATCTTGAGCATAGCCTACGATGGGTAGACGTTGTGTATTCTGTTATGATAATTTGGCGTGTCCAGCGTGTGCCGCGTGGTTACACACCCGCTTCACACGCCAGTGATCCGGGGCTTGTTTCCGGATCCGGTCAGGGATATGCACTACTGACGAGCTCAAACGAGAGCGAAACTCGAGTATAGTGCTTCCATATTGACGTGGATAGGCCTTAGGTTCATACCAGAATACGATCAGCGTTGCCAGTAGTGGGTTGTGCTCAATATTTAAATTTCAAATCCCGAAACAACCAAATAATCAATTTGATTATTGCTCACTGGATTTTAGGAGGCCTGGTGTTCCTTGCCAGTGAGAAGTCCTGATCGTTCGGGTCCACATCGATTGACGGACGTCAGTCGCGGCGATTGGGCAATCTTGAGCATAGCCTACGATGGGTAGCGTTGTGATATTCTGTTATGATAATTTGGCGTGTCCAGCGTGTGCCGCGTGGTTACACACCCGCTTCACACGCCAGTGATCCGGGGCTTGTTTCCGGATCCGGTCAGGGATATGCACTACTGACGAGCTCAAACGAGAGCGAAACTCGAGTATAGTGCTTCCATATTGACGTGGATAGGCCTTAGGTTCATACCAGAATACGATCAGCGTTGCCAGTAGTGGGTTGTGCTCAATATTTAAATTTCAAATCCCGAAACAACCAAATAATCAATTTGATTATTGCTCACTGGATTTTAGGAGGCCTGGTGTTCCTTGCCAGTGAGAAGTCCTGATCGTTCGGGTCCACATCGATTGACGGACGTCAGTCGCGGCGATTGGGCAATCTTGAGCATAGCCTACGATGGGTAGCGTTGTGGTAGTTCTGTTATGATAATTTGGCGTGTCCAGCGTGTGCCGCGTGGTTACACACCCGCTTCACACGCAGTGATCCGGGGCTTGTTTCCGGATCCGGTCAGGATATGCACTACTGACGAGCTCAAACGAGAGCGAAACTCGAGTATAGTGCTTCCATATTGACGTGGATAGGCCTTAGGTTCATACCGGAATGCGATCAGGCGTTGCCAGTAGTGGGTTGTGCTCAATATTTAAATTTCAAATCCCGAAACAACCAAAGAAACATCATTGTCAATGTTCACAAACTCCTCTGGATCAATCTTCAGCTCCTTATACAATCTAGCAAGTAATGGCCCCACTGAAATGTCAATAACATTGCTCTCACTGCTCGCTGATGATGTGAAATTCTCATTTACAGAGACATCTACTGCAGGTAAGAAGCCAGCCTGTCTAAAGTAGTTTGCAATAGTTGCTGGTAAAACTCTGTCCCATGAAGATTTTAACATAAGAATAGCATCATGAAGGGTTATCTTGAAATCATAACAAATGAGGTCAGCATCCATATGACCCACAAGTTTTTACAACATTGTGGATCTATAAAGAAATTTCAGATTTTGAATGATACCTTGATCACAAGGCTGAAGTAATGATGTGGCATTAGGTGGCAGAAACAAAAGCTCTATTGCCTTCAGATTGTTAATTTTTGTGTGAGCTGAACAATTGTCAACAATTAAACGAACTTTTCTTTGTTTACACACCATCGAATAATCAAATTCTTGTAGCCACTCATTGAACAGTTCTGATGTCATCCATGCCTTTGAATCGGCTCTGTAATTCACACAAAATGTTTTCAGGCCTTTGAAACAACGAGGATTTTTAAATTTTACAATCACAAATAAAGGCCATTTTCCACTACAATTCATATTGGAACACACAACCACTGTTATTCTTTCTTTTGATTTTTTCCCCCATGATACTTTTCATTTTTGAAAGAAAATGTTTTATCAGGTAGCAATCTCCAAACTAATCCAGTTTCATCGACATTAAATACATCCGCAGAATTATAGTTAGCTAAAGCAGGTCTGAGCACGTCTTCTATCCAAGAGTGAGTCGTTGCTTCGTCGACTGACTGTTTCTCTCCACAGACATTCTTGTAAGTGATGCAGTGTCGTCTTTTGAAACGATCCAACCAGCCAGCACTATAATTCCAGTCTGTCTGACCTCCAAGATGTGCAAATTCTTCAGCTTTCGCAATAAGTAAAGGCCCATTTACTGGTACATTTGCCGATCTAATCACAGTGAACCATTTTAAAAGAGCAGCATCAACAAAATCGAACGCAGCAGTTCTTCTAGCTCTCTGCCTATCACTGTCGATTTGACATTCGAAAAACGATTGTTTGTAGCGGCCTTTATGCTTTAAATTACCGGAAAGTGTCGATGTTGGAATACTAAATTCTCTAGCTATATCAACTTTCTTCTTCCCACTATATTCAACCTCTTCCAACAGCTCAATCTTTCTTTTAAAAGTCAAAGTTTTAAGCTTTCATCCACTAGCAGCCATTGTTGACATTCAGCAACATATTATGTGCGAGATTGTTCTCCGGGCTGACTAAACATACACATTCTTTTGCGTCACAATTTTTTTTTTTTTTTTTTTGCGGGGGGGGGGGGGGGGGGGGGGGGGGGTGTGAAATGAACAATTCGACTTAAACGTGGACATTTATATAGTCGGTAATTCATTTTTATGTTTGACAAATCCGAAAATTCGAGTTAACCGAATTCGACTTATCAGGAATTTTTATACAAAGATAAAGAAGGATCTTGGCAGGGACCAAGCCAATAACGTCGACTTAAGCGAAATTCTAGTTATCCGAGTTCGACATAAGTGGACTCGACTGTAATATTAATCCTGGGGCTAGATTTGTGTTTAGCTGTGTAGATTCTCTTTGGTCTTAGTCTAACCCTTGCAACAACCAAAGATTGATCCGTATCACAATCAGCACTGTGGTAAGTTCGAGTCAATGATATATGGTTCAGATGTTTTCTCCGTGTGATGATGAAGTCCAGCTGGTGCCAATGGCCGGATCTTGGATGTTTCCATGTGACCTTATGCAGCTCTTTTGTTTAAAAAAAGGAGTTTGTAATACATAGGTCATTTATGGCGCAATGCTCCAGCAGCCTTTGCCCATTTTCATTCATGCGACCGATGTTGTATTTTCCAAGGCACACTGGCAATGAACTCGAGTACTTGCCCACACGGGCATTGAAATCACCGAGCATATAAATGTAGTCAGATTTTGGAACTGCCTTGATCACGGAGTCTAACTCCTCATAGAACGAATCCTTCATATAATCAGAGGAATCGAGTGTCGGTGAATATGCAGTAATAATTGTGGCACAACCACAAGAGGTTGCCAAGTGCAGGGATAATAGTCTTTCATTTCTTCCTGCTGGAATTTCAATAATTCCCAGTAGCAAATTCTTCACTGCAAAGCCCACACCATGTTGCTTTTTTTGGCCTGCCCTCTACTCTTCCAAAATAAAGGTGTAATTGTTTTCCCTGAGTGACCCTTCCTCAGCGAGGTGAGTCTCCTGCAGGCTAGCAATATCAGTGTTAAGACGATTGAGTTCGGCATCAATCACAGCAGTTTTTCTCACATCGTCAGTATTGATCAAGTCAGTGGAAAATCCTGGATACATGGTTCTCACGTTCCAGGTTGCAAGCCGTAGCGTGTGGTTTCTATTTTTCTTTTTATTAGTACCTGGTGCATTGGTTTTACAGCCTGCGATTCAGATTTTGTCCTAGCCCCAAGCACCCATTGAAGCAGGCAGGCTGTGGCGGATCAGCACCCAATTGGCCGGGGGCTGCCCAGCCTGAGGCGGGCGGTAGCTGATCAGTGACACATGTAGGTGTCTCCCACCGTCAGAGGCAACGCGTGGGCCCCATGTCTACGCCAATTGACAGGGACTTATAACCCGTAACAGTTGCTTCTCGCTTTGATTCAGAGACCGGTTAAGACCACGGGTTGAGTTATTGCCTCTCCATAGCACAAAGCCTGGGCTAAAATATAGAGATCATGTGTTGCTCATGCAGCATGATCCCTCTCTCGGCCTGCCTAATTTCACTCCAGAGGAAAGGTAACACCTCTAATCTGGAACAAGACAAGCTGCAGAAGCTGCCGGATCAGCAAAGCAATGCTCTAACTGTCCGCCTGTCGGAGCTTCGATCCTAGACCAGCCTCCAACCAAGGCTTAGGGCCTGGTCTGCCCTGCCATGACATTTTGTCTTTAGGTTGCATTTCCTCACACCAGGGTAAGGCTTAGTACCCTCCCAATTGCGCTCTTCCGCCCGAATCGTTGGCACAATGTGGGGTGTCGGGTTTGGTAAGCGCCGCCACACGTTCGGCGCTAACTAGAAAGCATGTAGTACCGTCTACTGTTATACGGTAGCTCAGTCATATCTGACTAAGACCTGACACCATGTCAGCAATCAATACTATATCATCTGCATATCTAATGTTATTGATGTTTTGTATTGTTCTTTTGTTGTCAAAGAATTGCTTCATAAGAGATGTTGAATGAAAGAATGTATGAGAAGAAGAAGGGCAGAATGTCAGACGGGCCTGCGTGCCCAATTCTTAACCCTTTGAAAATAAATATTTTCGTTCGTTCGTTCGTTCGTTCGTTCGTTCGATGTTTCGTCCTCCAATGATGATTCCATTTATATCTTCTACATTTCTGAAAATATTTTCACTGTATAAGGAAAAAAGATCTGGAGACATTACACATCCCTGTCTCACACCTCTCTTAATAGGCTGATAGTGTCATACTTCATTATCAATCCTTATGGCAGCTTGTTGTTTCCAATATATGTTTTTAATAAGTCTAATGTCTTTCCCATCAATGTGTAGGTCTGCATGCATATCTTCCTGTTGACATGTCTTACTCTATCGAAAGCCTTTGTGTAGTCAATAAAGCAAAGATGAATATCCTTGTTTACTTCTATAGCACGTTCAGTTACTGATTGCAGCATATACACAGCATTTACTGTACCCTTTCATTCTACAAACCCACATTGTTATTCCCCTATTTCAGGTTGTATTTTCTTTCTCACTCTTTGCATGGCAACTCATAGCAAAATCTTCTTGACGAGGCTCATTATACTAATTGCTCTATTTTGATCACATTCCAAGGCTCCTGATTTCTTTGGGAATGCAATAAATACAGAATTACATGATTCAGAATATATATATATATATCTCCGGTATCATATAATGTGTTCAGCAGTCTGGTGACTTGATCTATTCCATATTCATCTAAAGGTTTAGTAGTTAGTGACAGTAAAATATAACAGCAGCAGCAACAAAAACTACAACTCAATTCTAAATTTCTCAAAAGAATGATACTTTTCTATAACATTAATGCCATAACAAATCATATTTGCAAAGATTCTGAGTTATGTGTAAAGACTAGCAAGTTTGCATTTGTTGTATCGTTACAACCTCCCTATCACGTTGTAGTTCGTTTCTCTCTCTAATATGAACGTATGAGTATGTGGGTATATACGATTTTAACCCCCAAGTTTATCTTTATTTTCTGGTACCCGTGTATCCATGGGCATTTATATCAATATATATTGATATATTTTTATACGAAAAACATCTCACTTGACAAAAGTCACAAAAAATAGCTTCAGACGTGTTTGAATGGATTTTGCACCTTGAATGTGTGTACTTAATGTGCAGAATTTTCTCTATCTCTCACATTACCGTTAAGCCTACACGTGGTTTATTTATCTTCCTTTATCATTGCAAGCCCTTATACCTTATACTCCCGATAATCTGTCTGAGTGTTCATCAACGAACCGAAATCGCTGGTTTCTGAAGTGTAGAACTCAGTCGTGTTTAGTTTCCTAGAAGTGCAAGCTTCAAATTAATCCTCGCACAAGATGAAATAAACATGACAGCCAGACATGAAATATAATACACCGAAGTATGACGGCCGCTTTTGCCAGTCTGGCTATTCGAAAAGCATCATTCGAGGACATTGGTAATTCATTATATTGAACCTGTTAATTACACATTTAATGTTTCCTAAGCATTAGCTGCAAACAGGGATCAGGTCATGTGGCGTATTCTGCGCAGTATCACAGACAAATAACAACTGGGAAATAAAAGTCACTTAATGTGATTCATTGTCTAGCAGAGTTTATCGCTTGGGTTAGATATCAAGCAAAAGGGCAGACGTCTAGATTTGACACTAACACAATGAAAACTGCTTGTTTATCCAAGTGTTTATTAATATCAGTCTTGCTCAATGTACTTTTGTGAAATCAGATTATACACGCACATTTACTATAGTGGAACATCTGAAGTGATCTGTCCAGGAAAGGGACAAATGACTATTTCCCAGACGGGATCAGATAATACACACAGACAATGCTTACTGTTTGATACATTACATGAAATCATGAAATAGAAAGATAACAGTGAAAGATAATATATATGATTGCTTGGAATCTATTTTCACGGCTCTACCAGAGAAATATTGTGCAATAGACTGTGGAGTATATCACACAATTGGTTTAATGAGTCATGTGACTACAATACTGATGAGAATTATAACGATGAGAAAAAGAAGTAAAGTATTTTTATTGAATAAAAAACAAAAACAACACCAATACATCTTAAGAACAATAACAGTTAGTTGCATACTCTTTACAGAACGTCGCAGTCAACACCAGCATTGTTTGCTGTTGTGATCTTTGGGAATTTTACGTTCAGTAGTTTGCCATTGCTTTCTGAACGATCGGCACCCATACCATTTCGTAAAATAACAAACGCAAGGCGGTCTGCTGCCAAATCGCCCGCCGCGGTTTTTCGTACGCGGGTATGCGGAATCACGAACTGCATCCGTAACGCCTTTGCCACGGAGCCGGCAGAACATAAATAGAACTAATGATTAAAGTGAACAGGTATCTATTTCTGTGTCTCATTGATAACACTAAAGCATCTGACAAATGTAAACATGAAGAGATCTTTAGAATATTGAAACATTTAAACGTTGATGGTACAGGATGAATAATAACAGACATATATTGACAGCAAACAAATATAGGCAGACATATCCTATTACAGAACATCGCTGTCAACACCTGCATTTTATCGCTGTTGATTTCTTGGCAAGATTACGCTCAGTAGTATGCCATTGCTTTCTGAGCGGCCGGTTCACATATCGCGTAAGACATAAGAAATGATAATCAAATGGAGCTTTGGAATACATTAAACAAGGTAAACACAGGCGTGTGTACCGACACCCGATCTGTTCAATTTGTGCAGCTAAAACATGCCATGAATATGAGTTGGTGGACATAATATAAACAACCTGCAATATGCCGATGACACGGTTTTTATTGCAGAAAGCCAAAACATAAGTCTGAGTTTGAATTACATATAAACAAGTAATCATATCTACACCGAAATAAATGTCATCACAAATGTAAAATCAAATTGAATGGAATTAATCTGAAACAAATCAACGTATTTAGCTAGCATGGTATTTCGATAACAGCAGATGGAAGACCAAGCATAGGCAGCACTTCACAAGATGATGAATGTTCTGGGACATTGTTGTTGTGAGTTTATATGGATACAAGCTTTTAACAAAGTCAGTTAATGTGGATACAAGCTTTTAACAAAGTCAGTTAATGTGGATACAAGCTTTTAACAAAGTCAGTTAATGTGGATACAAGCTTTTAACAACACCGGTGTGGTTTACTCTTTACAAAAATGTTTCTTCAGCACTTCTTGCACACAATCCAGTCAGTGATCTATCAAAATAAAACAAAGATTTGAGACATAACTAGTATATGCGCCAACATAGAGAGATTCTACTTTAATATACAAGAGATATTTTTAAAAGAGGCAAGACAGATACATTGTGACAATCAAAGATGATTCCAAGGCGAACATTGGAGATGGACGAACAGAAAATATGAGAAAGAATGCTAGACCCGAGGAGAGAAACTAATGGAAGTGTGTCTAGAATCATGTCTCTCAATTATAAACACCATATTTAGAAAACATCCAAGAAGGCTCTACACTTAGACCTCAGCCGATGGCAAACAACCCAACACAGATGGAGGCCATCTATAACACCCACACACGCACTGTCGGGAACAGACTTCAGCACAAGAGCTTGTGGCAGGTTACAACATGAAACGGGAAGGCGTGATACAAAGAGATGGCCAATACGCTTCGATGTAAGTAGTAATTTGCTTTTCTCATATCCTTTACAGGACATTGGAGTCAACACAAGTATGTTTCAGGCTGCTGTTGATGTCTTCGCAAGTTTAACGTTCAGTAGTTTGCCATTGCTTTCTGAACGACCGGCTCCCATACCTGCGTAAGTAACCAATGCGACGCTATCCGCTGCCGAATCTCGCGCAGCTGTGTTTCGTAATAGAGTATACGGGATTACGGACAACGCCCTTAACGCCGACGCCAGGGAGACCGGCGTAAGCAGTATACCACCCGAATATAACACTGAAAGAAAAATAAAAGATTATCACCACATCCCCCCCCCCTCTCTCTCTCTCTCTCTCTCTCTCTCTCTCTCTCTCTCTCTCTCTCTCTCTCTCTCTCTCTCTCTTCCTCTCTTAAATAAAGGAAATTTGAAACCTTGCACCAGTCATCAAAGTTGTTGCATATCCTTTACAGGACGTACCAGTCAAACCCAGCATTTTTGGCTGTTCGTGATTCCTGGGTGTGGCATACTGACTCACAAGCCGTTACTAGCTGTCAAGATCTCCTCAAATTAAAACTAAATTGTACTGGAACGTAAACCACTGGTACCATTAAGCTTGGGGGATAATGGAAAATCGACACCGCCCCGGATTGGAAAACACACACTTCAGGAATCAAGTGCGGATATGGGGTAAAACTTCAACTCGGAAATAGCTAGGATAAAAACAACAGAAACCGGCCCCAGATCTCTCACTTGCACACACTCATCGTAACTACAAGAAAGGCGCCTGTGTCAGTGTTGGTAGCTCTATACTCGCTATGAACAAGTGAGAATAGCAGGACCGAAACTCATCAGCCAATAGATTTGGAAACAAGCCGAGTCTAGTCCTTACATCTTGTTGTTTACATGTGGTGATTGGAGCATTTAATTGAAATAAGGTAAACATCATATTTACTTTAATTTATTTTAAATCTTAGATTAAGTGTGAGCCTATTTTCCCAGAAGAAGAGTTGGTAAGTTGACTGGTTGAACACGTGTGGTGAATTAAGAAGTTAATTTAATTGTTATAGTTTATAGATAACTATTAATTAAGAATACCCATGGTGAATTTTATTTTCTCCCAAAGTAAAACACCTGATTTAATGTATAAAAAGCATTAATCCAAGTTGTACATTTAATTCTTAAGCAACTCAATCTACAATGATTTGGAATGGTGAGTTCTTAAAGAATTTAATCTAGTACAAACTAAATAATATTATACTCAGTTATCATAATCATAAGATAAACTGTACATTTGGAGAAAACTACAGTGTTTATTTTCTCCCAGCTAAGCAACTTAGTTAATGTATAAACATTAGACACATGTTGTAAATTTTATTTCTTAAGCAACTCAATCTACAATGAACATGAGTAACTTAAGACTTAAGGAAACTATTGTAAATGTGTAAACATGGTAAGTCAAACTAGTGTAATGTGTAATTAATCAGTAGATTAAATTGTGACACGAGCACAAGGACAAACAAATAGTTGTCTTATAATTCATGAACCCATGAGAACCAGATTCTACAGGTATCATAATATTGTGTGTTGAGTTAAGGCACCCATGCAGTGAGTCAAATGTATTTTCAATGTTGTAAACATATGGAATTAATGTTTGTGCCACACCATAATAATACTTAGTCAACCGGCATGTTAGAATGGTTAAGATTCATAATGCCTGAAGGTGAATTGGATATATCACCTAAATTGTATGTATTTTATGAGATCATGTGATAATTCCTGGATTTCCTGTTGCTAAATCCTGGGTGTCAGAGTCTCACATGGAGTCGGTAGGAACATAAAGATAGAAGGGAACTCGAGAAGGGACATAACACCAATACAAGGGAGACACACTTGAATGCTCGAACAATCTAGAGCCTTCGAGAAGCATAGGTCAGTTCGCCTACAGCTCCGTGGACACGCTGACCGCGTGCCAGGACCTGTTCCACGAGAAGCTCGAGGAGAGTTACAGCCCGTGTCCGAGACACGTTAGAGGGCAGACGCCGACTGGACATCGAACAAGCAACAGGGCTTAACTTAAGGGGGACTTGATAGATTGAACACAAGTGTATTTAGGAGTGTTACTCGCTAAATAGATAGATGATAGAGTTTGTTGTAATGATTATGTATGATGGCTTTGTTATGAACTCCTATGATCATGTTCGCCATGTAGCTGGCTGCGAAAAACCATTCTTCGCCAGCTTACTGTAAATAAATTATGTCAGATAGTATCAGAACGGAGTTTGTTGCCTGTATGAACCCAAGTTTCATTCCCCTAGGTATCTAGGACGTTGACACTGGGTGAATTTCCTAAGTGTGTCTAATGATCACATGTCTATTTCATTGAAGAACATGCTTGTGTCATGTGTGGTTCATCATTGTTAAACAGATGTGAATGTATCATTTCATAAGCCCCATCAGCATGCATGACTAAATATCCATGAAATAGCATGAGTTAGGTTGAAGGATGAGATTCCCTTGTAATGTCATTCTTGTGAATCTGTGAATGCATTCTGTATAAAGCACCTACATATGCATGATTGTCATCCATACAGATATGATTGTCTGATGAATGGGTGAGATCTCATTGTGATGTCAATGGTGTTAACATTTAAGGTTATCATTGGGAAATCACCCACCTTACATGACAGTATTAAGGATGTGTGATGAATGATTCCTATATGATCACCCATACCAATATGAATGTGTCTATGGACTGAGTGAAATTATCCATACATATGAATGATGTCAGAGAGAGTGCATTGACCCCACATGCAAAGAGGGATATGTTGACTGATGCATGAGGAAATTGAGTGAGTGAGTGAAGTTACATGCTGAGAGAGAGGGAGTATAAGCCAACAGTTAATCTCATGATAGCCGGCAACTTGGATGTGGAATGCCATGCCTATCACCAGAGAAATGTATAACCCATAAATGAAAAAATAATTTAGTACACTCCGGCGCATAACACCACTTTGTATAAAATATCATTCATATTCCTATCATCTAGTTTTGTGCGCTAAGCACGACACAAACCATATCATACATTACGCAGAGCACCAGCATCTGTGTTTGTAATTTAAGCAAAATCCCACTTTGTAGTTCATGTTAACACATATGGTCTATTGTAATGATAATAATGTACTACAAAGATAATGATGATGACTGTAATGTAATGAAAATGATATAACAATGATAATGATGATAATGTAAGAATAATGTAATGATTTCTAATGTCATAAGCATGATAATAATGATGATGATTGTAATGACAATGTAATAATTATGAAAATAATGATAATGATTGTAATTACAATGATTATAAAAACCATGATGATGATGATGATGATGATAATAATAATCAATATTACATCCATGAGAATGGAAGAAATCTTCTCACTTGAAGCATTTAATGAAGAAGAATACACCTGAATGCTATACAAGAATAATACCAGAATGTACTTATCTTGTTTATAAGCAAATACTCATGGAAATGGGAACTGATTTTTAATGTATGAGACCCTTTTTCTTGAAAGAAAAAGATGAGCAAGAGAATTAACTAGGAACAGAATGGGATAGGAGACATAGTTGTAAATTCCAAATCAAACAAGGTATGACTTAACCGGTAGACCTGAGGACAGGCATAGGTGAAGATAAAACTGCACATCTGCTAGTTAAAACCTTGAACCCCTGATAGTGGAAGATTGGAGTGAGAGCATACAACTATGTTGGTGAGAACTAAATGAGAACACCATGACTATCTTTCTTCTATGTTTATTTTCTCTAAGAACAGGATTCATTGTATTGTTTTCACTGGTTATGTTCTTAGGCTTTTACATGTAAATTCTAATGTCATATTTATGATATTATTAGAATTGTGTGATTGATGGAATTTCAGGTAGTGGTCTTATTCATGTCAATCCATACCTGACTTGGTGAAGATTGAATGCAGCACCTGTTGAGTTAGCACATTGTTGAGTGATGCCCTTGATAGAGTAGCGCAGAAACTTATCTACCTGCAACCATTCCATTTGTCTCAGAGGAGAGGTAATCTTTATTTAAACATTTACCTGCCAAACAATGGAAAGGAAAACCAAGAGCCAACTTATGTTCTACTAAGCCCTGGAACACTAATAATACAATTGATGATAGCCAGAGTGATTCCCAAAGCTGGAAGTGGAGAATCCTGATTGTAGACAGTTCTTTTTTTTTCCAGATCATCCAGGCCAGTAAAAGATTAGCCTTACATGCCACTGGGAAAAATATAACTTAATATCTACCTTATAATTGGCACATCAATTCTGTATATTTACTATATATGTATATACCCTTATTTTATGACAGGAAATTGTAATTTTGAATGCAATTTACAAAATCTATATTTGTGTTTAATAAATCATAAAAATTGAGGTCATGTCATGTATTGATTGTATTTTACTTGTCATAGTCAAATTGTTTTAAATTACCCTAGATAGATAGAATTAATTAGTTGATAGAGGAGAGGCAAGGAACCACTTAAAGGATATTTTGGGTATAAAAGGGAATACAACTTTGTCAGTTATTTTCTGAAGGGATTCCTTGGTTCTCTAAAATTCTATTTCTGGTCTCAACCAATTGAGTCAGTACAGCTAAATTAATTAAACGGGCAGGATCACATCGGGAAAAAGGATTTTGCATTCTTTATCTCTTTGGGGTTGAGCCATAAATTTCAACGTATCCGACACTGGGTAAGTTTGTACGTTCAGTAGTTTGCCATTGCTTTCTGAACGACCGGCACCCATACCATTTCATAAAGAACCAACATAAGACGGTCTGCTGCCAAATCGCCCACAGCTGTGTTTCGAACACGGGTATGTGGGATTACGAACTGCGCCTGTAACGCATTCGCCGTTGTGCCGGTTATGGAAGTATGGTACTCATTCGTCCAGCTAGACAAACCCTTGGAATCATCATGAAGAGGATTGATAATATAGGATCAATGCGCATAATCATGATACTGATTGTTTTCTTGTACAAGAAATACAAACAGGTTTCAGATAGGGCAGAGGGCCACGAGACCATATATTCAACATGGAAACTACCTTTGCGAATGTAGATTACAATGTAGATCTTCATGCTTGCTTCATAGGCAAACATAAGACCTTATTATAAGTGTTCAGTATCAGAAATTGTGGAACTTGTGTCAGATATTGGGTCTTTTGTTGGAAGGTTTGAAATCAGTCGCAGGTGATTTGTAAGCACATCGCTTTGCATTGATTTCGATGGTATAAGCGTAGACGGTTCAGAAATCAATGGTAAATAACTGAACGTAAAATAGTCAAGTAAATCATAACTCTGTTAGCGCCTTCTATGCCTCTTTAGATATCAATAGAGCCACTCCTTACCTGTGAGAGGCATGTCCCATTGTATAGCTTAGAACTTGACCGTTTCACCCGTGTTTAGAATCTTTTGTTTGTTCTTGTTTAGCTTACTCCCGAAATGCTAATCTTAAAGTTCATTTCTTCCGCTACTAGCTATGCTCTATTCCCCAACTCATACACAGTGCTAACACTTCAGGGGCCAAATATGGAGATTGTCCTCTATGAAAGCTATGTCGGCGAATGATACTGCTTGCAGTTTTCCCGCATGACGTCAACTAACTTCTAGAAGAGTCTCCTTGCATCTTGGTTGGCTGAACTATTCATGTTTTCTTATCTTTAGACTAGCTTATGGTTGGCTGGATTTGCAGCTGAAGTTTTATACTGATAGGGAGCCAGTCCCAGGCCAACCCTCCTTAGTCGACTCTTACGACTTGCATAGATGCTTACAGGGTTACTATTCGTTGCTTCACTTGATAGCTCCTGGTAATACATTGGTGCTCTATCCATATAATTCTATACCATTTTATTTAAACTAATTACAGTAAAACTTCGATTAACCATCACTCATGTAACCGCAGTTTTATATTATCCGTCATCGTCTTTAAAAAATGAGTATCAACAAACAAACAGACATCTTTAAACTTGTCAACGGATTACTTTTACACTCTACTGTATAATGCTGGAAGTGACTGTACTGTATGATGGCGGAAGTGACTGAGGAGTTGAGCTTGATCTGGTGCACCACAAACCCATCACTAACCATTCACTATTGTGTTACATAGTTGTCTCAGTCGTGACAGAGTAACCTGAGTGTTCGAGTGAATGTTTTGTTTCATAGTTCCCTGATTAACTTTTTTGGCATAACGTTACCATAGTAAATGAGGAGCGGCTGGCAGAGTGGCTAGAATGCCAGATTCTCCTTTAGGAGATCCTGGTTCGAATCTTTGGTACGGTATGGATTTTTTTTCTGTCGAGGGCAAAAAGGAAAACCCTAACCTGCACAGTTGGCGCCGACTGCAGTAGCCAAGCGGCCTTAATGCCTCGAGCTCAAAACACCCCTGCCATACACCGTTATGACAGACAGTTACCATAGTGCTACTGTTCTGTATTTTTAAGCTGTGTTTCCATTTCGCCGCTTATATGTAGGCCTACAAAAAGGTAATGCCTAACTCTTTGATTTTATTGTTCTGTAAAATTGTTTTAAAATGGCTGAAAAGCGGAAACGTTTACTGCTAGGTTGTAACAAGACACTTGAAATTATCAAACGTTTGCTAGTAATTACGGTGTTACAGTGCATTTACGTACATTACTACTCTTATATTAATGTTTATTTTGATCGTTTTGTAAAATTAAATACACTATGTATGTATTATTCACTTTTAAAGGATTTTATTTTCATTTTCGTCCCAAGCCTGAAGTGAAATCACGTTACTATGCATATATATATTAAGAGATTTCTGTTTTGCGTCTATTCGGTTATCTGTCACAGCCCTGGTCCGGTCGGTGACGGTTAATCGAAGTTTTACTGTATTTCTATTCTAATTATATTTACTGACAAAATATATAGTCTAAACTCAGCAATTTGTCTTTCTAATTATACATAAACGGCTTCTATGGCTAAGGGGTAGCGAACGCTATCCACAATTCCGCATTCCGCGTTCGAAATCAGCTGCAGGCGATTTAGAAACAAACTGCCTTGTGA
>JACEFZ010028352.1:115000-322453 GCA_014155875.1 Cepaea nemoralis
TACTTCACATTAGTAGCCTCTTGGATAGTTGCAATGGTCTCTATCGGGTAATGGGATCGTTCCCTAAACCCGTTAGTTGGTTTTCAACCTTGACTTCTCGTTCAAAAAGCAATGACAAACTAATAAATAAAAAACTCCTAGTAAATCAACCAGGGCTTGGGGTTGGGCGCAACGTCCGACAAAGAACACGCAACTGTAATTTTTGCACCATGTTCTGTTTTTAGTATTAAATATATTGGTGTATTTTGTCCTGTAAATTTCGTGAATTATAACACAAGTTGAGACAGTCAAGGTTTCTGTGCGGTATTGTGCATTTTGTTTGTTACTGGAATAAAACAACTGTATTGTGTAAAATGTCGCTGGTGGCTCATGTTTGATTTGGAGCATGTGTTCCAGCAGGAAGATTCAGCCTGTGAACACCCAGATCCTGGCTGTGTGCACCAGTAAAATATGCCCGAGACTTTAGTCTGCTTGGAATATTGTATATTTGTGTCCGCGACATCACGTGACTGTATTTTATATATGAATGAGCTGAATGACAATGTAGACTAGACGGGAAATTCCCAACATCCCACATGGCATTTATTCTTCTGTTTTACATAGCACCAGAATACATTCAGCATCCTAATACACAGGTACCGCCTTAGTAAGGTGATCTTGGGTTCGAATTGTTCAAATTGACGTGGGTTCCCAGGTCGATCAATCCTAAATGGATCACAGGAAATGTCTATGAAGTGAAGCTGGCCGGCTTGGTATAGACCACATAATCCCCGGGTATCGTGTGTGTAGTGTGTGCAAGACCAGTCACCAATTTTTCCTGCAGAGACTGGTGCGTCAGAGAGTGATCAGGGAGCCTCGCCGACGCTCAGTTATCAGAGGAGAGGCCAGATGGACACATAAAAGACCGACTGCAACTGGTACCATTAGATTTGGTTGTGGAGATGAGGAAGGGAAGCGTATGGCAATGCTCCGAGCGTTGAGATGTCGGTTCTTCGCGCAACTCATTTCATCTCAACCTGCCGAGCGCCGATTCGTCTAACACAATATGTTTCTAGCACCATATATAGAATATTTTCCAATGACCTATTCCTATCTGTGTCAGTTGTACAAATAAATGCTGTATATTCCGTTGTTTTACTTCTCGTGACACGACCAACGTGCAGACTGACTGATGTTTGTGACCAGTTCCCACGTTGTCTGTTTTCTTACCGCATTATAGTGCTCTTGTAGGAATACTGCAGTGTTGTGCAAGTCAGTAAAGTCCATTACATTAGAGTCATGTGTTCTTGTAGACGTCTGGAGGTATACTTGGTATATGGTGTTACACGCCAATTGGCACCCGAAGGCTGATATGGCCAATACAATGTCGGCCGCAATTACTTTCCTTGACATTTGATGATGCCCAATTTAGACTGATTCAGCCACCGAGCCATGATCACAAAACAACAGATATGTGCCTCTATGGGGATTCGACCATATTACCATCGGTCAGGTAGGCAAGCATGCCAACCACTGGGCTAGGACGGCTTTCTTGCGTGTTGCTGTGTATCGAGCATTTGTATTTTTCATATTTATCATTCGAAAACAGTACAAAGTTATCACCTCATACCTCATCAAAAAGGTGCACAAAGGAGTGGCAGTGGCGGTGAGGGGGGGGGGGGGGGGAGGGGGAGGGAAGGAGCTCGAGCGAACAATGCGGGAGAAGTATAGAACCGTATCTGCAAGCATCCAAGAGGCATCATAGCCAAGGCCATTGTCTGACAAAAGCCTGGAGTGAATTGAGGAACGACTGGCAATGCTCAGACGTGGGGGATCCATTCTGAGAAAAAGAGTGAATTCCAGTGAGTAACTGTGAATAAAGCGATAGTACCTAACAAGGACGAAGGGATTACGAATGCAATTCGTAATCTAGCATACCGCGTTCGAAACACAGCTAGGGACGATATTTAAGCAGACCGCCGTGTGTAAGTTTTGACATACACAGGTATGACTGCCGGTTGTTCAGAAAGTTAGTTCATACACAGGTATGATTGCCGGTTGTTCAGAAAGTTTTGTCATACACAGGTATGATTGCCGGTTGTTCAGAAAGTTTTGTCAAATACAGGTATAATTGCCGGTTGTTCACAAAGCGATGGCAAACTTTTTTGTTGTTGTTGCATATCCCTTACAGGACGTTGCAGTCAACATCAGCATTTTTCAGCTGCTGTTGATGTACTAGGCAAGTTTTACGTTCAGTAGTTTGCCATTGCTTTATGAACGACTGGCCCACATACCCCAGTAAGTTGTCAGCGCGGCGCGATCCGCTGCCGAATCTCGCACAGCTGTTTTACCCACGTGGATATACGGGATTATGAACAACGTCGTAAACACCATGGCCAGGGAGATCGGCAATGGCAAACTACTGAATGTAAACTTGCCTAGAAATCACGAACAGCCAAACATCATTGACTGCGACGTCCCATAAGTGTCGTGTCCTCCTTTAAAGTGTCGTCCCTGGAGTGAGGAGATCCGACACCCACATTATAATATTTTTTTTTTTTTTTCTCCCTCAATATTCTGGAGAATCCACCAGCTTCCGTCCAACACACTCCATCAGCCTATGGACACCTTTTCCTATCACTCTCACACTGTCGTACTATGCCCCCTTCTCATACTTCCCCAACGCAACATACTCAACAACTCTTGCTTCTAGAAATTAATAAAGATTAATTTATTAAAATAAAAGTGTAACGTGTATGAGACGTGTATGCGAAGAAAATGTGTGACGTGTTCTATAAAGTGTGTAGACTCTGTCTCTCAGACATCAACTCAGTCAGCTGATCACAGCAAAGATAGACCACAGCACGTTACGTCAGAACAAGTACGTCTCACCCGTTGCCAGAACCATCTTGCCGGATAATGCTTTGCCTCTGTAGACCTCTGGTAATCCAATTTCATGAACATCCGAAATAGACACCGGTGGTATTAAGAGTTAATCAGGGACCGGTTGCACTCTACACAATGTCCGTTCCTAATGTTCCTAAACGAACTGCACAAGTCTTGTGTAGTGTGTACGCAGTTAGTTAGTTAGTTAGTTAGTCGACAGATCATCCTCGTTGCACATCGAACCATTCAGTCCATAAGTGCTAATTACTAATGTTAATTGTTACTGTACTAACACTAGGTACTCTTAGCCGGTTCTCGGTTCGTTACTACTGTCTGATGCTGTGTGGTGCATCAGTATGCATCCCTCTCTTTGATGAATCAATTTCCTTCTAGCGTAAGTTACGTTTCTGTATGCAACTTTATTGACTCTTGAACTGGGGTTCTTCAGAATGGGTATTTTAATTCTTTCCCAAAACTTGTAGAGTTTCCTTGGATCTGGTAGGGAACCTAGGATAGAAACAACACATCTGGTGATAGTACTAGTCACTGATCCTTTTGGCTGAGTGTAAGCCTATCACCTTGCTTAATGATCTTTAGCTAACTAGACTTAGTCATAGAGCAGATTAGCTACCCACCTAGAGTCGAATCAGGCTATGACAAAGAAAAAATATCAGCAAACAGAATGCGGAACCCCGCCCACCAGGGACACCTACGGGAAGATCCCAATTATCCTTCATTACTCAACTAGTAAAGCTTATCAACACTTCACTAATCTATTCTAGCTAACAGAGCCAAGTATCACTTCACTACTCTAGCTAGTTTCCACTAACAGTGCTAATCATCACACTATAGTTTAACAAGGCCACAGTCTATAGTAATTATAACGAATATATTATAATAAGTTATACCTTAAATGGCACTACTGCAGTCCTATAAATCATATCTACATCTGCCATATAGGCACGTGTAAAATTAAGTCACTAATTAACACACGGTAGATATTATTTCCACTGAGCACTGCAGTGCCCTGGCACTCTAACTAAAGCATTATTCAAGTCCACCCTAGTTGATCTCAACTCGAGTTTATATGGCAAACTACCAAAGTTGTCCACGTGACGTTATCCTTTACTCCCCCACACAGGTGGCACAGTGGCAAATCATCCCCTGTCAAGAACTATTTTCCTGGCTTAAATCCTGTCAAAGTTGTCAGTAATTGCCTAGATTCTCAAAACAAGCCAGCTAGTTTCTGTAAACTCCCAACAAAGAGTTTCGATACCAAGCTGCCAATCATCTTGATGTTCCGGAAACCAAGAATTGACAGATGCACTGTTTTCCGTACTAGGTACTTCCGTTTTACATCTGCCCCTGTGATCTCACGGCTTCCATCTGCATTCAAATGTTGACAAACTTGTCACTCTTCTGTTCCGTGGTGACAATCCCAGCAGCCATTTCCGTCTGATGTCCTGCAGTATAGATGACAAACGGAACCATTCCATATCCTTCTCCCTCACCACCAAATGTGTTTATGGGCTGACACGATGTAACCTGTACAACTGTGTTTACTCTGTTAGTACAAATAGATGTCGCCCAGAAAATATACGCCACGCAAACGTCGGTATTATTATCTGGGTTAACTCAGGGCGCTCGTGACAATAAGGGATATGCAACTAACTTAACTAACTAATAAAGCGTGTAGAATGCCGACATAAAATAATACATGGCATACACATAACGAATGACAGATGATAGAATTACAGAAGCAAACAACCTTCCTACAAGCCCTAGGGCGTATTGGGTGTGTGGCATTAGCCCCATATTGTATAGGCCAATCAGCAATTGATGGGCGATGTTGTCTATATCACTCTGACAGCCTTACTTCCCTGATCATTTCCTACTTTCCATTTTAGGCTGAATCCACGCAGGAGCCCAGGTCAGATTTAAAAAAAAAAAACACCTGGCGTCGACGGGATTCGAACACATGACCACGAGACCGATGGGCACGTGTGCCAGCCAATGTTTTATAAAGAACGCCAATCTAATCATGTGCCAAAGTGTTTCATGGACGTATCTTCCATGCAGCTCAGCACAATTAGCATCCTTTCATTTTGGATATATTCAAAATCCCTAGCAGCGTGTTGCCGATACCATTAGTATACCTAGCTCAAAACAGACAGGAGCAGATGATGACGTAGAGTAATCAGCTGTAACTGCTCCATGCCAGCAATTTCCCGGGTTCTCAGTGTAGCCCATCTACCTTTGTAGATTTCCTATCTTTGTAATTCCACATACCTGCGGTTCGACACACATACGCAGTTCGTAATTCCGCATGCCTGCGTTCGACACACAGCTGCGGGCGATTTTGCAGCATACCGCCTTGCTTTGGTTATTTTACGAAATGGTATGGGTGCCTGTCGTTCAGAAATCAATGGCAAACTACTGAAAGTAAATTTGCCAAGAGATCACAACATCAAAAATTGCTGTTGTTGATTGCGATGTCTTGTGAAAGTATATGCAACTAACGTAACTTTAAGAAGACAATGGCATGGTTATTGTAATTTATATTACACTTTTAAGGTTTTCGTTTGAAGCCCCATCGTTTTTTGCACATACAGCACACACAATTGCGTAAATACACATTCGCACACACACACACACACACACACACACACACACACACACACACACACACGCGCGCGCACACACACAACACACGGAGAAAGAAATAATCAGAGTGAGAGAGATAGAAAGATAATACGAAAGAGTGAGTGAGTGAGAGAGAGAGAGAGAGAGAGAGAGAGAGAGAGAGAGAGAGAGAGAGAGAGAAAGAATGTGGAAAAAGAGGGATACACACATTGTGAGAGACACAGAGAGATTAAGTGGTATAGAGTGAAAGAAACATAGAGAATGTGTGAGAGAGAAACAGATATAGATTGTGTGAGAGAGAGACAAAGAGAGCGAGAGACACTGTGGTATACAAAAACGTCTCTACTAACATCCTTCTAGGGACGCTTTAAAAATACCAATCCCTAACAATTACTGTTTAAGTATCTTACTTAATGTAGGAGAAGAAAAGAGTAGGGCAGCCACAATTTATTTGGCATTAAGTAAAGTTAGACTGGTGACTGAGTAAAATACCTGGCCAACCGTCGTCTATTTTTAACACAAAGGCTAGAGTGTCCATCTTGGTCAGTGCAGCACAAAGAGAAGACGCGTGAAGCCTCTCCCCGGCTGGGGCGGGCGATTTTGCCCTAAAAATATGTCATTCTCTGCAACAATGGTACATTAAATCTACATTATTAATATGTATTCATGTATTTTGATAAGGTACATATACAATTGTGTTTAATTAAGAATTAGTTAGAATGATAAATCAACAATTCTTGTAAACTAGAGTCTGATTGATTTTTACCACTGAGCGCCATGTGTGTTCCACGCTAGAAACTTTTCTCAATGGGGGAGCAGACTCCTGATTCATACTTCACAGTAGAGAACTCGTTTCTGCCAGTTTCATATTCCTATGTTTAAATAACTTCTATGCATTGGGGACTATATCTCACTATCTATGTTTAGAAACGGCATATAATCTATGTACTATAGAGTAGTGAACTCTGAAGAACATTTTCAAAGAAACTTTCTCTCCATGCGGACGCAAAATATTGATAACGCATATTACCTGATAGACATGGTTTCAGGTTGGAGAAATGGTTTTCCTAATTCTAATCTGTAACTTGAAACTATCGTGCCAAATTTTGGTACAAATCTTCTTGTTAACATATTAGTAACCACTCAATATGAGTGATGGACATGTAATCATTTCATAAAATAGTGCTAGTGCCATGTTTGAGAATATAAATTCAAGAACAAAGAAAGCAAACGCATGATATAAATGAATGGTTGGATAGGATGTGCCTTCATCCGCATCACCTCACTGTGGTAGGAACAGAAGCGAAGATTGATGTTCATAAATTGCTTGCAATATTCAGAAGACTGGACATGCGGCATAAGTTATTCTGATAAAGAACACTCCGAATACTAGCAGTATTTGGCAAATATATCACAGCGTTCACTAACCTCATGCTGCTGTAAGCAGTGGGGGAAATAGTTTAGGTAGTTCTATGGATTAACCCATGAGGAAATCCAAAAACATAGGCCCCTGCATATTATTATGATTAATTAGCATGTATGATTCTCAGGTTAATCCATATGTGAGAAAATGTACATGTTGGGTTTCTCTGTTAGGAGATTCAATTATTATATTATGTCATGATTGTTACTTTGATCTTGGGAATATACATTTTACTGTTAACCCTGAGGACATGGGGATGTTGATGTAAGAATCCTTGAGTATGTCAGTACACAAGAAGACAATGTTGAATAGCCTTGGCCTAATGCTGATTATAGTGAAGGAAAGGAAACATAGGTTATGTATGGGTTATTCTCTTCAAGAATGAGAGATACAATATCTACATGTTTGGATGAAAAGAATGGCTTCACTCATCTAATAGTCCCAGTAACAACAGAACATAATATAGAGTGAGAAAATACCTTACTCACATTTAGAGTCAGAAGGGCTCTACAACAAGCAAGGAGGGACAGGGAACTTGGAAACCCACTCCTATCTCCTTCCCCTTTTTTGTTTGTAATTGTGTTGTGAAAATGTTAGCACACCACAAAGTATTAATGCCTGTGTTGTATTCTTTTGTCATCCATTTCTATAGCGAGTGGTGGTTTGTTGGACATTTCACCCATCAGGATCCTGGGTTAACAGCCTGGTGAAGGTGAGGCAGGACTAAATGGCTTAACCATAGTCTGGATCTAGAAAAACATCAACGTTGACTGCTACGCTTATCCGCGGCTTAGCCAGTGAAAGACCTGTTGAAGAGAGACACTCAGCGATTGATAGTCCTACTTCTGTCAGGATATCCAGGATGGATCTCTGTATTTAATTGTCCATCAAGATAAATGGATATTCAAAATACACCGACAACAGAGTATCGTCTACTTTTACGTCTGGGAGATGCCGCCTGGTACGCCATCAATCCGCGAGGTCAACGAAACCATGGGACATTCCCAGTTTCCTGTTCAGAATTGAATAGTCCTTCAATCAGTCATACAGCAGCAGACTCAACACCAAGTTCTAGATGCGAACACCAACTCAAACAAATGGGAAGAGACACTGAAACAACATAAGCCAGTACAACCAAGGTACCAACTTAAGATCCTCTGAAACATAACTACACCAGATTACCCCAAGGTTCCAAAATCTGAAACACCCTAAAGAAGCAAGATCCACTTGAGATCTCAGACCAGATCATCATCAATAAGCCCATATGAAAGCAGCTAGCGGAGTACATGCCTCTACGCCGGCAACAAAATGAATCCTCTGATTGTTTGCAACCCTGTTTCTGTGCTGGAATTATTCATCTTTGGATACATGTAGGTATAGATCAATTCTGGACCTAGTCACAGATACTACCATGAGATGCCTCTCAGCCATATAAGTTCCTACACTGGACTAGATAGTAACGACTACCTCTTGCTGGTCCAATGTCAGCCTAAATGCCATGGGTTATAGACTCGAGACTGGGTGGGTGAAACCTCTTTGTGAGCCCAATTTGGGATTCGGATAGTTAAAGCCGAAAAGCTGAACGGACGTCGACTTTTCATCAGACCTGATGATAAAAGGAATTACCTTCTGCAGAGCTTAAGTGGAACTCTTGAAGTATGACCAACCTGAGGCCCCAAATTTCACAAAGGCACCGAGCCCCTGGCAAGAGAATATTCGTGATTCTAGCCCCGCGGAGGGGATATGTGGTGTGTGATATTTCAATTCCTGGAGTATGGATTATAAAATATTCACCAGCCAATTACCAGTGGATACATATTAGGAACACAATTGAGTGCATTAATTCGGTACCCAGATAATGGTAAGAGGATCTAATATACATAGGGGATGAACACTGAACCGCACACCAGGAGATAAAGGACTCTATTAATTAGTTTAACTGAGTACCAACTGCTTTTTGTATGTGTTTTTCTATGCCATGGATTTATAAGGTCAGTAGTGTTTTCTATAATGAGGTATACCCAAATGGTGGTTATGGTAAAGTTGAGTATTTTGACACCATCTCATTAATAATTTTAAATATGAGAATTGCAACTGGTGTCAGAAACAGATGTTTTATATGTCTGGTTTTTATGAACTCATACCATGGTTTCTTTTTGTGTAAAAACCAATGGATGGTTCAATGGTGGTATAACCAATTATTGGGTGTTTAGGGTGAGTACATGAATATGATTAGACTGATTTTTGGTGGCACACCTGTCTGATCGTATCCTCCGCCTGAGCCATCTATGATTTCCCTCTTATCAGTCGCTGGCCCTTAACTGCGTCCAGCTCCTCATGCAACGGGTGATCTGTGTCAGCAGCTACTCTGAGGTATGCCTTCTCCTACATCACCTTGAGCCTACCAGCAACAGTCGGCAAACCAGGCATGTACCGCATACACACTACTGGGGTGTCTCTGGTGCATCCCAGAATGACCCGCATAGCCTCGTTCTGTATGGGCTCCAATCTCACCAGCTGACTCTTTGAGACAGTGAGCAGTCCTAGCCCATAATCAATCGCTGAGAGGATCAAGTGCTGGTATAGTCTGAAAAGCATTCTCTGCTCTATGTCCATTGCAGCCATAGTTTTATGTGCGTTGAGTCCCTTTTGAGATCTTGTCACAACCGTCTCCACGTGATCCTTGAAGGACAGGCTCCTGTCAAATGTGATTCCTAGATACTTCAGTTTGTTCTCTCTGTTGACGCTTCTACCATCTATCGTGAGGCTTGGAACATCAGCTCTCACAATCCTGTTGTCCAGAGAGCACCACAAAACAGCTGCTTTTTCCGGGTGGATGACAGCACTCATTTCAGTGCAACAGTCAATCACTTTGTCTACTGTCGCCTGTAACTCCCGGGCTGTTTTCTCCCTATCTCTCCCCTGCCTATATGCAAGAATATCATCTGCAAATGTTAGTATCCTTCCAACCCCTGGTGCTTCTAGGTTTGCAATTTTGCTCGTATACACGTTAAAGAGCACCGGGGAGATTGCGGATCCCTGTGGCAGTCCCGGGATTAAAATATGTGGCTCTGAGGTCCATGCGCCCAGACGGAGAGCAATCCAACGAGAATGTAGGACGGCCGCTATCCAGTTCACTAATCAGGGATTGACCCCCTTATCCATCAGTGCGGTCATCAAAATATCATATCGAACTCTATTGTACGCATCCTCGAGATCAAGCGACTCCGCCATCGTTTATTGTCAACTCTGGAACCCCTCATAAACGTCAAAGGCAAAAGTGGCTGCATTTGACCAGGTATCTTTTCCTGGCCTGTAGCTCCCTAGGCCTCTTGGAAGAAGCTTCCCCCTTTCCAAAAATTCTTGCAGCTTAACAGCGACTATCTTCTCTAAAACCCGTGAGAAAAAGAGAGAGAGAATACCAATGTGTGTATGTGTGTGTGTGTGTGTGTGTGTGTGTGTGTGTGTGTGAGAGAGAGAGAGAGAGAGAGAGAGAGAGAGAGAGAGAGAGAAAAAGAAAGTGAGACACAGAACAGTAAGAGAGTGAGAGAGACAGGGAGAGAGAGAGAGGGAGAGAGAGAGAGAGAGAGAGAGAGAGAGAGAGAGAGAGAGAGAGAGAGAGAGAGCTAAAAGGGTCAGTGACAGAGTGAAGGTAGAGAGAGAATCAGAAAGTATGTGTGAGAGAGTGTCTGTGAGAGAGTGAGAGAAGGGTGATGGTAAGAGAGGGAGGTAGACAGATTCTACTTGAATAAAATATGAAATAATAGTTTATTGATCTGTTGCTTTGAACACATTCATATTTATTACCCTATCTTTGCTACATAATTTATTATAATAATAAAAATGGGCCAACCTTATCCAAGTCTAATGCAGCCAACATTTAGTCTGGATAACTTCCCGTGTACGCTGAACTCTGTCAAATATTAAATGTTTTCAAAAGAAATTGAATTTCAGGGATACCCTTTCACGTGTGCGTTTTAAAAGCTCCTTTCATTTATATGTTTTAAGAGCTAGACACGCGAAAGTTGAAGACCTGTTAGTATAGGTTCAGACTATGGAGATATTTCGTAGACGTATTGTGGACACGTTATGAGAAGAAATAAATTTGAGAACTTGGTGACAATTGGCAAGATTAAGGGGAAAAGAACAAGGGGACGGCAGAGCAGTAAATACCTGGATGACTTGGCTACGTGGTATGGTCGAGACAAGAACGGATAGCTGATCCAGGACTCTGGTGATCCTGTGAGATTTAACGTGACCGCTTACGTTTACCGGCATGGCGCATGATAATGAATACATGAAATTATTGAACTTTTTGTTTTAGTCACATATGAATTTATCAATGTTATAATACAATTTATAAATAATGTGTTCCAAATTTATTTTTGCAAAAACATAATATTTGTTTTGGTCTCTATTTATATTAAAGTATTGACTAATCTAAGAATAACAAAGTAGTTATTTAATGTATCGGAAAGATGTTTTTTAACTATTGTTGTGTATTGTATTGTATTGTTGTGTTGAGGTGGATCTAGGTTAGTACGTTGAGTGACTTCTCAACATTACTTCGGCAGAACAGTACAGAAAGGTTACCGACCCCTTACTACGTTATGTCAAATCTATCATCTTTCTCCCATAGCTACATCACTTATGGGTGGCCTTTATCTTGATCTTTCATTGGTTATGCATGAGTCGGTAATTGTCAACAGTTGAACGAATACAACATAAGAACAACAAAGAGAACGAAGATTAATTCTCGTGTTGGAGTTCCTGTCTACTTTTCCCTTGACCAGTCTGAAAACTTGCACTGTTAATACAATTACATCTTTTATATGTTGTCGGTTATGATGACATTTGCAACTTAATTACACAGCTTCAATGTATATCCGATCGACGTCTAGTCAGATGTCAATGACAGGTAGCGACTCAAATTCTATTGAACATTACTCAAGGAAGCAGAGGGCGGAATTGACTTCTCCAACTTTTCATTATGAAATGCTCCGTTTCAATTCTGCCTCAAATTTCAGAGAGAATATCAGATTCGCGGTTAATAAATGGAGTAAATATGGTTTAGAATTCATATTAAGGTCGAACAGGTTGGACACGAATATTAATCAGAAGTATTTTACCAGTGAGTGATTACATAGAATGAACGTCATTTGAATGCATCATTCCTGATGTGCTACTAATAGGACCGTGCGATAGATTTTCTCAGTATGATGCAAGTCTTCGAAATTCCGCCCCTTACATTTTTTCTTCCATATAAAATGCCGCCCCTAATGAAGGTGTCGTCTGATGTGGCCGCCTTTCTGTATCATAGCACGGCTTGGCTCTGGCTACTAATTTCAGTTGTATTAAACTTTATCTTGCAGAAAATAAATTAAAGACATAGGCTTGTTATATTGTTTAATACATATTGCTTGTTAATAAGTTAGTTAGTTGGCTAGTTAGTTCGTTAGTTAGCTAGCTAGCTAGTTAGTTAGTTAGCTAACTAGCTAGTTAGTTAGCTTCCCTTATATCTGTCGTCGTCCTGCGATCTATTTGCAGACAACTGCACAGTATATACAAACGCTATTGATCGTAATGTGCTAGAATTATACTTGCAACAGGAAATAAATAGTGTAGTTAACTGTAGTCATGCAAACCGCATGCAAATTAACATTTCTAAAACAAAATCTATGTTAATAGGAACCAGGCAAAGACTTCACACTCTAAACTCGCAGAGAACTCTTCAGCTGTACATTGGTAGCACGCCTATAGAAAGTGTAACCTAGCACAAAGCACTGGGTCTTATCATAGATCGATATCTATCCTTTAATTCCCATGTTCATGCTCTAGTTAACAAATAGCCAAACAAGTATACCAACTTGTCAAAATTAAAAATTTCTTCTACGAAAACATAAGAAATATATTTTATATTTCCCACATACAAACACATATTTATTATTGCTCCACAATCTGAGATGGATGCTCCAAATCAATAACAAAACGCCTGTATTCACTCCAGAAAAGGGCAGTGCGTTTAATCAATGGTAATAAGCTTACAAACAATTCTAACCTACATGAACGTCTTCAGTTACTGCCTCTCCACAAACGCCTACTCTTTAATAAGGCTAAACTAATTCACAAAATCCTATTTCAAAATGTTCCAAGCTACCTTTGGCCATTGTTTAAATATAACGCAAGACATAGCGAAGGACTAAAAATACTTTATGTCCCTAAACCTAGGATAGACTTATATAAAATAAGCTTAGCACACTCTGCCACTCAGTTGTGGAACAATCTTCCACAAGAAATCAAAGACACCACCAATCATTATACATACAGTCACAACTTGTTTGAACACTACCTCAGCACAGACTACACCACCCCCATAAAAACAACAACAACAGCAACAACAACAACAACAACAACAACAATAACAACAACAAAGACAATAATAATGGTAAATTATCCCGAACGATAACTAGCCAAAATAAAAACATTCCCATATGTATGGCACGTTACATCTTCGTTGGGTATTTATAATGCTCATGTTAAACATTTCCACAATGAGTCATATATTATTGATTATTTTTCATGCGTTTTAATGCTTATTGTTCTTTTGTTGTCAAAGATTTGCTTTATAAGAGATGTTGAATAAAAGAATGTATGAGAGGAAATAAAGAAGAAGGGCAGAATGTCAGACGGGCGTGCGTGCCCAGTTCTACACCCTTTGAAAATAACGATTTGCATTCGTTCGTTCGTTCGGTCGTTCGTTCGTTAGATAGCTAGTTAGTTAGTTTGCTAGTTAGCGAGTTAGTAAGTTTGTTAGTAAGCTAGTTAGTCAGTTAGTTAGTTAGTTAGTTAGTTAGCTAGTTAGTTAGTAAGCTAGTTAGTAAGTTTGTTAGTTAGCTAATTAGTTAGTTAGTTAGCTAACTAAGTAGTTAGTTAAATAGTTAGTAAGTTTGTTAATTAGTTAATTAGTTAGTTAGTTAGTTAGTTAGTCAATTAATTAGCTAGTTAGCTAGTTAGTTAGTTAGCTAGTTAGCTAATTAGTTAGTTAGTTAGTTAGCTAACTAGTCAGTTAGTTAGCTAGTTAGCTAGTTAGTTAGTTAGTTAGTTAGTTAGTTACTTAGTTAGTTAGTTAGTTAGTTAGCTAGCTTGCTAGCTAGCTATTTAGTTAGTTAGTTAGTTGGATAGCTTGTCAGTTGGTTAGCTAGCGATTTAGCTAGTTTGTTAGTTGGCTATTTAGTTAGTTAGTTAGTTAGTTAGTTAGTTAGTTAGCTTGTTAGTTAGTTAGTTAGTTACCTATTTATGTAGTTAGTTAGCTAGTTAGTTAGTACGCTAACGAGCTAGCTAGCTAGTTAGTTAGTTAGTTGGTTGGTTGGTTGGTTGGTTGGTTAGTTAGTTAGTTAGTTAATTAGCTTGCTAGTTAGTTAGTTATTTAGTTAGTTAGTTAGTAAGGAAGTTAGTTAGTTAGTTAGTTAGTTACTTAGTTAGTTACTTAGTTAGTTAGCTAGCTTGCTAGTCAGTCAGTCAGTCAGTCAGTCAGTCAGTCAGTTAGTTAGCTAATTAGTTAGTTAGTTAGTTAGCTAACTAGTCAGTTAGTTAGCTAGTTAGCTAGTTAGTTAGTTAGTTAGTTAGTTAGGTAGTTAGTTAGTTAGTCAGTTTCTTAGTTAGTTAGTTAGTTAGTTAGTTAGCTAGCTTGCTAGCTAGCTATTTAGTTAGTTAGTTAGTTGGATAGCTTGTCAGTTGGTTAGCCAGCGATTTAGCTAGTTTGTTAGTTGGCTATTTAGTTAGTTAGTTAGTTAGTTAGCTTGTTAGTTAGTTAGTTAGTTACCTATTTATGTAGTTAGTTAGCTAGTTAGTTAGTAAGCTAACGAGCGAGCTAGCTAGTTAGTTAGTTAGTTGGTTGGTTGGTTGGTTGGTTGGTTAGTTAGTTAGTTAATTAGCTTGCTAGTTAGTTAGTTAGTTATTTAGTTAGTTAGTAAGGAAGTTAGTTAGTTAGTTAGTTAGTTAGTTAGTTACTTAGTTAGTTACTTAGTTAGTTAGCTAGCTTGCTAGTCAGTCAGTCAGTCAGTCAGTCAGTGAGTGAGTTAGTTAGTTAGTTAGTTACCTATTTATGTAGTTAGTTAGCTAGGTAGTTAGTTGGTTGTTTGGTTGGTTGGTTGGTTAGTTAGTGAGTTAATTAGCTTGCAAGTTATCTTGCTAGTCAGTCAGTCAGTCAGTCAGTCAGCCAGTCAGTGGGTGAGTGAGTGAGTGAGTGAGTGAGTAAGTTAGTTAGTTAGTTAGTTAATTAGTTAGTTAGTTAGTTAGTTATTTAGTTAGTTAGTTAGTTAGTTAGTTAGTTAGTTAGTTTGCAAGCCGTGCGGAGAGACCAGGGAGCATGGAGTTGGCCTAGCTATCAGAAACAAGCTGCTTAATTTCATCATACCACCAAGTGATGACACTGAAAGAATAACGAAGCTCCAACTCCAGACAGAGGCAGGCCCAGTTAGTATTATAAGCGTTTACGCCCCAACACTAACTGCAGCATCAGAATCTAAAGACAAGTTCTATGATGACCTTAGCAAAGAAGTCAGTGAAACACCAGAGAAACAACATCTTTTTATCCTGGGGGATTTCAATGCCAGGGTTGGCTCCGACCACAAATCTTGGCCTTCATGTCTATGACAGTTTGGCGTTGGGAAGATCAATGAAAATGGACAACGTCTCTTGGAATTCTGCAGCCACCATAATCTGTGCGTGACCAACACCTTCTTTGATACGAAACCTCAACACAAGGTGTCATGGAGGCACCCCAGATCAAAGAACTGGCACCAACTCGACCTGGTGCTCACTAAACGCAGCAACCTCCGCAATTTACACCTGACTCGCAGCTACCATAGTGCTGACTGCGACACCGACCATTCACTAGTCTCCAGCAAGGTGAAGATAAAGCCCAAGAGAATCTACAGAAGCCGAACAGAAGGAAGACCACGCATTGACACCAGCGGCACCCAAAATAAAGAGAAGGTCAACAAATTCATGCAGGCTCTAGCGGATACTCTGCCTGGCCCCACAAACGGAAATTCCACCGAGAGATGGAGTCATTTTCGCGACACCATCTACAATACAGCACTATCAACATTTGGCAAGAAGCAAACTAAGTCAACCGACTGGTTTGAAGCACACTCTGAAGAGATGCTCCCAGTCCTGGAGATAAAAAGACATGCATTCTCAATGTATAAAACATCACCTTCAGAGAAAACACTGCGGGCATTGCGAACGGCCAGAGAGTACAGCAGATAGCAAGAAGATGTGCGATTAGGTACTGGCTACAGCTCTCTGCTCAAATTCAACTTGTGCAGACACTGGAAATATAAGAGGAATGTACGAGGGCATCAAGCAAGCTGTCGGTCCATCAAAAAATAAGATGGCCCCTTTACGATCAACTGAGGGGGTTATTATAAAAGATCTAGCGAAACAAATGGATCGCTGGGTAGAACACTACTCAGAGCTATACTCAGTGGACAACACTGTCAGTGAAGAAGCTCTGGAAGCCATCGATCAACAGTCCGCCATGCATGCCCTGGATAACGAACCTTGCCTCACAGAAATCAGCGAAGCACTAGACTCTCTCAAATCCGGCAAGGCACGTGGAAAAGATAGTATTCCACCTGAGATTTTAAAATGTAGCAAAGAAACAATCATCCCAGAACTGTATGCAATATTTCAGCTCTGCTGGAAAGAAAAATCAATACCACAAGATATGAAAGACGCAAACATCGTTACCCTTTATAAAAACAAAGGCGACAGAAGCGACTGCAACAACTATCGCGGCATTTCCCTACTCAGCATTACAGGCAAGATTTTTGCCAGAGTAATCCTTAAAAGATTACACATTCTTGCTGAAAGAATCTACCCCGAATCGCAGTGCGGATTTAGACCCAACAGGTCCACCATCGATATGATTTTCTCACTCCGGCAGCTCCAAGACAAGTGCAGAGAACAGAGGAAGCCATTATATATTGCCTTCATCGACCTCACCTCACAAAGGCATTTGACCTCGTGAGCAGAAGCGGCTTTTCTAAGGTCCTTGAAAAGGTTGGATGTCCACCCACCCTTCTTAGTCTCGTGAAATTATTCCACGAAAACATGCAGGGGACCATTTATTTGACGGCTCAACATCCCAGTCATTTAGCATCAACAGCGGAGTAAAGAAGGGCTGCGTGCTTGCTCCTACACTCTTCGGTATCTTCTTCGCTATTCTCTTAAGGCAGGCATTTGGGACTGCCACTGAAGGCAAATACCTCTACACAAGATCTGATGGCAAACTTTTTAACCCATCAAGACTCAAGGCAAAGACCAACATAAGATCAACATGCGTAAGAGAACTACTTTTTGCAGATAATGCAGCACTGACTACTCATACAGCAGAAGATCTCCAAAGGCTCATAGATCGTTTTGCAGCCGCCTGCAAAGACTTTGGGTTCACCATTAGCCTAAATAAAACACAGGTGATGGAACAAGATGTTGGTGCGCCTCCGTCAATCAAAATTTCTAATTACGAATTGAAGGTCGTCCACGAGTTTGTGTATTTGGGGTCGACAATATCAGATAATCTTTCATTAGAGACAGAAATCGACAGACGCATTGGAAAGGCAGCCACAACATTTTCCAGGCTAGCTAAAAGAGTTTGGGAGAATAATAGACTAACAGAGCGTACAAAAGCTCAAGTATATAAAGCTTGTGTTATTAGCACACTACTCTATGGGTCTGAATCCTGGACCCTGTACTCAAGACAGGAAAGGAAGTTGAATTCCTTCCACATGAGATGTCTGAGACGTATCCTGGGCATAACATGGAAAGACCACATAACAAACAAACAGGTGCTTGAAAGAGCAGATATTACCACAGGGCACACCCTCCTCAAGCAGAGACGCCTCCGGTGGCTGGGCCACGTATCTCGAATGGAGGATGAACGTATTCCCAAAGATCTCCTTTACGGAGAACTCATCATCATCAAGTGCCGTGCCGGCTGGCGTAGGCGTTCATGGCTCTCCATAGATCTCGGTCTTTGGTTTTCTGGATCAACTCTGCTGCTGATATTCCTCCATGCCACCGTCTCAATCCATCCAGCATCACTTCTCTTGGTCTACCTCTGCCTCTCTTCCCCTCGATCTTTCCAGTTGTTACGATGTTCTCCAATGCCTCTCTTCTCATCACATGACCGAGGAAAGCTGTTTGTCTCTGTCTTATTGTTGTATATAATGTTCTAGTTTCATTAGCCTGTTTCAGGCAGTCATCGCTAGTTACTCTGGCAGTCCAAGGAATTCGCAACATTCGTCTCAGGAACCACATCTCTGTTGCTTCTAATTTCTTCTTAATTTGTTCATTTACATTCCAAGATTCACTGCCATACAGCAAAACTGGTTCTACATAGCATTTCAGCACTCTCTTTCTTACATTCAGTGACAGTGACTTATTGCATAAGATACTCTTCATTTTATGAAATGCGGCTTTTGCCTGCCCTATTCTGCTCCTAATCTCTGTTGTACATCTTCCATCTGATGTTATAAATGCCCCTAGGTATCTAAAATTATCAACTTGGTTAAGGATTTTCCCTTCTATTTCTATGTCACATTTTGGTGTCACCATTTTCTTTGATATTACCATTGTTACTGTTTTCTTGATATTCAAGTTGAGTCCTTTCCTTGAACTCTCTGTTACTACAACGTCTAATAATTGTTGTAGGTCTGTTGAATTATCCGCCACCAATACTGTGTCATCTGCATAGCGTATATTATTTATATTATAACCTCCAACTAGTATTCCTGGCATCTCTTTGATCTCTCTCATTATTACTTCGCTATACAGGGAGAAAAGATCTGGTGACAAGACACACCCTTGTCGTACTCCTAGCTTTATCTGTTCGTAACTACCCTCTTTATTTCCCATTTTAATTGCTGCTACTTGGTTCCAGTAAATATTCTTTATTATTCTTAAATCTTTCCATCAGTGTTGATATCTTCTAACATTTTAATCAGTTCATCATGTTTTACTTTATCAAATGCCTTAGTATAATCTATGAAGCACAAATATATGTCTCTCTGTTTCTCTATTGACCTTTCTATTAGTGTCCGCAATGTATAAATTGCATTGTTTGTGCCCTTTCCTTCCACAAATCCATACTGTTCTTCACTAATTTCCATTTTTATTTTCTTTTTGGTTCTTCTCATTATGATTCTGAGTAGAAGCTTAGTGATATGGTTTATAAGGTTAATTGTACGAAAATCTTCACAATCAATTGCTCCTGGTCTTTTTGGTATAGCTATAAATACAGATTTCAGCATATCACTGGGTAAATATCCACTGCTGTAAATATCATTCAACATTTTGGTTAATATATCTACTCCAAATTCTCCCAATACTTCTAATTCTTCTATTGTGATTTCATCTGGCCCAGCTGTTTTTCCTTTCTTCATACGTTTCATAGCGTCAACGACTTCTTCTTTCAGAATAGGTGGACCTTCTAAGTTACTATCTTCTGTTAATTCTGCCCTTTCTCCTTCATATAATTCTCTTATATACTCATTCCACCTCTTCATTATAGCATCTTCCTCTAATATTATCTTTCCTGTTTTTGATTTCAAACACCCTGTATTTATTCTTATTTTTTTTTCCTGTAAGCTCACTGATTTGTCTGTGCATATTTTTTGTATCTTTAATGGAATTTAATTCAATTTTTTTGCATTGCTCGTTTAACCAACTCTCTTTAGCCTTCCCACATTTATCTTTTATTTCTTTATTTATCTTAGCGTATTCTTGTTTGTCATTTTTATACTGTTTTCTTTTGTCCATCAGGTTTAAGATATCTTCATTCATCCATTTTTTCTTAGCTATTTTGCCTCTCTCTGGTAATACTTCTTTGCTAGTTTGATGAATGGAGTCCCTTAACATTTCTCATTGTTCATCTATACTCTGTATTTTAGTTGTTGCATTGTACCTATTTTTCACAGTCACTCTGTATTGTTTCTTGCATTTCTTTATCTATTTTAGAACCTCTTTATTAAGTCTCATGTTCTTAACCATGTTTTCCCTCTTTTTAATCTTACATTTATTTGCCCACAAAGCAGTACAGATCACTATTACAGTCAGCACCAGACATTGTCTTTACATTAATTAGTACATTGCTACATCTTTTATTAATTAGTATGTAGTCAATTTGGTTGCGTATTTTCTTATCAGGGCTTTTCCATGTGTACAGTCGTCTTTTATGGTGTTTAAACCATGTGTTTTCCAACTATCATATCATTGATATTTGCCCATTCTATTAGCTTTTCCCCTCTTTCATTTCTTGTACCTAAACCATAATTCCCCACTACATCCTCCATTTTTCCCTTTCCTACTTTTGCATTAAAATCACCAAGTATTATCTTTATTTCTTGTGATCCAATTTGAGCCATCGCCATTTCTATTTCGTCGTAAAAGTGTTGTATTTCTTCATCACTACTGCTTGCTGTTGGCGCATATACTTGTATAATATTTATGTCTATTGGTTTGCCTTTGATTTTTACCATAATAACTCTATCTGAAATACACCAGTATCCATTAATTGACTTGGCTGTTGTTTCATCTAATATTATTCCTACCCCTTTCTCATGTGTCTCCCCTCCAGAATAAATTATTGTGTGATTGTCAGCTATAATTTTGCCCGATCCCTTCCATCTCATCTCACTAACGCCTAGTATATTCATTTTCATGCTATCCATCTCTCTTAGAACATTGGTCAACTTTCCTAGCTCATTTAATGTCCTAACATTCCATGTTCCTACTCTAAATTTATTTATTTTAGTTAAGATTACGGAGAATTAGCCACAGGAAAGAGGCCAACCGGAAGACCCCAAATGCGATATAGGGATGTGTGTATACAAGATATGAAAACCACTGGAATAGATCCAGACACGTGGGAGAGAGTTGCAACAGACAGATGTTCCTGGAGAAGAGATGTTAGAAACGGACTGGTGCTCTTTGAGCGCAATCTGATCCAACAAACTGAGGATAGGCGGCACAGGCTCCAAGCGCAGTCACTTACTGCGGGACCTGCCTCGTCTTACAGATGCGGAAACTGACAGAGATTGTCACTCTCGCATTGGACTATACAGTCACCAGCGGTGCTGCCAGGCGCCTCCCAAGCGGTACAACTCTATAGTCCTTCAGGACTGAAAGAGGCCTACTACTTCTAGTTAGTTAGGTAGTTAGTTAGTTAGTTAGTTAGTTGGTTGGTTAGTTAGTTAGTTAGATAGTTAGTTAGCTAGTTAGTTAGCTAGCTAGCTAGTTAGTTAGTTAGTTAGTTAGTTAGTTAGTTAGTTAATTAGTTAGTTAGTTAGTCAATCATCCTCAACACAGATCGAGCTATTAGTCCAATCGTGCTCAGCCCGTCATGAGTGACTCCCTCAGCCGGCAGCGACAGAGGACATCATTTCTATATTTGTTGGCTATTCTTCTGTAACTTCTCCTTTGGCGCTACTATTGAACTGTGTATCCTTTGGAGCTGATAGTTTCGCAGGTTTGTTAACACTGCAGAATCACATACATCTCTTGAGTGATTCACTTGGCCTCTCTGTCTTACTGGTGTTCAGAATATCAATCTGGTCATTGCGCCTCCGGTTCCGACAGCAGCTAATCCCGCGAGTATAACTGCTCGTCTGATTCCTCTTGCACCCGCGTGTCCTGGTACGAATATGACACATCTGTTATTCATTCTTAACCTCAATCAATCAATCAGGTGCCACCCCCACAATGAAGATTGGCTGCAATGCAATGGATCTCCAACACTGTCTGTCTCTGGCCCTGACTGTACATTCTGTCAGGCTGATGTTCGTTCACCTCTTGATGTTATCTTCCCACTTGTATCGTTGTCTACCTCTTGCTCGCTTGCCCTCAACCTTGCCCTCCAGTATGGCCTTGATAAGAGTATCATGTCTTTTAACGTGGCCGAAAAATTTCACTTGCCTCCTCTTTATTTCTTTCATCAACTCTCTCTTCATTCCCAGTTTTCCTAGAACCTCTGCATTTGATTGCTTTTGTTTCCATGAAATACGACATATTCGTCTGTATATCCACATCTCCCGGGGTTCTATGCGACTTTCTAGTTGCTTGTTCAATGTCCAGGCTTCCTCGCCATACATTAGCGTTGAATATACGTAGCATTTAACATTTCTCATTTTTAATGCGCTGTTAATCTCTCTATAATATCTCTATATAACACGTACATTACTGTAGAGTGAGTGAAGAGAGTTAGTAAGTGAGAGAGAGAGAGAGAGAGAGAGAGAGAGAGAGAGAGAGAGAGAGAGAGAGAATGAGTGTGACAGTGTGTGTGTGTGTGTGTGTGTGTGTGTAAGATTACAACAACAACAAGAGAGAGAGAGAGAGAGAGAGAGAGAGAGAGAGAGAGAGAGAGAGAGAGAGAGAGAGAGAGAGAGAGAGATGAGCGCATGCATGTCATGCAACACGCCATTCCATATTTTTTATGCATTCTTATCTTTCATATTATCATTTCGTATGCCACTTGATGTTCTCATGTATAATATGAAAACACGCACATTACTGTAGAGTGAGAGTTAGTGAGTGTCAGTGAGAGAGAGAGTGAGTAGTGTGAGAGAGAGAATGTGTGTTGTGTGTGTGTGTGTGTGTGTGTAAGAACAAAAAAATAGAGAGAGAGAGAGAGAGAGAGAGAGAGAGAGAGAGAGAGAGAGAGAGAGAGAGAGAGAGAGAGAGAGAGAGAGAGAGAGAGAGAGAGAGAGAGAGTTTAATTGCATCACTAATTTTACGTTTCACAATGTATATGTTCAATTGTTTCTCAATTTTTAAAATTTTTTGCGAGATTGCTCACCACAATCGTCAGTGTATGTGTGTTTAAAGTGTGGGAGTTTGTTCGTAATAGTTTCAGTGATTATGTGAGGCATCATGTATGTGACTAGATGTGAGGATGTGTGTGTGGGTGTGTATGAGGCACGTGTGTGTGTCTGGGGGTTGTGTGTGTGAGGATGTAAGAGTAGAGGGGTTGTATGTGGGTGAATGGGTGATATGTGGGTGGGTGAAGGGATGTGTGTTTGGGTGGGAGATGTGTATGTGTGGTTGAGGGATGTTTGGGTAATGGTTCGAAGTGTGTGGGATTTGATGATTGGGGAATGTGTGGGTGGGGATTGCGTTTGTGGGTTGGTGAGGGATGTGTGGGTGAATGGGTGTATGGGTTGGCGATGGGAGTGTGATGGGTGTGGGGGATGGGTGTGAGGGATGGGTGTGGGGATGTGAGTGTGGGTGGGGTAATTGTGTGTGGGTGGAGAATGTATGTGTGGGTGGTGAGGATGTTTCTAGGTGGGGGATGTATGGGTACGTGGGGAGATATGTGTGTGTGTGTGGATGTGGGATGTGTATAAGGGGTGGGATGTGTATATGGGTGGGGTGTTGTGTGGGAGGGGAGATGTGTGTGGATGATGGATGTGTATGTGGGTTGTTGGGATAGGTGTGATTGGGTGTGGAATGTGCGGGTTGGTAAAGGATGTATGTGAGGGTGGGAGATGTGTGTTTGGCTGGGTGGATGGGGTGTTTGAGTGTGGGTGGGCATATGGGAGATGTATGTTTTGATGGGTGGGTGGGAGTTGTGTGGGTGTGAGTGGTTGATGGATGAGTACGTGAGGGAGTAGATGTGTGTGGGAGATGAGTGTATGGGTGGGGGATGTGTGTGTGTGTGTGAGTGGGAAGGTGTGTGTGGGTCGGGAATGTGTGTGAGTGGTTGGGGTGTGTGTGGGTGGGAGGTGTGTGTTTGTGGATGGGGGATGTGTTGGTGGGTGGGGATGTGTGTGGGGGGATGTGTGTATGGGTGGGGAGATGTGTGTGTGTATGGGTGGTGTGTTTGTGGGTAGGGGATGTGTGGTTAAGGTATGTGTGGTTAAGTTATGTGTGATTGGGGGGATGGATGATTGGGGGTGGGTGGAGGATGTACGTGTGGGTGAGTTTGTGTAGGTTGGGGGATGGGAGTTGGGTTTTGTGTGTATGGGCGCGGGATGTGTGGGTTGGGTGGGGGAGATTGTGTGGGTGGGGGGTTTGTGTGAAAGTGGGGGGATGTGTGGGTGGGTGCTAGTTTTGTGTGTGGATGCTAGTTTTGTGTGTGGTTAAGTGCGTGATGGGTGGGTTGGAGGGATATGTGAGTGTGGGTGGGGGATGTGTAGTTGGGGAATGTATTTTAGCTGGGTGGTTGGGGGTCTGTGCGTTGTGGTGGAGGATATGTGGATGGGTGAGTGGTGATGGGTTACAGGATGAGTTTAGAATGTGTGTGTGGGTGGGGAGATTGTATAGGTGGGGGATGTGGGGGTGGGTGATGGGGTGGGTAGGTGCATGTATGTGTGCCTTGGTGTGTGTGTGGGTGGGTGGAGGATGTGTGTAGGGGATGTTTGGTGGGTGGAGATGTGTGTATGTGTTTGGTGAGATGTGTATAGGTGGGGGTGGGGGTGGGATGTGTTACCAGAAACATTGTAAGTAGTAATGGAGAGAATAAGTGCTTAAGAATCAGTTTTATATTGTTAACGGGTCAACAATGCCATGATGCATGGATCTCAAACACGGAAAGTTGTCCACTCTGAATAAGTAGTTAAGTAGTTTGTTTAGTTTTTAAAACTAATATCAGCTAAGTTGTGACATGCGATTAAATGTTAATTGTAAATTATATGGTTTACTTTAATCAGCTGTGGACCTGAGTAAATTGTGCCAATTTATTGCTAATTATCACTACCATGTACTATTGCAAGACAAGAATGTCGAGAATCAATGCCAGATTGACACAGACTCTTTGCTTGTACAGTATTTGGAAATCGTTATCTTGTTAAATACGGGGTCATGAGACTGGTCGGAAGTGTGATCACGTGATTGTCACTCCAGAGTTCAATCAGCGTGTCACGGGTAACTACTCACGTGGAAGTGACGTAGGAGGAACTGGCCTTGATGTTGACCTTACCTCTCAGATAGGTCATCAAGATATGACTCAGTGCTTTTTCTTTTTTTTTTTTTGCGTGTTCTGGCTAAGCGTCTAAACGAAGATTGCGCCTTGTGGCGAAAAGATATACCTTGTACCACAATTGTGGGTAAGTAGAAAAGATGTACTTTTACTACGAGTGTGGGTAAGTAAGTGTCCCTTTCACACGAGTTAGGGATACCGGGCAAATGATGCTCTAGACACGCCTCTGTATAGATCAATCAGCACTAGACAAATGATGCTATGTAGACACGCATGTGTATAGATCAATCAGCACTAGACAAATGGTGCTAGACACGCCTGTGTATAGATCAATCAGCACTAGACAAATGATGCTATATAGACACGCATGTGTATAGATCAATCAGCACTAGACAAATGATGCTATATAGACGCGCCTGTGTATAGATCAATCAGCACTAGACAAATGATGCTAGACACGCCTGTGTATAGATCAATCAGCTCTAGACAAATGATGCTATATAGACACGCCTGTGTATAGATCAATCAGCACTAGACAAATGATGCTAGACACGCCTGTGTATAGATCAATCAGCTCTAGACAAATGATGCTATATAGACACGCCTGTGTATAGATCATTCAGCACTAGATAAATGATGCTATATAGACGCGCCTGTGTATAGATCAATCAGCACTAGACAAATGATGCTATATAGACGCGCCTGTGTATAGATCAATCAGCACTAGACAAATGATGCTAGACACGCCTGTGTATAGATCAATCAGCTCTAGACAAATGATGCTATATAGACACGCCTGTGTATAGATCAATCAGCACTAGACAAATGATGCTAGACACGCCTGTGTATAGATCAATCAGCTCTAGACAAATGATGCTATATAGACACGCCTGTGTATAGATCAATCAGCACTAGACAAATGATGCTATATAGACGCGCCTGTGTATAGATCAATCAGCACTAGACAAATGATGCTATATAGACGCGCCTGTGTATAGATCAATCAGCACTAGACAAATGATGCTAGACACGCCTGTGTATAGATCAATCAGCTCTAGACAAATGATGCTATATAGACACGCCTGTGTATAGATCAATCAGCACTAGACAAATGATGCTAGACACGCCTGTGTATAGATCAATCAGCTCTAGACAAATGATGCTATATAGACGCGCCTGTGTATAGATCAATCAGCACTAGACAAATGATGCTAGACACGCCTGTGTATAGATCAATCAGCTCTAGACAAATGATGCTATATAGACACGCCTGTGTATAGATCAATCAGCACTAGACAAATGATGCTAGACACGCCTGTGTATAGATCAATCAGCACTAGACAAATGATGCTAGACACGCCTGTGTATAGATCAATCAGCACTAGACAAATGATGCTAGACACGCCTGTGTATAGATCAATCAGCACTAGACAAATGATGCTATATAGACGCGCATGTGTATAGATCAATCAGCACTAGACAAATGATGCTAGACACGCATGTGTATAGATCAATCAGCACTAGACAAATGATGCTAGACACGCCTGTGTATAGATCATTCAGCACTAGACAAATGATGCTATATAGACGCGCCTGTGTATAGATCAATCAGCACTAGACAAATGATGCTAGAGACGCCTGTGTATAGATCATTCAGCACTAGGCGGGTGACGTGGTCAGTGTCACGCCGGTCGCCTTCACTTCCCCAATACATTTCTTGGATAACCAGTTTAGGCTGCGTCGACCTGGGAGCCCAACAACGATTGCGCTTTGAATGAACTCTTTATAGTCTATACAGATGATGGATTGTTTCTGGGGTTCGGAACAATTATGCAAGATGTGCGTCTCCATTGTCACTCCATTTCGTTGGATGTCGGACATCTGAATTGTCGAAATCAATTCCATCAGACTGTGAGTTGGTCTCTCCACACTGTAAAACCATTTTCATTGTTTTGACCATTGTTATCTTGTGCATAAAAGAAATGCGTATAAATATAAGTTTACAGAATAGCTGTGTTACACAAGTATCCCACAAGTACAAGTAGGTAGCCACAACCAGTCTGTTCAATTGGCCAAAGGAAAAGAGAGGTCACCCGTATCTAGGTTCAAGGGGGGAAATGACATTGGGAGTGCCTTTCACTCATGCGTGGATCTCGGGTTCAGGAAGATAATTTAGACAAGTTATCACGGCAGGAAGGAAAGATGCAGCCAAGCAAACTGACGGAAAGCAAAAAGCTGTATACAATTTCTTTCAATCTGACCGGACAGTCGATATATTCAGAGACAACAAAGGATTCCTGAGTATTCCAGAGCTAGGAGCGCATAGACTGAACTAATTAAATCCATGCGATGATTAATTGTCTGAAGCCACTTCCCGTATCTGCGGTGGGCGTATATATCACCTGATTATTGTCATTGCGTTATAGTACAACATTTCTGCTACCATATTCACAACATTAAGTCACAACTGTGACACATCTCTACTTCAAATTTTCCGCCATCCATTTTTGTGTGCTCCAAACTTATTATTTGTTTAGCACAGAATCTGTTAAATACTTAAGTCTAAAGTACCTCTGAAGTCGGAGTGGGTTTCTCTAATGTAGCGACTATTGAAGTCGTTTAGGTGAGTTAAATGTGGAGGTTTGTACCAACTATCGTTCCTTCTCTGTAATTATTCTTATTTCACTACTATTGATTCCTACATGCCGGTCTCCCTGGCCTAGGAGTTAACGACTTTCTCCGTATTCCCGTTTATTCACGTAGGGTAACGCAGCGCGCGAGAACTGGAAGCGGTTCTCGCCGCGTTGGTGACTTACGGGATAATTAAGCCGGCCGCCCAGAAAGCAATGACAAACTACTGAGCGTAATCTTGCCAAGAAATCAACAACAGCGGTAAAATGCTGGGTTTGACAGCGATGCTCTGTAAAGGATATGCAAGAGAAAAAAACATTTCTACATAGTTGCTTTTATGTGTATAGATAAAACTTATGTTATGTCATCAAAAACAGAAATCGGAATTGGAAAACAACTAACGCCATGCAAACGGAAAGTGAAAAATAAAGTGCGTAGAACAATGCAACAAACGCAAAAACAATGACATCCGATAAAACAAATATGACAATAGATGCATTTGTCAATAAGAGAAGTTACAGAAAGCGACCCGTTTTGGATGTCAAGGTTTGTGACAGGTGATGGAATTGATGTGACAGACATTAAAAGATGAACTGCAAAAACTAAAGTACGAGTAATTAAAATGAAACCCGCCATAAACTGGAGCAGATAAACAATAAGTGTCAGAGTGTTGAGGACTTGTGTATTGTCTACAGCAACATACAGATGTGGAGCTAAAACATTCATCATATCATGAAAACTGCATTGGCCACTCTGAATGTTCGTGTTACAGAATAGTTTCGACATTCTGTGAGCGTAATACGATTTATTTAGCAAGAAGCCAATATTGGAGAAGACTTAAGACAAATACAGTTGAAGAAATAAAATATTTTGGGTATGATTATCTGGAGAAGGTAGACATAGAAGCACATTTCCGGGAAATAGGGAAGATGAGCATCACAACGCATATGGATGCAAGATGTGAGAATCATTGATACATGACAGCAACAGAGCTTGGGCTTATCATAGTGAGAATGGTTCAAAGACTTATGAGAGGCAAGGGTTTGAAGAGGACAAGCCGCTGGCGGGCGTTAATGATACCTTTTACACTTTACTTTTGTTGTTATGGCCTAGGCGTCCAAGCTGACTCAGATCAGATTAAAACGGGTACCAGTTACCAGGAACTGTCCTGGGAAGTAAAGACGGCCGGAGTGATATTGGAACACTCGTCGAGTGTCGAGTTGACTATACATCCAATTCCAATTCCAATTTTGGTACGAGTACCCCCTTCCAGCCTTCGGGTTTTGACTTGGCTATGTCGGGGTGTTTATGGTGTAGCTTGAAGTTACTCTTTCGTACTTTGGGCTGCTTGTTGTCAGCTCCCCGGTTTCTGATGTGTTGATTGCGTTCATTACTGTCTTGGTGAGGTTTTTCATGCCTGGACAGAGTCGCGCACTTGTTAAGGCCTGGAGTAATTGGGTACCCACCCCGTCATATGGTACTGTTTCCTTCAAGGAGTTTTTCCAGTTGTCGTCTCTCCTGTTGTTTTTCCTATTTCACCGTCGTGAGTTGCCTTCGAATCTTCTCGGCGTTCGCCAGTCGGGTCTTGGTGGTGAGCGATATCGTTCTTCCTCTGTTGCTTCTTCGTCTGTTTGTGCTTTTGTATTCTCTGGTTCGGTTGTGGCTGTCTGGGTCTTGGTCTGGAGCAGGTCGAGCATCTCAGGAAATGTGTCTTGTATTTTAAGTAGCTGTCCATCCGTCTCAGCCTTTATAGTAGCCATTCGAGCGACATCCTGAGCTATCTTCTGCTGAACTTGCTTCATTTCGTCGAGGATGCGCTGAGCGGCCGTTGTCGGTGTTTCTTGCTTCTTGTCCTTTTCTTTCTCCCTGCTTGATAGCCTTTCTTCTGTCTCAGCCTGTATAGCAGCCATTCGGGCGACATCCAGCTCAATCTTCTGCTGAACTTGCTTCGCTTCGTCGCAGATGCGCTGAGCAGCTGTTATCTGTGTTTCTTGCGTCTTGACTTGTCCTTCCTCCATGGTTATGAACATTTCATCACCCGAGCGAGCATTATCCTGAATTAGTTGCTGGATTTCCACTTCCGTGGTCCTTAATGGCCACTCCCTGCCAGGGTTGCCACTTTTTTTAAACCAAAAATATCTAGAAACGGCCCAAACAACATCCATAAATATCTAGATTTCGTTGGAAAATATCTAGGAAAAATATCCAGATTGAGAAAGTAAGAAATTACGTACGTATTGATGTGACTGCCGGTCTCTCTGGCGAAGGATTTTACGTCAACCATTACCGATGCATTATCGGTTCCAATTGCAGCCTAATTCTTCAAGTTTAAATGTTTACTGACCAAAAGTTTCTTCAGTGCCTGAACTATACTTTCTGCATCACACTCTTCCAAGTGAACTAGTCCAAGAAATGTAGAAACTACTTTGTCTGTGCTGTTGCTATAATATATAACACGTGTACCAAGCACTTTCAGAACCGAAATGTTCATTCGATTCGTCTAATAATAAATATATTTATTTGTAGAAATATCACTGATCAAATCTTCTTCAAAGTGAGAAAACAAAGTACTTCTGATCATATTTGTACACTTGCTGCGATGCATTTTCACGTCCTTTAGCACTTTACTGTCAGAAATAGTGTTTTTAAACAAATCAGTCAAATGGTCACAGTTCACGATTGCACAATGACAACTTAAAAACATTGCGACAGATCCTTCAACTTTTGATGATTCATTACTGTGTGTAGTTCCGAAAACAAATGTCAACGGTGGCATATCCCTGAATGGCACTGCATTTTTATGTTTTTTAGTCTCTGCATGTTTCTTCAAGTCTTGTATTTTCGCTTTCATTTCGCACTTGCAGTACTCACAACGAGCCTTAGTCGCATCTCCATGAATTGACAGCACCCAATCTTTAATTATGTCATCCTGCAGCCACTCTTTCCGAAATTTTTGTTCATATTGCTTTACTTTTGGCACGTTGAAAGATTTGTTCAAAGTGGAAGACACATATGAAGGTGATCAATTACAAAAAAAAATATCATATGAAAAGGAATCGCAAAGTCGGAATCACAGCAATAATTCGCAACACGATGTTAGTTTACAGTTCAAATAGTTAGGTAGTTAATTAGTCTTTCCTCTTGAGCCTAAGGCGGCGCATAGGGCAGAAGTAATGGCTCTCCATGTCCGGCGGTTCGCTGCTACCTGTTGTAGATCTTGGATATTCACTTGGCCGTTGAATGAGCCTTCTCTGATGATGGTTCTACGCAGGGTCTCTCTTGGTCTTCCCCGTTTTCTTTTCCCTACTAGTGACCATAAGAGGGCTTGGTAGGGGAGTCTTGTCTTGTCCATTCTGAGTACATGGCCGATGTAGTTCCAACGGCGTTTTCTTATAAAATTGGATACAATGTCTTGCTTAGTCTCTTGTCTTATTTGCGTATTGGTTCTGAAATCTGTTCAAATAATGTTATTATAATTTATGCGCCCTTTTACTCGTTACCGGGGGGTTGCCAGATTGTTTAGCGTTGACCCAAGTCAGTTCAAAGTTTAAATAATGGCAGTTATCATAATTTACGCGCGTCCAGACCAAACAAAAAATGGGTAAATGACACCGAAAGAAAAGTAAAATCTAGAAAGTATCAAAAATATCCAACTCCACATGAAAAGTATCTAGAATTGAATCCAGCATCCAAACGTCAGAAAACGGTATCCAGACGCCGGCAAAAACCTCTAGATCTGGATATAAAATATCTAGAATGGCAACTATGCTCCCTGCACTCCCGGTTCAATGTGATTATAACTATGCACAAGTCTGACTTCTCCGCTGGCACTCTGACCCACTCCTCTTCTCGCCTGATGTTCTCCAAGGGGCACACCTGTCTGTTCGTATCCTCCACCTGAGCCATCCGTGATTTCCCTCTTATCAGTCGCTGACCCTTAATGGCGTCCAGTGCCTCATGCAGCGGGTGATCTGTGTCTGCAGCTACTCTGAGGTATGCCTTCGTCTGCATCACCTTGAGCATACCAGATCCTGCACTCCGGGCTGAATGTGATTATAACTCTGCACAAGTCTGACTGCTCCGCTGGCACTCTGACCCACTCCTCTTCTCGCCTAATGTTCTCCAAGGGGCACACCTGTCTGTTCGTATCCTCCGCCTGAGCCATCCATGATTTCCCTCTTATCAGTCTCTGACCCTTAACTACGTCCAGCGCCTCATGCAGTGGGTGGTCTGTGTCTGCAGCTACTCTGAGGTATGCTTCGCCTGCATCACCTTGTGCCTACCATCAACAGTAGGCAGACCAAGGATGTAACGCATTCACACTACTGGGTTGCCTCTAGTGCAACCCAAAATGACCCGCATAGCTTCGTTCTGTATGCGCTCTAATTTCACCAACTGACTCTTTGAGACAGTGAACAGTCCTAGTCCATAATCAATCACCGAGATGATCAAGTGCTGGTATAGTGTGAAGAGCATTTTCTGCTCTGTGTCCATTGAAGCCATAGTTTTAAGTGCATTGAGTCCCTTTTGAGATCTTGTCACAACCGTCTCCACATGGTCCTTGAAGGACAGACTCCTGTCAAATGTGATTACCAGATACTTAAGTTTTCTCTCTGTTGACGATTCTACCATCTATCGTGAAGCTTGGAACATCAGCTCTCACAATTCTGTTGTCCAGAGAGCACCATAAAACAGCCACCTTTTCCGGGTGGATGACAGCACTCATTTCAGTGCACCAATCAATCGCTTTGTCTACTGTCGCCTGTAGTTCCTGGGCTGTTTGCTCCCTATCTCTCCCCTGCCTATATGCAAGAAATTTTAGTATCCTTCCGACCCCTGGTGCTTCGAGATTTGTAATCTTGTACGTATACACGTAAAAGAGCACCGGTGAGATTGCAGATCCATGTGGCAGTATGGGGTTAAAATATGTGGCTCTGAGGTCCATGCACCCAGACGGAGAGCAACCCGACGAGAATGCAGGACTGCTGCTATCCAGTTCACCAACCAGGGATTGACCCCCTTCTCCATCAGTGCGGTCATCAAAATATCATAGCGCATTCTATTGTATGCATCCTCGAGATCAAGCGCTGCCGCCATCGTTTCCTGTCTGCTCTGGAACGCCTCATAAACGTCACACGCAAGAGTGGCTGCATTTGACCAGGTATCTTTTCCTGGCCTGTAGCTTCCCAGGCCTCCTGGAAGAAGCTTCCCCCTTTCCAAAAACTCTTACAGCTTGACAGCGACTATCTTCTCTAAAACCTTCCCAAATGTATTTTGAAGGGTGATGATCCTAAAGCCGCTAAGCTTTGGATGATCCTTGAATGGTTTAGGGAGAGGGATGAGATAGCTGTGTACCCAATCCTGCGGTACTGATGCTGTCCTATGCTCTGGTTAAAGCATTCAGTCATCTCCATCAGGTCTACATCGCTCAAAACCTTCATGTGGCCATACCTAAAACCATCGGGCCCTGATGCTGGTGTGTCTTTTGCCCTGGTGTGTCTTTTGCCTTGTTCAAAATATGTTTCACATCTTCAACCCGTATTATGTCTTCATAATGCACATTCTCCATGGTACCAGATACTCCTCTCTAACTGCATCCCTGGTATCCGCATCATTATGATTGGTCTGCTCTAAAAATCTCATGGAGAAACGCCTCCCCTTTTCTCTTTGTCTGTTGTCACGCGCACACCATCCTCTCTATAAATTGTTCCCACTGTCATAGGCCGATATTTTCGTTGCATTTGTCTGTGCAGTTTCCAGAATTTACGCAGTGTTTTATCACCTCCAATCTCCTCCATAAAACATTCCTATTTTAAGTTCTTGGCTTCTGCAGCACAGCGCTTGAAAACCTCCACCTTGTCTTTCTTGACATTTTCCGTTGTGTCCACTTCCTCTCGTGAGCTTCGGGGTGTCTGTCGCACTTTCCTTAGCTGCTTCACTGCAGCTCCCTTTGCTTTCCAAGCATTGTCTACTTCCTGGGTCCACCATGGGGGATGCAAAAAAGGAGTTTTAACAGTCCTGTTGCATGCCCCCTGTCTGAGGCTTCCAAGAAGGCTGCCGGTCCACTTATACCGGAAGGTCTTGCGCGCTCTCCCAGCCTTAACTTTCCTGGATTTAGAGATAAGGACTGAGCATGGCATGTGATCACTCCCATGGTCATTCAAAACAGTCCACTTTACATCAAGGACTGATGACTGGGAGACAAGTGCCAAGTCAATAGCAGTGTCTGCATCGCCAGGCCTCATTGCCATTCTAGTCGGCCTACCTTCATTTATATAGACCACATCGGAGTCCATCCATGGCATCCGCAAGGGCAATTTCCTGTCGGTTTTCTCCACTACTGTCCCATTCTCTGTTCCTCGCATTGAAGTCTCCACATATGAGTAGCCTTTCACCTGGTAATTCTTTCAATTCCTTAAGCCAGTCTCATTGTTTCTTTCTGACAAAACAGTCCACTGCGGCATATACGTTTATGATGTTCCAACTTAAGCCGCCAGGTACCCAGAGGTCTAGACAAGTGAAGATTTAACCACATTACGCATCAAATACCCAGGGGTCTAGACAAGTGAAGTATTAACTACATCACGCATCAAATACTCAGGGGTCTAGACAAGTGAAGTATTAACTACATCACGCATCAAATACTCAGGGGTCTAGACAAGTGAAGTATTAACCACATCACGAATCAAATACTCAGAGGTCCAGACCACTGGTGTCATCTCATCTCATCTCATCTCATCTCATTTCATCTCATCTCATCTCATCTCATCTCATCAGGATCCTCTTGTACCTTGCGGTGTCGAGGTGAAGCATAAACAGCGCGAGAGTGCCCGTTCATTGGCTTCATGACTCTCTAATTCCCTCTGTCCATCGTTTACGTTGCCGGCCTCTTCCCTCTTTCCCTGCTTCCGTTTGGTCAGTACATCACTGCTTGCTGTGGTATACTGTTAGTTGGTAGTCTAGTTATATGGCCAAACCATTTAATTTGCTGTTTTCTGATAAAATTTAGCTATGCTATAAGCCCCACTTTAGTCCTGATTTCTTCACTTCTGACTTTCTCTCTTTGTGGGTACATTAAGTATTCTTCTCAGGAATCTCATTTCTGTTGTGATTTTTTTTTTCTGTTGTTGTTCGGGTTTTGACGTTGGTAGCATAGAGTTGATAGGAAGATTGTGTTGTAGAGGGCTTTCTTCGTAATTATTGATACATATTTGCTCTTTAGCATTGGTGTCATTTGCCCAATGAGTTAATTTGCCTAAATGCATCTATTTTCGATCTCGTCTACTGATTTGCCATTTGATGATATTATATGCTTCCTAGGTACTTGAAGCTCTCTACTTTCTTCAGGCGGTGCCCATCTATATACTTCTGATTGTTTCTTCGAGCAGAAAAAAAAAAAAAAAAAATCCCCTGCCAGCTTGCTAGGCCAGTCGCAGGCTGAGGACGAAAACATCTGACCAAGGGGAATCCGTCCTCCTGGCGAGCCAGAACCCCATTGGCCCATGACCTCGCTCAGTAGTTTGCCATTGCTTTCTGAGCGGCCGGCTCACATACCCCGTAAGTTACCGACGCGATTCGTACCACTGCTGATTCTCACCGTCGTCACGTTACTTACGAGAGTATACAAGATTACGGAGAAAAGTCTCTAATCTCTAGGCCAGGAAGCCGGCCTATATGACATAAGATGAGCTAAATACAGTTGTGTAAGTAACATCTATATGACATTAGATGCGTCAAATCCAGTTGCGTGATTAACATCTATATGACACAAGATGCGCTAAATACAGTTGTGTAAGTAACATCTATATGGCATTAGATGCGTCAAATCCAGTTGCGTAATTAACATCTATATGACACAAGATGCGCTAAATATAGCTGTGTAATTGACATCTGTATGACTTGATGTACTCAGTATTAACGAATTCACTGAGTAATTCAACTGGGAAGGGAAAACAACAGGGAAAGCAAATGGCTACTTCACTTCGTAACAGTCACTTAATACGCGAAGTCGTATCACTTCATATCCCAAATACAGTATATGTAATAGCATTGCATTCGCCGTATCTTTCACAATTTGGCTAGAAAGCAATGTCAAGGAAACAACAGATTATAGTTATCTGATCTCCGGACTAGACTGGGCGAGGCTATTATCCTGTCAGACTAACCATTCTGTGCCGCTTTCAGCTTCTCTCAACATCCCTTAAAAAATAAATGATAAAATGTCGGCCGCTACTTTCATCAATTTTATTTATTTATATTTATTATTATTTTTTTGTTTAATGTTAAGACCACAACGAAGTTTGCATTAATGTCTTGGCTTATTATGTGGCCTTGAACGCCGATGTCAGAATTTAGAAGTGCTAGACTGTGCCAGACAGGAGTTTAGAAAATCGCCATTTAATGTGTGTATACGTGAGTTCTTGAATCCGGAAGGCCATGAAAAATACCGCGGTTATAACGCGAAGCGAGAAACCCAATGCCGGCTAAAAATAGCGCGATCAGTCAGACATGGGAATTATTTTGACTTCTTCTTCTTCTTTCGTTCGCCTGAAATATGTTTATAACTGCAATGTTGTCTCTTGTATGAATCTAACAGTCTTCTTTAGTTCATTCAGCTGTCCATAAAGTTTATCTTCCACTGTCGTCTCTCTAGGCCAGAAGGTGTGCCTAGATATGTTATATTTTGGGCAGTCTTGGAGTATGTGCTCTGCTGTCTGCGACGCCAAACCACATGTGGACATGGCTGAGTCACCAATCTTGAATTTTGTATACATGTGGTTGCGTAATCTATTGTGTCCTGTTCTGAGGTGCAGAAGAATGACCTGTTCTGGTCTGTCCATAACGTGGTAGTCGTCTTGAGTAAGGTTTGGTGGCCTTCTGACTGATTTGATCATTCTTTTCTTTTGGTGGTATGTAATAGGCACATCAGGTTGTTCTTCTTGTGCTCCTTCCTTAGCCAATCGATCAGCTCTGTCGTTTCCGGGGATTCCACAGTGGGATGGTATCCACTGTATGATGATCTTACGCTGACTGCTAAGTTCAGAAAGTAGTGTCCTCAGAACTGGCAATTTCCCAGACAGGAGACTGAACATTAGTTATTTTCCATTTCTGACTCAGCATTTAAAGTGATTGTCAAAAGTAGGTTAATGCGATGGGAACAAAAGTAAAGGATCCCTTTCCACGCCTTGAGGCTAATCGGGTATATGGTGCTAGCCTCATATTTGTACCGAGCAGTGGACACTTACATTGTTGTGGTCAACATCACGCCAACTACCTCTACACCCCGGGAGATTCCCTGGTATCCATGTCAGGCTGGCTGGACCTGGGAAGCCGTACACGTCTTGACCGGCCCAGAATAAGCGCGTTGTAGCCACTAGGCCACCGCCAGTGTCAACCAAATGTACATTGGCAGTCAAAAGTACCCACACTCAGATTTGACAAACAAATAGACATATTTCAACACCTAAAACAAGGTGCTAAACAGGGATGTAAACTGTCATCCGATTTATTCCACTTATACAGTGATACAGTCAGGAGATCCAAGCAAGATATGCGACCCACATTCTGTGGCAAGTTTTATCAGATATATCACATATCAAGGTTACGGCGATAATGCTAAAGCAGCACTTCAATGGCTCGAGCTGTGTTTATCGACCCAGACGAACACAACTAGATGAATCGTCCTCCAAATGAGTATGCCAATGAGATGTGTGATTTCCACGATATGTACATTATGGCGATGCGAGTCTTACTACAGACGCGGCACTGGGTTACCACAGGGTCCCAAGCTCAGTCTGGAGTGCAGGATCTCGCCACTGAAGGCTGTCCGGGATGACACTGCTATTCTGGCACCAGATGAAAGGTGGATCAGCACCAGGTTTATATGCATAGATACATGATCGAGTGGTGCGGAATGTGCTTCAAGCCAAGAAACGTATCGTTCGTAAAGGGTAAAGAAGCCGAAAGTGCGTTCATGGCGGCAAATCAGACAACCTCACTGATTTCGAGGAACCTGTTACGAATCTTGACCAAGTTTATGATGCCTCTTTGATGGATCGGGATACACGACAACAGTTACGCGAGTTTTGATGACAGCAGATTGATAGGAACGTATATAATATTTGTGCTAATTCCGAAACTGCCAATGCTGTTGCTAATTTGCCACATAATCACTAGCGTAGTGGAAGCTGTGGAGAGGAAAATTAACAAAGCCACAGTGGCACTGCAAGAATGGCTACCTATAGTATGTCTCGAAATGAATGCCGTCATTCACGATCAATTATTTTGAAAACTGTCTGTTGCATCGTTATGAAATTTTTCCTGCCGTCTTATATTTACCCCCACCCAAGGAACTTGTCTTTGATAGGTCCAAAAGCAACTTAAATCATCGACAGCGGCGACATTTCTTTGATGTTTTGCTGAAAAACTAGTGATTTCTCGCTAACAATCTTGTTTTTACAGTAATGAATGCCCCACCAATTCACATGACGACACAAGGCGTATCCGGATTCGTATGGGAGTGGGTGCAATAAAAGAGGTAGCTTAAAAGTCGACAGGGTCGGCTGCATTGCACCGGATTTTTATCCCATATGGCTCAGTTTCTTTCCGCAGCGCGGAAAGCGTCGCACAAAGCACGAACTCCGTAGCTCCAGCGACGACCCTCGGGAGTCTCCGAAAAAATGCACTCGTGAAATGAAGGACGCGGCCCGGAATCGAACATACAACCTTCGGAGCCCGAGTCAGACGGCTTGACCACTTCACCACGGAGAATCCCGAGAGGGTGCAATGTGTAATATTAGTAAAGACAGAGAATTTACAGAGGCATGGGGTAAATAATTTGTAAATTGACAGGAAAGTAGAAGGAATATATTTCTTACCTTATTTTTCATTTCCTTCTTGTTTCTTCAGCTGCTGGTTAATAATGTGTACACAAGTATTCATGTTAGCTTTTTATATTGAGTTCGTGAAAGCTTCCAAATAGCTGTGCGTTAATGTGCGTATGGAGTGACCAGAAATGATACCGCAATTTAGTCATCATGTTTCCATTTTTAAGGATCTGTTCAGCTGTCTGTGTAGTTTGTTCACACGTACACATGGTTGACAGACTCGCTTTGAGTCTTCGTGAAAGATTGTCTACTCTGCTGTTTACCGTTCAGAGACGGAACATAATTACCTGTTTTGCACTATGAAAATAGTTGTCAGTGTACTTTGTAGTGGGCTTTCTTCATAACGACCAAGATGTTGGTCCTCTTTTCATTGAAGTTTATAGATTGATTCGTATGCACATGTGTTGTCCCCTAATTTGACAACGTGTTTGCCCTCACGTTTCTTGTTATGCCACAATATGTTAGTTTCCACCGCAATATTACTCTTCTGTTATAGTCAATGCGTTTAGTGTGTGTGTGTGTGTGTGTGTGTGTGTGTGTGTGTGTGTGTGTGTGTGTGTGTGTGTGTGTGTGTGTGTGTTTCAATACAGTTGTTTGTCACCGCTGAGGGCTTGCAGAATTGAAAATTCATCTCTGTGAAATACAAACTGTTGCCATTGACATGCTGATGCTGTAATGTTTAGGGCCTGCAATTCGTCTGAATAGTTGGAGCAAAATATCCCAGTAATTGTGTACGTAGATTAAGGTCTTCAAGCCAAAGAAGATCACAACGTTTAAGATGGGATAGATAATTAATACGTAGCAACAACAGAGGCAGGATATTTGGCTGATGCTATGATAGAAATGCATTTCTAAAGACTCCAGTTAGTTGGACTACAACGTTGGCGTCTCTTCAGCAAGCAATAGCAAACTACTGAACGTACAATTGCCTTCAAGGATCAAACTGGGGTTGATCGCAATGTCCTCAAAAGGGCCTGCAACAATAGTAAACATTATGGGGGCTAGGTTCTGTTCAGACCAAGCCACCAGATGCCGATGATGATGATAGCCATATTTATATTTAGTGCCATATTTCTTGGCGCCGTCTCTAATTGCTTCAGGAGTTCCACTTGTAGTCAATTACTGGCGATTGTGACTGGTCACTAATATCAGTCTGTTCCAGACCTCATTCATGTTTCAAAACCTTCTGCACAATAGTTTTTTCTTTTCTTTTTCTGATCAGTTTGTTCGCGCAATTAGTGACTTTTACTTCTCTATGCCCGAGGTCGACTGGGGCGTGGCTTGAAGTCGTATCCTACTATGCAATTAGTGACTTTTACTTCTGTATGCCCGAGGTCGACTGGGGCGTGGCTTGAAGTCGTATCCTACTATGCACTTATCACCATTCTTGTTTAGTCAACAATTTGGTCTCTTCTCCAGAATCAGTTCCCCCCGTCAAGGTCATGTTTACCGGCAACATTCACATCTTTGTCTCCTGCGATATTTACATTGAGACCTGCCAGTTGTGTAGAGTGTCGCCTGTTTACACAATGACAAGCCATATATAGTTGTTTGTACGAGTCATTTTCTTGTCCTGTGCTTACTGATGTTAATGCAAAGAAGTATAAGGCACTACCATCTCTAGTTTCACAGCTTAATCTGACACACATGACTCCATCTAATATTGCCATACCATGTTTTCCTGTCTTATGTTGCAAATTCTTGTATCTAAGATTTTAGTTACACTTCTTTCATTTCATTCTGAGTATAGTGTCCTTTATTGGTCTGAGTACTTCTAGCCCTGCCGCTTGATGTTTCCATTTCCATGTTGTATGCTCTTACTGCAGGCCACATTGTGTTCATAGGCCGAATCACTGAAGTCTTTGTCTATCAGTGAATGTAACAACTCATGTTGTTCCATATGTTTTATAGATCTCCTTGTTTATAAGAGACCCTCCTTTCTTGATTTTCTCAGGCATCTCATTTCACACGTAGTGGGGTGTCTTTCTTATTCTTTAGTTAGTGCCCACGTTTGGAATCGATAGCACATTTATAATAGTTTTCTTCATTTCAATGGGAAAAGCTGGATTTCCAGGATGAGTGTGATTTAATATGTAACATTATTGGCTTGTTTAGGGCTTGTCTCCATCTCTCTATCTAATTTGCCATCTGATGTAAAGATGCTCCCAATATATTTCAATCTGTGTACTTGCTGCCGCTTAATTCATAGTAAATGTGAGCAGCTGATTTTTAAGGTTATGTTAAAAACAAAACACGCACTTTAGTTGAACGAACTAGGTACTTAATTGAGCAGTCAAGGGAGTGATCAGTTATTAGATGAGTAAAGGATCAATTCTACAAGCCTTAGCCCTTTGGAGATATGGTGTTAGACCTATAACTATAGCTTTGTAGACCAATAGGCATTCGGTGACTAAAACATCTCCTGGTATGCAATTGAGGCTGGGCAGACCTGGCAACAAGCAAATCTGCATGAATACGGGGCCGGAAGGCGGAGTCTAGCCACCACTCTACAGCAGCAGTGGAGAGAGTTGGCGTTGATAAAAAATGGTAACCAAATGTACACTAAGTTCAGTTTTGTTTCGCTAGATGTGGTTTTAAGATGTTTGTGATGCAGACGAAATGAACTGTAGAAAATAAATTGAACTTTTCCTTTAGAACTGCAAGACGCCAGATTGCAAAAGATGTTTACGGACGGCATTATTCTTTCATGTCGCGAAAACAAATGTAGGTCACTATAACATTTTTGTTGAACAAACCTTTGTGCAAACATCTTTAGACACCAGACGACAAAGAAAATGATGACAAATAACCAGTGACTAACTAGAATGCCAGAAAATATGATGCCGAATTAAGATGCTATTTCACGCAACGTAACAGTACAAGCATTAGCTCATCACCTTTAGAAACACGCGTTTTAGACTTTGTCTGGATGCAGACCACAGAGAGAAAGTTTCAGATTTTGTTTGACGATAATATCCCCACCCCCTTTTTTTCCAAGAACTGGAGGACTATTCAAATGAATGTAACCTTAGTTTGTCGCAACCACCTTCGCCTATGTGGTAGACGCGATAGGGTAGTGGTTCGCCGCTAAATTGCCGGCCCTCTGATCATGTGGTAGTGGCTCGAATCTAGACTGCCTGCCTTGTGGTCATGTTGTGGTGGCTAGACTCTAGACTGCCTGCCCTGTGGTCATGTGATGGTGGCTAGACTCTAGACTGCCTGCCCTGTGGTCATGTGGTGGTGGCTCGCCGCTATATTTCCTGCCCTGTGGTCATGTGGTGGTGGCTAGCCGCTAGACAACCGGCCCTGTGGTCATGTGGTAGTGGCTAGCCGCTAGACTGCCTGCCCTGTGATCATGTGGTAGTGGCTAGCCGCTAGTCTACCGGCCTTTGGTCATGTGATAGTGGCTAGCCGCTAGACTACCGGCCCTGTAGTCATGTGGTAGTGGCTAGCCGCTAGACTGCCTGCCCTGTGGTCATGTGGTAGTGGCTAGCCGCTAGACAACCGGCCCTGTGATCATGTGGTAGTGGCTAGCCGCTAGACAACCGGCCCTGTGATCACGTGGTAGTGGCTAGCCGCTAGACTGCCTGCCCTGTAGTCATGTGGTAGTGGCTAGCCGCTAGATAACCGGCCCTGTGATCACGTGGTAGTGGCTAGCCGCTAGACTACCGGCCCTGTGATCATGTGGTAGTGGCTAGCCGCTAGACTGCCAGCCCTGTGATCATGTGGTAGTGGCTTGCCGCTAGACTGCCGGCCCTGTGATCATGTGGTAGTGGCTAGCCGCTAGACTACCGGCCCTGTGATCATGTGGTAGTGGCTAGCCGCTAGACTGCCTGCCCTGTGGTCATGTGGTAGTGGCTAGCCGCTAGACAACCGGCCCTGTGATCACGTGGTAGTGGCTAGCCGCTAGACTACCGGCCCTGTGGTCATGTGGTAGTGGACTGTCTGCCCTGTAGTCATGTGATAGTGCTAAGACGCTAGACTGCCGGCCCTGTAGTCAAGGGATAGTTCTTAGAAGCTAGATTACAGGCCCTGTGGTCATGTGGTAGTGGCTAGACGCTAGACTACCGGCCCTGTGGTCATGTGGTAATGGCTAGACGCTAGACTGCCGGCCCTGTGGTCATGTGGTAGTAGACTGCCTGCCCTGTAGTCATGTGATAGTGCTAAGACGCTAGACTGCCGGCCCTGTAGTCATGTGATAGTGCTAAGACGCTAGACTGCAGGCCCTGTAGTCATGGGATAGTGCTTAGACGCTAGACTACCGGCCCCGTGGTCATGTGGTAGTCGCTAGACGCTAGACGCTAGACTACCGGCCCTGTGATCATGTGGTGGTGGCTAGCCGCTATACTGCCGGCCCTGTAGACATGTAATAGTGCTAAGACGCTAGACTGCCGGCCCTGTAGTCATGTGATAGTGCTAAGACGCTAGACTGCCGGCCCTGTCGTCATGTGGTGGTGACTAGACTCTAGACTGCCGGCCCTGTGGTCATGTGGTAGTCGCTAGCCGCTAGACTACCGGCCTTTGGTCATGTGGTAGTGGCTAGCCGCTAGACTACCGGCCGTGTGGTCATGTGGTAGTGGCTAGCCGCTAGACTGCCAGCCCTGTGATCATGTGGTAGTGGCTTGCCGCTAGACTGCCGGCCCTGTGATCATGTGGTAGTGGCTAGCCGCTAGACTACCGGCCCTGTGATCATGTGGTAGTGGCTAGCCGCTAGACTGCCTGCCCTGTGGTCATGTGGTAGTGGCTAGCCGCTAGACAACCGGCCCTGTGATCACGTGGTAGTGGCTAGCCGCTAGACTACCGGCCCTGTGGTCATGTGGTAGTGGACTGTCTGCCCTGTAGTCATGTGATAGTGCTAAGACGCTAGACTGCCGGCCCTGTAGTCAAGGGATAGTTCTTAGAAGCTAGATTACAGGCCCTGTGGTCATGTGGTAGTGGCTAGACTCTAGACTACCGGCCCTGTGGTCATGTGGTAATGGCTAGACGCTAGACTGCCGGCCCTGTGGTCATGTGGTAGTAGACTGCCTGCCCTGTAGTCATGTGATAGTGCTAAGACGCTAGACTGCCGGCCCTGTAGTCATGTGATAGTGCTAAGACGCTAGACTGCAGGCCCTGTAGTCATGGGATAGTGCTTAGACGCTAGACTACCGGCCCCGTGGTCATGTGGTAGTCGCTAGACGCTAGACGCTAGACTACCGGCCCTGTGATCATGTGGTGGTGGCTAGCCGCTATACTGCCGGCCCAGTAGACATGTAATAGTGCTAAGACGCTAGACTGCCGGCCCTGTAGTCATGTGATAGTGCTAAGACGCTAGACTGCCGGCCCTGTCGTCATGTGGTGGTGACTAGACTCTAGACTGCCGGCCCTGTGGTCATGTGGTAGTCGCTAGCCGCTAGACTACCGGCCTTTGGTCATGTGGTAGTGGCTAGCCGCTAGACTACCGGCCGTGTGGTCATGTGGTAGTGGCTAGCCGCTAGACTACCGGCCCTGTGGTCATGTGGTAGTGGCTAGCCGCTAGACTGCCGGCCCTGTGATCATGTGGTAGTGGCTAGCCGCTAGACTGCCTGCCCTGTGGTCATGTGGTAGTGGCTAGCCGCTAGACAACCGGCCCTGTGATCACGTGGTAGTGGCTAGCCGCTAGACTACCGGCCCTGTGGTCATGTGGTAGTGGACTGTCTGCCCTGTAGTCATGTGATAGTGCTAAGACGCTAGACTGCCGGCCCTGTAGTCATGGGATAGTGCTTAGACGCTAGACTACCGGCCCTGTGGTCATGTGGTAGTGGCTAGACGCTAGACTACCGGCCCTGTGATCATGTGGTGGTGGCTAGCCGCTAGGCTGCCCTGTGGTCATGTGATAGTCGCTAGACGCTAGACTACCGGCCCTGTGATCATGTGGTGGTGGCTAGCCGCTAGACTGCCCTGTGGTCATGTGATAGTCGCTAGACGCTAGACTACCGGCCCTGTGATCATGTGGTGGTGGCTAGCCGCTAGACTGCTGGCCCTGTAGACATGTAATAGTGCTAAGACGCTAGACAGCCGGCCCTGTAGTCATGTGGTGGTGGCTAGACTCTAGACTGCCGGCCCTGTGGTCATGTGATAGTGCTTAGACCAGTGTTTCCCAACGTGGGGCCCACGTCCTACAGGGGGGCAATTCGATTATTAAGGGGGGTGGGGGAATTCGAAAATGGAAGAAATCGGCTGGATATAACAACATGGGCAGACTTGAGACTGAAGTTAACTAATTTGAACCTGACATAAAAATCTCTTTGCAGCAAGCATCAAGCGCAAGGATCTCACTAAATTTAAATAATAAATAATTACTAATAATTAAAATAATATAGAAAAATCTTGCATTAAAATTATTTTGTACTTGAATTTCAGTTCTCCACTATATGGTTTGAAAATTTACTTACTGTGTTTGCTCAATAATTTCCAATTGATTTCTTCTTAAAACCTATCATTCAAGTATTTTTAGTGAATATTTCAATTTTTGAATATTAAAAATAATGTATATGTAATGTGGGGGGGATAAGAATTTTAGAAAAGCCTAGGTGGGGCATAGCACACAAAAAAGTTGGGAAACACTGGCTTAGACGCTAGACTTCCGGCCCTGTGGTCTACATAGGGGACATTTTGTTTTTAATTGATTCGGGTCAACTAGCCTGAAATGAGTACCAAGAAATGTACTGGGAAGTGGAAGCAGCCGGTGTGATTTTTACAACATCACCAACTTTAATGATTAAATAGTTAAAATAGTCAAAGGACCCTCTTACAAGCCTGAGGCCCATTGGGTATATGGTGCTAGGTCCATATTTTTATCTGAACCAATGGGCACTCGGTGGGGGAAGGTGGTCAGCATCAGTCATCGTGGATTGGTTTATAAATATACGTCCAGCAACATATGCCCAATCCGCTGTAAGGTGTGAAAAGGCTGTGCTGTACTTGAGGGGCACCCCATGGAGGGCTACTCAGACAGATTATAAATACATTGACCTGCATTGTTTAACGCTCATAGATGTACAAGAAAGGGGGAAAGACAAGAGTAAACACTAGACAACATAAACATTGACAGCTATAGTTATCCCACCCAGATTCCAACCTGCTACCTCCAAATGACGAGAGCGCTGCGGAATCGAGTGTGCTTCGACGCATGACCAACTAAATACTCCTGAAAAGAGGGGAGTCTTCATTAGCCAAGTCTACGATCGTCCTAAACCCACAACTGTGGAATATGAACATAAATCGTGTCCATCCATTGAACCAGCACCATACGTTTCAGAGTTTCAGAATTGTATATTAAGGCAGTGTGGGTCAAAAATAAACACGCAAACACATCAGACCGTCATGTTGTGTCCAGTATATTCAAGAACATTTAAAGAAGAGATACGATTGTTTGTTTCCAATGTGGAAACGTAATGCACAGAAACATCAACTGGGCAACCCCTTGGAGGCCACTAAGACAGCTCATACATAAATCCACGTGTATTGTTTATCGCTGATAGAAGTAGAATTAACATGTGTCCTCAGGTCTCTACATCTTTCTTCTACGCCTCTCAGCACCAGACAATGCAAGAACATTTAATCATACATGTCACAATGGTTTGGTATTATTTATGCATTTATCTCCCTAGATAATTGTTTTTAAATTATTTTTCTTTTTTTGTCACCAGTTGAAATCACCGTTAATTTTAGCAGGCGATTAATTTGGTCCAAGTAACAATGACCTATTTTGGCCAATAAAGCTCATGTGTAGACCAGAGTTATATTAAGACGGGTCAAGCCAGCCTGAAATGGGTACCAAGTAGAGACGGAGCTGATTACATGAAGTGATGGAACAAGACAAGGAGGTCAACATGGCAGAAAAGATCAGAGCGCTAGTCCTTAAACATCCGGTGTGCTGGTGTCGAGGTAATGGGTTCAACCAATACACCGGTCGGTTGGACTAAACTGTTGACTTCTCGTCGTTGACTAGTCAGAATTGATTCGCCTGATGGCGAGGGACACTAGTAATAAGAACAGCTAATTCTCAGGCAAAATCAATCCAACGAACTAGAAATATTAGCACTTATATGGACTACGCTTGGGTTCAAAGCTGGCGAAAGTTAAAGAAATAAAGAACAGAGAAAGACAATTTGCCTGTACAGATCAAGCTGATTAAAGTGTGAGATAATTGATGACAATGTAGCTGTAGGCATCGATTTGTTTCATATTTGATATATCAATACACAATGTACATTTAAGGAACGAGTTGGTTACAGTCTAGTACAGAATAAGACAGTTCCTTTAAGGACTGCGTTGGTTCATGTCTCGGCAGAATAAAACATATACAAGTAATGATCCATTTACTTACTATCTGGGATTAAAGAAGACCATCTAGCTGTAAATGGCTAAAGTAAGACTGTCTGAGTGAGAAGCAGTCACAGTAATAACTAGCAGTGAATTGATATCACATCATAGCGCAAAACATTGTCAAATTGATTTTGTAAACATAAAAAAATGCACATTACCATGTTGTGAGACAGACAGACACACGTACACGCGCACATTCATAAACACACGCGGACACATACATACCTGCATACTTACTTATATAATGTGAACACACCTTCACAGTTATACACGCACACAATAACATACAACTACACACACCCTCGCATACACTGCATGCATGCATACATACACACACAAACATATTCACACATATATACATGAACACACACACACACATACAAACATGCACACCCACATACACATTTAAACACACGCATATACACACCTACGCACACATACAAACACATACATACACACATACACACCCATAAACACATATACACACTCACACACACACGTACTCACTCGTACACACATACACACACGCACACATACACACAAACACACACACACACACATCCATACATACACATACATGCATGTACAAACATAAATACATATACACACATATTCACACATACACACATACATACAAACACAAACATATACACACATACATACATATATACACGCGTACACACATAGACACACATACACACACACAGACAAACATACACATATGCACATTTATGAACACACACACACACACACTCATACACACAAATACACACATACACACATGCAAACACATACAAACAAGCACACAAAAAGACATAACAGTTACATATATACATATAAACACACACACACACACACACACATATATATAATATATATATATATATATATATATATATATATATATATATATATATATATATATATATATATATATATATATATATATATATATAAATACACATACATACACCTACCCATCCACCCGCGCACATACACTCACAAACTTAGACTCATACATGCTGTCTCAAATACTTACTAACCTAATATGAATAAACTCCCACACTTTACATACACACACACAGACGATTATCGTGAGCATTCTCACAAATAACACAAATAAACACTCTCTGGCATACACACTCCCTTGGAAACACTGCATACATGCACACATACACAAACAAACATATACACATACATACATGGACATACACACATGCACACGCACACAATACACACATATACATACGCACATAAACACACACGTGCACACACCTAGACACACATACACATACACGCTCATGCACACATATGCACAATTACACACACACACACACTTACACACATGTACATACATATATACACACATACACCTAAATAACACATAAACCCATATACTACACACATACACACATACACATACATACACACATATATAAACATACACATATAGACACATATGCACACATATTCCCATTCACTCACACACATACGCACACATCTAAACACATACACGCTGCCTCACGTAATCACTAAAACGAATATGAACAAACTTATGCATACACTGACAATTATCGTGAGCATCCTCGCAAAAATGGACAAATTGAGAAAAGATGAGAAAACATGGAAAGAATGAAAAAATTGTGAAAATGAAAAATAACATGTTATACATTGTTGTAACGTAACAAACAGTGATGTAATTCAATAAGATAATTCCTGGACTTAACATAAACATAATGAAATAAGCAGTGCATATAGTAAATGTTAAAACCAAGTGTCAGTAAAAATGATAATATGAAAGACGAAGATACAAAAATTATATGGAATAGCATGTCACATGCTATGCGTGCCCTCAACTCTCTCTCTCTCTCTCTCTCTCTCTCTCTCTCTCTCTCTCTCTCTCTCTCTCTCTCTCTCTTTCTCTCTCTCTCTCTATTTTACTTTCACACACACTCACACATACTAACTCTCTCGTACTATCTCTCTATCACTCACTCTCTCTCTCTCACCCACACTCACTCACACTCACTGTTTAACAATCACTCTCTCTTACTTTCTCTCTCTCTCTCTCTCTCTCTCTCTCTCTCTCTCTCTCTCTCTCTCTCTCTCTCTTACAGACACACACACAATCTCTCTCACTCTCTTTGTCTCATACTTACTCTCCCACTCACTCACTCTCTTACACGCTCTCTCACTCACTCACTCAGCCACTCTATCTCATAAATACACATAGTGAAAAATAATACCCGTAGGTGACTTATGGAGGCCTATAGTCGGTATGGAATATGTACATATTGAAAGAGTTTTCGGTTGAATGTGTAGGGACTCATTGAAACTTTCAGATCTGCTGGAAGGTCATTCCATAAGTGAGCACATGAATACGCAAAGCATGTTTTGTATAAGTTCAATCTAGGTTTTTTTAACATATAACAAACTAAAGCGCTTGCTATTCATTTATGAGATTGAATCAACGACTGAAAATACTCTGGGGTATTTTGAGATATACAAGCATGCATGTACATTCACTAATTTGGCTTTGGTAAAAAGGAAACGAGGTCGAAGTGGTAGAGCCTTAGATGACTATATACATTACTACGTTCAACGTGCTTTGTGCAGGAAACTAGATGTATAGCCCGCTTTTGAAGAGAACAAAGACGTTTCATATTAGATTTAGGTAACCACCCCAGACTATGGAACAATAATCGAGATGTGATTGGATATTTGTTTTTTCGCATATCCTTTACAGGACATTGCAGTCAACACCAGCATTTTTCAGCTGCTTTTGATGTCTTGGCAAGTTTTTACGTTTAGTAGTTTGCCATTGATTTCTGAACGACCGGCTCACATACCTCAGTAAGTAACCAGCGCGACGCGATCCGCTGCCGAATCTGATTGGATATGAAATGTTTGCATATCCTTTACAGGACATCGCTGTCAACATCAGCATCTTTCAGCTGTATGTTGATTTCTTGGCAAGATTACGCTCAGTAGTTTAATTGGATATGGGATGTATAAAATATTTTTTTCGCGTGCTTTTGTCCAGGTGCTGAATTTTATCAGGTTTGGTAGACTTTTTGTGCTATTCTCTTAGTAAGGACATGGACATGAGAGCTCCAATTTAAATGTCTATCAGTTAAAAGACCAAGTGTTTTATGTTCATTTACATTAACTATAGGTAACGTGTCCATGCGAAGTTCGAGCGGTGCTCCACTTATGGCTAGTGTCTGAAGATGTTTTCAAGTCGTTATTAGCATGGATTTGGTTTTGTCGATGTTAATTTGCATGCGGTTTTCATTGCTCCATCTAGTAAGATTATCAAGTTCTTTTAGTAAGAAATTATAGTAAGAAGTAAAGTAAGAATAAAGAGTAAGAAGAGTAAGAATAGTAAAGTAAGAAAAAAGAATAAGAAATTCATAGCACATAGCTGCACAAATTGTTGACAACTCTGGGTCCTCTTTATTTGGTTAGTTGTGATGATATTTCCACAACCCTACAGAAGATTATATGTTCTGATCCCTGACTGCCATGCGGGTTTTGCTCATGTGACAGATAGTTGTTGGTTCCTGACACAAACTGGCAAATTTGATAAACGTTGCAAACATTTCTGTGCGCGCGCGCACGCACACACACACACACACACACACACACACACACACACACACACACACACACGCATGTACACACGTTCAGGGTCATAACAGAGCGATGAAATCATTGACACATCCGAAGAAATAATATAATGATAATCGATCTTGTGACTACTAAATAAATGTTACCATTTCTATTGAAGTGAGTCACCGGATAGCCAAAATGGAATCAGAAAAAGACAATAATAAAATCAAAGTATAAAAGTTTCCGCTCTTTACCAATTTCGATAATATATTGAGACAGGAAAAGACATTATCTCGTCTGTAAAAGAAGCAAACATCTAATTTTCTGCGATATGTCTCAGTTTCTCGATTGTATTTTTGTTTGTAGAAAATAGAATGCTTTGTTCAACAGAGGCAGTCAATTCCCAGCCCTGTTTTATATTGATGTGTCTCGAATTTATTCTAGTTTATCATTTCGGTTTTTCAACCTCATCCTACTCTTATCTGTTTATACTTACTCAAATTTGCTTTTATTTACATCACCCACCGAATGACGACTGTGGAGACTGCATCTGAGTGATTAAGGGATAACCAATCTAGACTGGTATTTTTCTTCTACCTTCTTTACTTTCTTCCTCGGTAAATTATGCGATGTGGGTTTGGGTACATTTTTCCTGGTGCAGTCTGCTTTGTTTAATTTAATCCTAAGATATTTACATTTATTTCTGTTTTTCATTTCATTTTTGATAATTTCCTATTTATTAACATGCACGAGTGTTCTTAAATTTCACTGTTCACTAACGTTATTTCTTGTTTGCCTAATTTATCCAGATGATGGTCTGGCAGCACCTATAGTACACAATGCTGCTGACCAGACGAGGCTGTTCCTGAACTCCCTTTGCGTTAAATGACTTAATGTGTTCAGACACGATATTAGTTAGCACAAATACGCACAATTATTTTTGTAAGGACCGTGCCCTTACTAGACGGGTAGTCCTAGCCATCTTCTGTGAGGACAGTGCCCGTACTGGACGGGTAGTCCTAGCCATCTTCTGTGAGGACAGTGCCCGTACTCGACGGGTAGTCCTAGCCATCTTCTGCCTCCTACTGTGATGACAGTGCCCGTACTGGACGGGTAGTCCTAGCCATCGTCTACCTACCACTGTGAGGACGGTGCCAGTACTAGACGGGTCGTTCTAACCATCATCTGCCTACCACTGCCAAAGTGTGGATCAGCTCTAACAACTGTTCAGAAGCTGCCCACGTGTACCCATAACCTGCATGTACTGACTTCATTTAAACCCGCACTATGGCGATATTTAAAAACCCAGTGGTTTAGAGAGATTACCCCTGGAAAAAACGGTTGCCGCTGAAGACATTAAAGAATGGTTATATCAGATAAATAATCAGGTTGCAAATCTAGCTCAGCATTGAAAGACTTTAGGGCAGACATTGATGACAGCGATTTCCGGCATGGACGCGCTGTATTTGATAAAAGCGACTTACATTTATGGTTAAAGCGACTTACAGTCATGGTTAAAGCGACTTACAGTCATGGTTAAAGCTACTTACAGTCATGGTTAAAGCGACTTCTGGCCATGAGTATGCTGTGTTAAGATGAAAACGACGTGTCGCCAAGAACATGTTGCGTGTGGTGAAAGCGGCTTCCTACAAAGTACATGCTGCGTGATGATGATTCTTGTCGAGAGCTAGACCAGAATGATACCTGAGATGTATATGTGGCACACTATAAACATATAAAGACATGACGCTATTATCAAAACCAAACTACATTAGAAAAGCTTAAATCAGGTCGAAGAGGCAGGCAACGATACAAGTGGGAAGATAACAACAAGATATGGACACACAGCATGTGGCCAAAGTGTACAGCCAAAGGGAGGGATAGAAAGTGTTTGGGATTCATTTCTGTCAACCTGCACTGCGGAGATGACCATTGGTCTACTGATTGATTGATTTTATATATGTGGCGTGAACACACAAACATATACGCGAGCAAGTGTGCGCGCATACACACAAACACATACGCGAGCATGTGTACGTGCATACACACAAACACATACGCGAGCATGTGTACATGCATACACACAAAAACAGACACGAACATGTGTACGTGCATACACACAAACACAGACACGAACATGTGTACGTGCATACACACAAACACAGACACGAACATGTGTACGTGCATACACACAAAAACAGACGCGAACATGTGTACGTGCATATACACAAACACAAACACGAACATGTGTACGTGCATACACACACGCATTCACTCACACTGTATTGGTTTATCAGATGAAGGCGACTGCAAGATCTCACAGAATACACGTCAATAACCTTATGTACTGACACCTGTACTCAGTAGATGCCGGACTAGTAGATACAAACACACTCACAACTTGTCCTTCCAGACCGCTCCGTTAATATTCAAGCCATACAATTCACGGAAGCCTTCGCCCCTCTGGCTAAAGACGAGACTAAAGAGTACTGGGAGAAGCCAGGAAAGTGGGCCATTGCGCACTCATGTCATCATGACACCAAGAAGTCAGCTGAAAACTGTTGACCATAGAGCTACGTCAAGGCACATGACAGAGGAAGATCCAAAATGTGCACCTTGAGAACACGAATGGTAACTGATTGATCATTACCGGTTCGCATTGAAGGGAAGTAATCCCACAAAAGTCAATAAGCAGAGCGTAAAATGTAAAATACAGACGCATAATCATTGGATAGTCTTTTATCTTTAGCAAAATGTAGGTCAGCGAAATAATTTCATCACAAAGCTCTATATTTTGTTCGCTGGCCTATAACATAGAGGTAAGGAGGCCGGAGAGGGTGGGGGGGGGGGGGGGGGGGGAAGGGGGTATTCAGGAACATATCACAGACAAAATCATTTATTCGAATTGCAGAACGAAGAAAGTTAAAGCAAACAGAGATAGAATTAGAACTACATAATATCGCATACAAAGACAGCACTTGAATACCTAGAAGTGGCAACAGTTAAAATAGAAAACAAGTTTGCAATAAATACTTGATTGTAACATAATAGAGTATCTCTAGTTGCAAGGTAAAGACAGTGATATACTCAAGAAAATCATAACATTAAAATGTATAGTAAATATATTCTAGTGCTGTGGAGAAATGTAACAATATACGACAAAGAGCCCAGATAATATACATGCAGGCGACAACAAAGATCCAGAACCTTTATTAGAGGTAATACAATCAGCAAATCAAAGTCTGAAGAAAGGAAGTCATCAGATTGTCACGACATGCCAGCAGACCTATTCCAGGCAGGAGACAAGCCGGCGGCTGTTTCTATTTTGCACTGTCTGTAATGATCCGAAGCAGCGCTGTTTGGCCCCGAGCATGGAAGAGAACAATCTACATCCCTCCACCAAAGAAAGGGCATTTAAAATTGTGTACCACTTATTCTGTTATTGCAATAATATTTCATGTTAACAAATGTCTCCTGCGAATTATAGTTTTATTATAAGAAGTTACAGTTAGGTTTCAACCAGAGTGGATGAGACATGCGTTGTATCTTCATCAAGAGAACAAACTTTGAGAAATGCAGACAGTACAGTGTACTCACCTTGTTTGCTTCCGAATTGCAGTGAGGCCTTTGACTGTGATCAGAATCATAAATTGTAGATTAGCATGAGAGAGATATGGTTTCCAGCTCATGTGCTCCACTTAATTAAATCGTTAAATCATGAACAGCTGGGAGCTTTAAGAGTGGCCGGTGAAACATCACACTAGCTTAAGGTGCAATATGTAATAAAACAAAGCTGCATTCTTTCCGCTTACCTGTTCACATCTATGCAAAAAATATAATGAGAAACGTTATAGATCACGAAACTAGTGAAAATTTACCCAGACTTAAATGGTGGAAATCCAATCCCTGATGTCACATGCAAAAGCTAATGGCCAACGTTTGGTGCAGGAGAGCCTGGCATATGATACCACAATATCTAGCTTAATAATGGAGGTGGATGCGGTCACTGCTACTTTCCGCTGGATGGAGAATACGATACACACACATCGTGATTCTAACTGACTTAGAAAGCATGCTGAGGAAGGTGAGGACAGGCAGAGTGCACAGTGTGCAGAGTGGCTTGCCTCGCTTCGGAGGTCACGGGTGGCAAGCATCACCTGGATCTTTTCTCCGGGGCATGCTGGTGTGCTGGGGAATGAACAGGCGGGTAGATTGGCTGGCTCTGCAAAATGTGGTGGAGTATTGATGCATGACAAGACAGACGTGGTTGCGGCCTTGTGGGAGCACTTGTACACCTCGGAGGAGCAAATGGATCATCATGATCTGGCAAGATTGAGACAGCGAGGAGTGACGAGGGGATCTGGCCGACGATCGACGCTCAGAGGAAAGGCGAGACGGACATATAATCAGATTGCTACTGGTACTATTAGTGTTAGAACCCTTCGCTGGCTGCTGAGGATGGAGACGGAGCGCTTATGGGAATGCCCGGAATGCAACGATGAAGGTTCCTAGATCAATCAATCAATCAATCCTTGCTGTCATAAATGCAGAGGATACACACCTTGTCCCAAACATTGCAGAGAAATTATTAGAGATAATCCTGTGGTTGGAAACCTTATTTTTCTGAATTAAAGATAAAAAATAATGTCCACAGACAAAACTACACGTCAACTAGCAATCTCAGTGGAACAGGAAAGACATTGAGAATGCCACACACGTCAACTAGCAATCACAGTGGAACAGGGGGGGGGGGGGGGGGGCAGTGAGAATACCATACACGTCAACCAGCAATCACAGTGGAACAGGGAGACAGTGAGGAATGCCACAAACGTCAACCAGCAATCACAGTGGAACAGGGAGACATTGAGAATGCCACACACGTCAACTAGCAATCACAGTGGAACAGGGAGACATTGAGAATTCCACACACTTTGACTAGTAATCACAGTGGAACATGGAGACATTGAGAATGCCACACACTTTGATTATCTTGGCTTCATCAGCAACAATGGAGACTGCTCGAAGGAAGCCAGACAGGATTAAGAATCTATAGCACAATACCAACCAACAAATAAGTCACAGTAACACTCCTATAGTCCATTTACTTTTGTCTGTCACAATATAAAATTCCATATCTCAGTAACCAGCTGAGAGAAAATGATGAGATTCAGCATATAACCTTATCATGATGTCCACCCAACAAAAATTGTTTTGTTCTGGAGATTGTACAGCAGATTTCAAAGTTTGTTTATATGCGGTATATAATTTACGGGACAGAGATGAAGTGCACAATATTAGAAGTATTACATTGTCACGAGGAAACATGAGCGTTCAATAGTAAATTTTCACGTTGTTCATGGGATTGGCCTTACGAAAAGAGCCTTGAAAAGTGAAACGGGGAGTGTTCAGGGGTGTCGCAGTATCTTCAGAGGTGTGTCATTAATGTGGGTCCTTTCATATAAGGCTTCACGTTTAGAAAGTACAATGGAGGTAGAAATATCATTTGCGAGCAACCGCATTTAGGAGCCACGAGAAGCAGATACCTACGTGAAATAAGGGAAATGCGCAAATAAAATTATGACATAGTGTATTTGGATGAAACCTCGATCAATGCGCATCACACAAGTGAAAAGGAATGGCAATCAGTGGATGGAAAGATAACGCGAGATGTGTCCAGTAGTAAAGGACAGCGTTTCGTTATAGCCCATGCTGGTAGTACTCAAAATGGTTTACTACAGAATGCTGGACTCGTGTTCGTATCAAAGCATATAGACAATAGGGATTATCATAATGAGATAAATGGCAATGTATTTAGCGATTGGCTCGAGAATACAGTGCTTCTATCCCTAGATAGACCGTCTTGTCTAATTATGGACAATGTGCTGAAGAATGTCTTAACGAACTTCAATCAAAACCATTTAACCGATAAGGTGTCCAGGGTGCGACACTCTTTCAACAAACTTGAAGCAGGAAAACTTAACAGCAAACAAAAGGACTGAAGATCGGCAAATATCTTACTCTTCTTTGTAATTTTCAAACGTAACATAATGAGTAATCAATCGTCAAACACTAGCCCTACTGAATTAACCTTGCCGTAATATATATCTTGTCTCGTTTGGATCTGTTGCCTTTGTTCTATTCTTTTCAGGCTCCTATATCCTTCTCACTGTGGACATTGTCTTTTTGCCATCTATATTGGCCATAATGATGTCGCCCTGCTCTTCAATATTCTTTTCAAGGGCTGGACCATTTCAATGTCCCGTTTCCCTGTTGGAATCCATGATCCGACTTCCGTAACTATTGATCAACCCAACTGACGTGATCCGCTGGTTTCTTAGTTATATCTACGTTTCTGACCGAGAGTTCTGCTCCTTCTGTTTTTCGCGTCATGAACTTCAGTCACGACTTGGCAGCATGCCCCCCCCCCCTTTTTGAAATGGTACTTACCATTTTAGCTTATCTATTAGATTGACAAGACGTAGCACAGAGTTCATGTGTCATACTTATATCATCTATTACTACTGTGAAGGAATGGTCTCCTATCAACCACCTACAGCCCTAGAATTAAATTTAACAGGGCACCACTTCCTATTTACGCACTACGGTAAATGTCGTGAAGTACCAGCTCATGAAAAAGCTAACCTAAATAAACTATAAGTTTAATCTCTCAAATGGCCCAATGGCCATGTATCGCCATCCAAATTTACAAAACCCGACTAAGGGAATGTATGTGATTGATTGGATCATATCCTTCTATATTAGTTTTGACATATAACTATTTCTTCATTTCTCTCTGTTCTGTCCCATTCGGCTATAATGTGATGCTTGTTCTTGTCCCATTTGTTCCGAGAGGTCTTTTGCTTTTGTCGCTGACGCCTTATATATGTGAGCCACAAAGACTGGCGAATCATATCATATAAACAGCTTATGTCATTATCAATGTAACTGATACTGGTACATTAGACATTTTTTTTTTTTTTTTGGTGTTTCATTATTATTAGGTCTGTGTAGATTGACATACTCGTTTATAACTGGTGTACTAGAAATTCGGAAATAAAACAAGCAAATACGTCAACAACTTAACCATTTATCTAATTAATCTAACTTGAAATGGAAAACATATAATACATAATTTATATCTTTCGTTCTGACATGCGATTTATCCTTTGTATATGTCTGTACTGTTATTCGTAATTGTATGTCTGAGGTGTAAAAGTTAATCACTTTATATTTCCTTTCTCTCCGTGATTTATGTATGATACTGTATGGACTGTTAAAAATTATGTGACTAGATGAGTATCATGACTCTCTCATCGTTTTCGAGATGAATGAATCATGATTTACAATAACCAGGTGAATGATAATTGCGTCATGATGTAACAAAATTTATGTTTCGTATGAGTGGTATCATTAATTATGTACACAACTGAATGAATGATCATGTCGCGATGTGTATAAATAAATGAATGACTGATCGCGTCATGAAATAACTAACCAAATGGATGATTGAATGAATAAACAAATTAATGATTGCATGATCGTGTCATATACCTAACTGAATGAATGATTGATTTATGACGTAAATTTGCGTTTCCACTATTATGCAATGCATGTCATGCGTGAACTGATGATTGATATGGAGTATGCGCCTAAATTAAATACATTTAATTAATAACTGTATTTCCTTCTAGATTCAGTCTGTTATGTTCCTCTGAAATAGAAAACTGGTTTCGAAATGTTCGGAGCACGGAAATCACAATTTCATAGTCCCAGTATTCATAGTGACACAATACGATTCCGCGAAATGTGAATAGTCAGTCCAGTTCACCTATGTCTTCTGAGAATGCCGATTTGCTTCATTTAATCTGTCAATTACATCAGGAAATATGTATATATGTAACATAATTAATATATCATAAATATGAACTGTTTGTGTGAATGTTTTTCTGTGGGTGTCTAAAAGAGAAATAGATATTTGGCTTGCTGTATTTTATATATCCCTATGAAGATTATAACCAACACACAAAATATTTTAATCTTGTAACAAAATAATCCGCCATGGTTTGTAAAGAGAGTAAACCATAACTATCCAAAATAACTGGATTGATAAGAATTTATTAGCAACTATATATTCAGAGAATTTTCCAATGTTTCCTATTATAGCTAAGGCTTCAAGTTCGGTAGCCGTATAGAGTGCTGTATAGAGAGAACTCTAGGACATAATAATTTGACAAATACCGCAGTTGTGCCGTAGTTAGAAATTTCTTAATAATGCAACTCTGCTCAATTAATAACTAGAGGATATGTTATCATTTAGCATTAAAGTTAACGTTCTAAGAATAGTAATCAGGTAGAAATAGTATGTGAATTGCGGATATAATATGATCTGTGGACCAATTGATATTCCCAATTATACTACTAGTATGGGAATTTCCGATACAATGCATAATGAACATGAATCAAGAATGTATTGAATGTATTTACTGTCACGGGAAAATCCGAAAATAATCTAATGTTAGTAATGTATTGATGTGTCGTGTGTCATATGTCTGCATATTTCATTCACCCAATTTGCACACAATTTAATGCAACATAAGATAATATTTCTTTACATGTCGCCACACATGTTTTGCTCTGTTCCCGGTGTTGGTATAAATAAATTGTAAGGATTTTGAGAAGCAAATTGAGGTTTGTTAACACTGACGCTTTTTCTTACTGGAATAGTATGACGAATAACAAAATAAAGAAGCTTGTCAGGGTCTTAAACTTGGCTCGCTTTCCTAACTAGTGTGAGACAGTACAAATACAACGTGATTTGACGTAAGACTCAACGATACATCGTTTGGTGGATTTATTAACAGATCAAATACAGAACGATGATCACAAATATATATAATGAAGACTTTACAACTTACATCCACAATACAGTCACAAGTCTGACTCGCAAGATGTCCAGACACTCGCCTTTCAAAACAGAAACCACACAATGCCTTTCTCACACGTCCGTCCTGTTCCGTGTCCCCAGAGCTGTCTGGACCTGGTAGGCCACTTGCCTCCTGCCTGACGTGGCGTCACGTGGCAGTCGTGCGTCTTGCGTTGGCGGCCTGACCGCTGGTCAGCCAGCGATCTCGCAGGCCGGTAACTCATTCGCCTGGCGGCGCAACGAAGTGGTTGCATCCCTTACTGGGAGCTAAGTCGCCTGGCGGTCGTAACGATGTCCCTGCATCGCTGTCCACTGTCGGACTCTGACACGCTCCCCCGGTAACTCCATGAAAGATGTCGTCTTTCATGCTATGTCTGTACCTGTTGGGTTAATAGTATACCCTTGTCAGAGTCTACCTTTCCATTGTTATACAAAACGTTATCAAAATTACACACATGCCATAGAAATATATAAGAACTGGGAGTTGGGTACAAAGACATGTAGTGCTTCATGTTTAACACATATCAGGCTTCACCCTCTCGATGGCTGGTTACCTCAATCGTATTATCACCCAGTCGGATCAGTAGCACCAGCTTCACGCATCTACGTCAACGCAATTTGAAAAAAAAAATAATAATATGGTTCTTGAAACAAAAACCATCTCGCGAGACTGAAATACGACTTTATATAAGTCGTATAAAACACTCAAACCCTGTCCCTACTTGGCCAGGAGTTATTGTGTTGGTATACAATGTTGGCAACCCTTTGCCATGCCCAGTAGATGCCTGCCTGTGGTGTCAACACTTTAACAACAACATGTTATATTACACACAACACATTAGCATATACATTTCAGATTATGGCCCTTTGTGTGAAAATGTACTAACAATAAAATGAAAGGGAAATAATTTTAACATTAGTGAAACACAATAATTTACAATAACTATTTAAATTCTTAGTGTCATTGCTTGACGTTTCTTCATATTAACGGAAAAAAATCGGTAATATGAATACGTTAATCAAGATATGATTCTAAGATTACATTAGAGAAATAAATAAACACACAATTCGTGTATTCAATTTTATAGAATCCTAAATATTTTAAAATCGTCAAAACTTTTTAACATTTTCAATGTTGTCTGCTATTTTTGTTCTAAATTTATAATTAATCCGGAAGTACACACGAACTGTACAATCAGCTGTTGGTTAAGATTGTAGAACACACCTGTTCCGGTTTGATGTAGTTTAAAGAAGGAACAATGTTCTCAAAGTTCGTGGTGGATTTTGGTACACAATCTTCTGGATTACGATCGAATGTTCATGTGTTAGCTGTTTCAGTCGAACACTAAAGATTTCGGTTCACTGCACTGTGTTAGTTCGTCACCATGTAACTGTAACTTTATCCCCATATCAATGAAATCAAATAATGAAGACATGATGGAAAAATGTCAATGAAATACCAACCACACACAATATGTTATAAGTGGTTAGTAATCAACAAATTACAATCTGTTTATATGGACGATATGTGCCTAAAAATGCATTTTTATAGTATACGAAAAGGAAAAAGTATACTCAAGTGCCCTGGATGCGGTGAAGAACGGTTGACAATCGGGCTAGGAACTGTAGGGTCGCTACTTCGAATAAAAATGACCTCTACGGCAAGGTTTCGGATGATACGGAAAAACCTGCTTTTATTTTGGAAGAAGATAAATTAGCGTCTATTTGTTGGTGTGTGCCTGCTTGTCACTAAGTGTTGAATAGGTTTGTATGGCGTTGAGTGCAATTGTATGTCGTAAGTTTGTCCGTCAACAGTTTTTTTACAATACACGTTACTTTCTTTCCAAACACTTTTTGCGTTCCACAAACTCAATTCACAGAGACAATCTACAAATATCTTAACACTCTACAACATTGATGACACATCACTTACATCAAGATGACATTCAGTAAGGACATAGACATCAAGTTTACAAGATGGCGACAAGGTCAAAATGGCGACAAGATCACAATGTCGACAAGGTCAAAAAGGTGACAAGTTTCACAAATCACAAATGTTTTACACGCTTACAGGATCAAACAAAATGTATGCATTGTACGTTTACAAATGGTCTTACACATGTTTAAATAATGTAGTAACAATCAAAATGAGCCTTCCATGATCACATTTAAGTTTAAATCTAAGTCTAATTAAATTCAATGTTCAACAAGGACAAGCTATTCACGTTCAAAAAACTAACTAATTTAAAGCTGGACGAGCCCTCCACGTTCACACATGTCAGGGTCTTAAACTTGGCTCGCTTTCCTAACTAGTGTGAGACAGTACAAATACAACGTGATTTGACGTAAGACTCAACGATACATCGTTTGGTGGATTTATTAACATATCAAATACAGAACGATGATCACAAATATATATAATGAAGACTTTACAACTTACATCCACAATACAGTCACAAGTCTGACTCGCAAGATGTCCAGACACTCGCCTTTCAATACAGAAACCACACAATGCCTTTCTCACACGTCCGTCCTGTTCCGTGTCCCCAGAGCTGTCTGGACCTGGTAGGCCACTTGCCTCCTGCCTGACGTGGCGTCACGTGGCAGTCGTGCGTCTTGCGTTGGCGGCCTGACCGCTGGTCAGCCAGCGATCTCGCAGGCCGGTAACTCATTCGCCTGGCGGCGCAACGAAGTGGTTGCATCCCTTACTGGGAGCTAAGTCGCCTGGCGGTCGTAACGATGTCCCTGCATCGCTGTCCACTGTCGGACTCTGACAAAGCTGTATCAACCAATACTCTTTTTGACATTTGTATAGTGTCTTTTCTGAACGTATATTTTCCTCTTTATATGTTAGCTTTGCTGATATGCGTAATGGTATACTATACCATCTTTGCAGTAATGAAATGAGTTTGGTATATCTGAAATAAAGATAATTGAAGCAAACAAAGACACAAGCATTTTGTTTTCTGTATTGTTCTTTGCACTTATTCAGCCATTTTGTATAACAATTACTTGTTTGTACGCATATTTTTATGACATCTTTCTTGACTTTTGTGTACATGTTTGTAACATGTTTCTTGACGCATGTGTACCTGTCAGTAATCGCGCAATCAGTGGTGTGAGTGAGGGTGTCTTTACTTAAGATCATTATCCGGAACATACACATGGTTATGAGTATGACGTTCCACAGTTGTGTATGTCGTTTGTTCACTGTGTCAGTCATTTTTGTTGTCTCTTTGTGTGGTTTCTGAATGCTGTTATTTGTCAACGGATGAGTTAGTTTGATTGTTTGCTTTTGTATTCCACTTACGATCACGGGAACAACTTCGTTTAACTGAGAACTAGCTGTATTGACTTTATTTACGTTATGACTTTTTTGTATTGTCGTGTTGTCTCCCTTTTTTGTTAAAGAGCAGTGTTTATTACTAGTTGAAGTAACCTGTGTCCATTGCGTATATTCGTCTTCTTGTATCTCGTGACCTTGGGTTCTGGCGAGTACTCTGGCAATTTTGGCAGGTGTGTGTACATTTTTACAACATTTTTGTAGCGTTGGATCTTGTTTTTGTTCTGTGGCTAGGTCCGTTGTTACTACTAACCTGTCTTGTGTATTGTGCCTCGTTTGTGGGGTTGTGGAGCGTGCATTGTCTTCTTCTTCTTTCTGTCGACGCACTTGAGCTCTGGTGAGCGCATTTGTTGGGATGTGGTCGGCCTCCCATTTCATGGTCTCTTCATGAGTGCAATCTTTTACCTTGGGAATGTTCCCAATGAGAACCCCGGCACAGGGGTTTGGTAGCACCGCTTCGTTCACTATCCCTTTGAAGTAGGGCGATTGTATATTGATCGATGCAATTCTATATCTTTCCAAAGTGCCACCAAAGGTTCTGCAGGTAACAATTTTGCCTGTGTAATCTTGATCTTTCACCAGCCTTTGGTCAACGCCAACAATAGAGGCGGCGCTATCCCTCACACATGTGGTTGGTGTACCATTAACCCATGCTTGGTGGACCTTTAGTGTGCCATTTTGAATATTTGCCGCATTGACCTCTTGTATCGTAACTTGGCATTCCTCGTCAGAACAATCTTTATCTGTTTTCTCCGGGTTGTCATTAGTATATGGTTCTATGATGGCCGCATGTGCCTCTTCCGTATCTTCTGAGTCACTACTAGTAAATATATATGCAGCATTTGCTTCTTTCCACGTTCTCTTCATCGTACATGACCTTGAGGTATGTCCCCAGGCTAAACACGAGAAACATTTGACATTCCTTCTGTATGACTCGTATTTATTCCTCCTCTTATTAATGAGTTCTTTCAAATATTCTGCATATTCTGGGTGACGGTCACACATTTCCGATGAGATGTGATTTAGCCTGCAATGTGGACATTGTGTGAAATGACCCTTTCTAGGCCTGTCTGATTCTCTATGTGTGTTCTGATACGGTCTTCTGTTTCTGTGTTGTGCAGACCTGTTACTTTTACCATACTCTCTTTGGCTCTCTACTTTTGCACTTGCACCTATCACGAGTTCTGGTTGTGTGCTGTCCGCAAATACCTCACGGTGTGCGTTATAGTATGACTCACCCCTAGCTTCCATCTCAGGTATTGATTTACACTTGTTCTCAATTAGGAATGTAGCCATCACCTCAGGGACCGATGATAATAATTTATCCCTGAGCATTAGGTCACGTAATTTGTCAAAGTTTCCATTCACTTCTGCAGCTTTTAACCATCTGTCATATAAAAATGCGGTTTCAGCTACGTAGTCCAGAAATGTTTGGTTTGACTTAGGTGTGATGATTTTGAACTTTGTTCTTAATCCCGCTTCGTCCAGCGAAAAATGACTCAATACACGATCTCGAACATATGTGTAATTGGTCCGTAAACTTTCCGGAATCAACTCGACGACCTTTAAAGGCTCCAACCCGAGGTGGCGGTGAAATAAGATGGGCCACATTTATTCTGGAATTTTATAGAATCGGACCAACAATTCAAAGTTGGCCACCCATGCTCCTATTGAATCGCCTTGTGTGAAATTTCTAATTGCTCCTTGATATTTTTTTTATAGGATCTTCTGTTTTCGATTGCAATTTGGTCTGTGCAATCTCTGCTTCTTTTTCCATCTCCAGCGTCTTAACTTTCAGATTTCCTTCCATCTCTTTGTCCTTCATTAATACCTCTGCTTCTAGCTTCATCTTCTGAAACGCAAGCTCTTTTTCTTTATTCTCTTTCTCCAAAGTAAGTTTCTCCCTTTCCAATTCCATCTCCTTGTCTCTCGCCAATAGTCTTTCTTTCTCCAACACCATTTTTTCTTTCTCCAACCCCATTTCCTTATCTCTCGCCAATAGTCTTTCTTTCTCCAACTCCACTCGAAGTTGTCTCTCTTCCTTTTCTACTGCTTTGGCTGCAGCCCTCTCCTCGCGTTGCAGATTCTGGAATTCCTTAAATTCAAGCTTCGCCCAATTCCTGAGGTCTTGGCCTGTTAATCCGGACCTTTCACCTATGTCCATAAATTCTTGAAATGTAGACATGTTTAACACAATCTTGTCAATTATATCGCTACTATAATGAACCGTATATTTGTATGTGATACAAACTCGACTGAAAACAGCAATTCAAAGTGTCAATAGCGTAACCATAAATCCAACGTCAAGAGAATCAAAATGCTATAATTCAAAATCAAAGCAAGAGATTTCAGTTACAAACACTGATAGGAACAAACAAATAAACTATACTGGACTTCAACCCCAGCTTACGAACTACGATACAATTAATTCGGCCATATCAACAATGAATATCAATTTCAATTTTGATAACACCCCACAGAATATTCAATCAACTCAAACAATTCATACTGGCCTAATTCTGTATGTGATAAAATACTACATATGTTGTAGCGCAGGTCTTGGTGTTTGTGCCGATGTATCCAAACTCCTGTAGTGTCGTAGGTTGATAAGACGAACAGCGTTGTTGTGTAGATCTATGAATCTGCGTCTGGTGTAGACAATCCGTGATATCTGACAAGTTCCTGTGTATTCCCGATTAAAATTCCTTCACGAAAATGGTGCTCCAGTGTAACTAGAGTAAAGCACTAAAACCACGTCAATAGTTTGTTGTATGTTCCTGATCGACTAGCTGGTGACAAATCCCAACTAATAATGGTGAAGTTGACTTTCTTCTTGCATATCTGCCGCAGTAACGTATCCAAGACAAAGGAGCTGGCAACATTCGATTTCCTGTACTTCAATAAGATTGTCCCCCATGTTGCTGAAGAGTGTCTTAACGAACTTCAATCAAAACCATTTAACCGATAAGGTGTCCAGGGTGCGACACTCTTTCAACAAACTTGAAGCAGGAAAACTTAACAGCAAACAAAAGGACTGAAGATCGGCAAATATCTTACTCTTCTTTGTAATTTTCAAACGTAAACATAATGAGTAATCAATCGTCAAACACTAGCCCTACTGAATTAACCTTGCCGTAATATATATCTTGTCTCGTTTGGATCTGTTGCCTTTGTTCTATTCTTTTCAGGCTCCTATATCCTTCTCACTGTGGACATTGTCTTTTGCCATCTATATTGGCCATAATGATGTCGCCCTGCTCTTCAATATTCTTTTCAAGGGCTGGACCATTTCAATGTCCCGTTTCCCTGTTGGAATCCATGATCCGACTTCCGTAACTATTGATCAACCCAACTGACGTGATCCGCTAGTTTCTTAGTTATATCTACGTTTCTGACCGAGAGTTCTGCTCCTTCTGTTTTTCGCGTCATGAACTTCAGTCACGACTTGGCACAATGCATCATATCACAATGTAGTTGCCCAAGAAGACAAAATACCTACGGCATTGATGCATGACAAGGCAGACGTGGTTGCCGCCTTGTGGGAGCACGTGTACACCTCGAAGAAGCAAATGGATCACCATAGTCAGGCAAGAATAAAGCAGCGAGGAGTGACGAGGGGATATGGCCGAGGTTCGACGCTCAGATGAAAGGCGAGACGGACATATAATCAGATTGCTACTGGAATTATTGGTGTTGGAACTCTTCGCTGGCTGCTGAGGATGAGGACGGAGCGCTTACCCGAATGCTGTGATGTCGGTTTATAAATTAATCAATCAATCAATCAATCTATTCAAATTGTATGACGTCAAGATACTAACTCAGACCGCGCTATTAAAAACTGATAAAAGTTGCTGGAAAAAAAATGTGAGGATCATGTGTTGAAAGAGGAAGATGACTATTGGAGAAAGGACGGGTTGAATTTTATCAACCGATAGCAGTCATCAACCTACTGGAATCGTCCGACGCCGATTAATGTCTGGGCAGATCGCAGACATTAATCCACATGCACACCTTCTGGAATATTTTGCTCCACATATTCAGAAGAATTGCAGGCCCTAAACATTACAGCATCGGCATAAAAAATACAACTTGTTAATGGCAACAGTTTGCATTCCATAGTGATGAATTTTCAATTCTGTAAGCCCTCAACGGTGACAAACAACTGACATTGAAAAAACAAAAAGCTCTAGACGCACTGAATACCAACCGAAGAGTAATATTGCGGTTGGAACTGAAATATTGTGGCATAACAAGAAACGTGAGAAGAAACACGTTGTCTAATGAGGGGAAAACATACGAACATACGAATCATTCTATAAACTTCAATGAAAAGAGGACCAACATCTTGACCGTTAAGAAGGAAGTCCACTATGAAGACATTCACAGCTATATTCGTCGTGCAAAACAGGTAATCATGTTCCGTCTCAGCAGATTAGACATTGCACCCACTCCCATACGAATCTGGATACGCCTTGCGTTTGTCATCCGAACTGGCGGGGGCATTGGCATTACTGTAAAACATGTTTGTTAGCGAGAAATCACTAGTTTTTTACCAGTTCATCAAAGAAATGTCGCCGCTTTCCATGATTTAAGTATCTTTTGTACCTATAAAAGACATATTCCTTGGTCGGGGGTAAATATAAGACGGCAGAAAAAATTTCATAACGATGCAACAGACAGTGTTCAAAATAATTGATCGTGAATGAACGCATTCTTTTCGGGACAGACTATAGATCATGTGTCTCTTTTGTGGCAACATACGGGTGTCAGTGACGGACCATTGTGCAATCGCTAAAGAATAGAATCATGGCTTTTGGACTTGAATATTACAGAAAGATTATTATGGTACAGTGGAGCAAGCAGGCGCATCATACTGACATTCGATTAGAACTGGAAATCGAAGAACGCTCGTTTATAAACAGAATCATGTCTTGGGAACTAAAATGGTGTGGGTATGGTAACAGTCACAGTGGTTTGGAAAGATAAATGATGGAAGGCTTGGTTCATGGGAGAAAGGCGGGCTGTCGATTGGAGACACTTGAATGAGGGACGGGAACTGGCATAGGGTCGAGAACTTGTCGAAGGGGTATGGCCATGGTCTACATCACACAGAACTTGCTGCATGATGATGGCCTATTTCTGTATAAGATTCTTCTTCTTCTTCTTCTACTTCTTCTTCTTCTTCTTCTTCTTCTTCTTCTTCTTCTTCTTCTTCTTCTTCTTCTTCTTCTTCTTCTTCTTCTTCTTCTTCTTCTTCTTCTTCTTCTTCTTCTTCTTCTTCTTCTGCTGCTGCTGCTGCTGCTGCTGCTGCTTCTGCTGCTGCTGCTGCTGCTTCTTCTTCTTCTTCTTCTTCTTCTTCTTCTTCTTCTTCTTCTTCTTCTTCTTCTTCTTCTTCTTCTTCTTCTTCTTCTTCTTCTTCTTCTTCCTCCTCCTCCTCCTCCTCTTCCTCTTCTTCTTTATCTTATTTTTCTCGGTCTTCTGCTCTTTTATTATGCATTATCCTCTGTCTGCTTGTTTTCTTCGTTATCTCTCCTTCTTCACCATCATTAGTATCAACAGCTCTTTCCATCTTTTTTTTTTTCATTCTGTCATCTGAAAGTTTACCAGGGATAAATATGTAAATCACATTTTCCGTCACATTTGACTGCTGCCTAGCATACACACCCAGCCATTTACATAGGCTAAACATGTTTTGTTGACTGGAGACCTGTAGCGGACTGCGCCACAAAAAAACAATAACTGCTTGTACAACGTAGTCAGTAAAGGATCCTTTCACATGCCTTTTTATAGACTAACTGATGCCCTGTTGGTGATATCCAGCTAGCTGCCTTTATTCCCCGAAGCATTTCCTGGTGGACACTTTAAGCTGGGTCTACCTGGGAGACCAGGTCAATTTTAAAAACGATCCCCTGTGAGGACCTGAATTCTTGACCACTGGCCCATCGGGCGAGCGTCAAGATTAATTGCCAGTACTCGTATACATTAGGGGGCTGCGTGGTCTCGAGGTATGGTGTCCGTCTCGAGTGCTGGAGGTCCCGGGTTCATGCCCCGGTGAGGACCGGGATTTATTTCACGTGGACTTCTAGTAATAACATTTCCCCTGGTCTCTGAGTAGTGAGATCGGACGCCCGTATGTATTGTTGCGCATGTAAAAAATTCCTTTGGCAGTTAGAAATCGAAAAAAGAGTAGCCTACTGGCGCTGCCCGGGCGAAACTTCGAGTTAAAAATCTACCCAAAGTATTTCAGGATCCTCGCCGGTGCTACGGAGTTCGAGCACTGAGCTGAGTTTCTCCAGATTCTGGTTTGAGTTAGGAGGAGAACGGAGCACTTATGGGTTACACCCGTGCGCCGTGATGTTGATCCATCGACTAAACTAAACTAAACCCGTGTTCAGTCAGTTTTTTTTTGTTTTTTTTTTTAAATTCGCAGGTGACGAACCGCTCCCAGTTCTCGCCCGCTTCAAGACTCTGCGTGATAAACGGGATTAGTTCAGTCAGTTAGCTGTGGTTTAATAGGTATACGGTAAAGCATGAGATGGCTGACTGTCACGGAAAATAAACTTGTCAGTTGCGATCGATGACAAACAAGACCCGACATTAGTCTACAAAAACAACCAACCCTTTGATGTTGTACAGACTGAGAAAAATACGTCGTTAAAACTGTCTACACACGATCGGCATTTCTAACTGAGAAACAAGATACGTCGCGTCAAAATGTCTACCCCTGGTCGGCGAATTTTTATGATGTGGGTTGTTCGAGAAACGAATAACAACGCCAAACGTCTGCCAAGGCGGTAGTAGCCTTTGAAGTGCTAGACGGAAAGTCTGGACAGACGCGGGATGGATTCTGTGATGTGGGGAATTCTCAGGTTGAACTATTGTTGTGCGGGACAAAGAATTTCCCCAAATGAAAGCAAATTTGACGGCGGATTGACTCCAGTTAGACTAGAACAGGAGGAGGAAACCAGATTCTGGACGGATCAGCGTCTAGATGTTTTGGTGACGTCACTCCAGCCCAATATAAAAAGCTTTGCGGTAAACAAGTGGAGTTAGTCGATCAAGATTTCTGAAGTGGGAAAGATCGGTGCAGTTTTCCGAGTTGTGTTATTGAAAGAAACTAGGGTGTCAAATTGTTGATATTTATCGGCGGACATAGATCCAGTCTGTGATTGCCTAGTTTCGATTAGCAACCGGAATAGGCATATGGTAGGCTATTAATCATATCTAACTTAGAGTATGATTAGGAATAAAGTACAGTACTGTGCGGTGATATAATGTATTATAGGTGCGGTGATATAATGTATTATAGGTGTGGTGATATAATGTATTATGATTAGGGATAGAATGTTCTATAAGTGCGGTCTAGAAAGTATCATAGGAGCGTCGGCACTAGTATCCTATTGTGTGGCTTCAACTAGCTTGAGTGATATACCATTTTACTCAGGGAGTTGAGGACAATGTAGTGGAATAATAATTAGAGAGATTAAAGATGGTTGAGAGGGGGGAGAGGAATGTGAAATGGTAGGATCTTCCAGTAGGGCATCTGCTGGGTTTCTACCCGTTCCTTTATTCTTTCCTGGTGTTGCCATGTCTCAGATCATATGATGAGTTATTTGGCCTTATGACAGAGATCGGATCTCTGTTATAGATCTGAGTGCTGCTATTGGTTTACACTCACCTAATTCCGGCCAGGATTGAGTTGCCCTCACCATAGTATTCTCTATTCTACAGGTTCCATTTACAGGTCCACGTATGTGTGCTATGATATTCAACAGTGAAGCTAGAACACAATTTAGAAGATGATGGCTCAGAATTTGAAGACAGAAGTTGCTGAGAGGCCGCCACATTGGGCTTATACCCAAATTGGTTTGCGGGAACCTGGCTTCTGCTGAGCAGAACATGCTGATGAGATTTATGTTTAGCAAGTGATAGTTGTATCACTGAACAGACAGAACATTGTATTTATACACTACTGATACCAGGAACATTCATACAAATGTATAGAAATGCCTAGAACATTCAGATTGTGGTGTTAATATGGGGAATCTTTACAACCAGTGACACTAGATCCATTAAGATTTCCCCAGTAACAGTGACAATAGTATTAGAATTCTCTGATTAACAATCAGTTAAATAACAGCGGAAATTCATAGTGTGAATTAGATTGAAGACTCTCATCAGACAGTGTTTGTTATGGATGTCCAAGCATCCTAGTGGTTCGAGAGATAGCGGAGAAACTCTTCACGTGACCGAAGAAGTATCACCTTGGTGAGGTTGCTTGTCTGGAATACATGGTGCTGGTGTGTTCTCAGCACAGTGATGAGAATGACTATACTCCTGAACACTGATCTGAGTCTATATACTATTTAGAATATACGTCACACATTCTACACTTTATACACACACACACTTCTCCTACATATACTCTTTGCTTTAATAAATTTCTTGTTTTTATTTGTTGAAGCTAGAGTTGTCAAGTATGTTATGTTGGGGAAGAATGAGAGGGGGCATGATCCAGGAGTGAGTAAGAGTGAGAAGAAGGTGTCTTCAGATTGAGGGAGTGTTGTGGACGGAGGCTGCTGGATATCTCCAGGATAGAGATATTGAATTAAAACAAATGTGGGTGTTGATTCCCCTCACCCCAGGGACGACACTAAAGTGGTAAAGAAGAACAAGTAACTACTACGACATTCATTCTTTACACACACGACACTGACACTGGTGGAAAATATTTGCCAGGTAACAACACTGAGTATAAAATCATTTCAATGTTAAAGCTAGCCCTTTAGCATATAATACCGTTGGGGTGTGATGTGTTAGGCCTTCACCTTATAGGCTACGACATATGAGGTAGGGTAGTCATTGTCCGTCCTCGTCGTCTTTCCTGTTCAGACACTTCCACAGAGAATCCTGAAATATATATATGCCAAATGCAACTTAAGACGTGGTAAAGGTCCTTTACGTGACAATTTTAATATCGCAACCAAGTTACAGGATCCTTCGTCAGGGTGAAAAAATTTGTCTCGGCACTGGCGGGTCTTGAAAATAAGCATCTATTCCAGTTCCTTGAACATTCAGAAGCTAGCGTCAGTTATGCAGCTAACACCGCGCAACCAATAAACTAATTTCGCTCATGCTTGGAACTAATTGTTCTTGCAAACGAGTATTTCATTTACCCTCCCCCCCCCCCCCCCCCCCCACCCCACCACCCATGAAAAGCCAGGGAGTTTTGATTGGCCCATGGCGTACTAACTTGTGAAAAGACAGAGTTATTATTTGCCACAAATTTTGGAAAATGTATCAAATAAGGAAACACCCGAAGCAGGAAATTATCTGATTTACACAAACGCGATAACAAATTGCAAAGCGGACGTCGGGACGACAAAGCCTCACACACCAACCAATACAAAGTGAAAACGGACAATAAACTACTTATATCAATTGATTAGGTAAGCAGTATCGTTATGTACCTATATTAGTTGATGAGATCAGGAAAGTTTAATGTAATAATGTATCCGTCGTCGGTCATTGTTGAATTTTCGCACAAATAGTGTCACTGCCAACGTCCGCTTTGTTATTTCTCATCGTGTTTGGTTGAATTGTGCAGCTAACATTTTCAACAAAACAAAGAAGCCGTTCACATGCCAACCATATTCATTTACACTCCGGTGGCACACTTTCATCCCTTAGCAACTATGCACATACTGCGTGATGAATGTCGCTTTTAATGTGGTACCTGACGGACACAGAACCTGAGAGATATGTATAGTTTACTAAATTAACAACGTACAATGACGTACACACACTTCCCTGTCGGATGTGGAACACCGCGCTCCTGGGCATGCCCGTGGCACAACGGTATTGCTACTGTTAAGAACTCAAACAGCCGACTCCGTGTCTTTGGGGTTACGGACGCAGTTGGTGATCCCGCATACCCGTGTTCGAAACACAGCTGCGCACGAATTGGAAGCAGACCGCCATGCGTTGGTCTTTTACGAAATGTTATGGGTTTCGGTCGTTCAGAAAGCAATGGCAAACTACTGAACGTAAACATGCCAAGAAATCACAACTGCAAAAAATTCTGGTGTTGACTGCATGTAGCGAAACGCCAGTGGCCCATGTCCTTATGCATTCTTTTATTTTGGGTAAACAGGGGGAAACGGCTTTCGGAAGCTCTCAGTTCTCTTGTTCGCTCAAATCTCCATGAAAGATGGTTCTTTGGGTTATCTTCATACCACAATCTTTACATGGAGCGAGTATATACTTGTCTTTCCTTTCGGGTAGACCCGATGGAACGCCTTGCGTCAAATGTGCACTGGTGCAGCTGCTGGTCAATTGATGGCCGTGCCAACACCTACCGTTTGATAGTTGCAGCATGTCAAGTGATTTAAAGATTACGACAGAGATGCAACAGACTACTGAGGTAGTGGAAAGGTAATACTTGAGTTGTGGGTGGTCCAGCCAGACCTGGACTTATAAATGTATTTTGTCTCGAGGGGGAGGATGACTTGGCGAAAAGCCAATCATACCAAATGAAGAGTTGGTTGGCCGTTGGAAATCTAACTAGGTGTTTTGTTCTTGGCATAGCCGGGGAAGTGAATCTGAACAATATATCTCCACAGAGGATTTCATTTGTTCTTGGCGTCAGATGAGCTGTTGCTATCTTTCTTTCTACGGCTTGAATTGGGCATATTGTCATCTTTCTGTGAAATATCATCATTGGATAGCTATGGTAATCTATGATCTATCTTCTTGAGCCAGGGGAGGCTAGCCACAGGACTATCTCTTTCGTCTGTCACTCGATAGGATGATGTCGGGAGGATAATGGACTCCTCTATCTCATTGAGAGAACCTGAACTCATCTACACTATGGCTTGTGCAGGGCAATGCCGGTACATTGGGGCGACAGCTCAGTCGAGAGCGGCGGCCGGGAGGGGTAGTATCTTCTTTCATCTTCTTGCTGGGAATGGGGAACTACACGGTGTGCCATATAACCCCAATACTGTAATATATTTACTTAACGGGGAGAAAGACACAGATTACTAGGCGCACCACACCACAAGATCTTGGTTGTGAGAAAGGCATGGTTTGCAAGTGAGAGGAAAGCATGGAAATGAATGTGCCCAATAATAATAAAGGCTTAGTATGAGTGTGGAAAGTGTGTCTTGTAGACAAAACGTTCCTAGGGTGGACAACCTGACATCTACCAGCTGGAGGTCGACTCAAGCCCGGACGTAGCCAATCCAGGGGCTACCTGACAGGTCAGGCCCATTCATTCGGGTATGGTATATAATGCATTGGGTAAAGATCCTATATGTCAAATGTAGTAACTGAGACCCTATTGGTCCTCAGGATTGTGTGAAGCATGAGTCAACCCAGTCGCTCAATATGGTTTGTCATCTCCAGGGTCCTCTTTTGTTGGACGTGACTAAATCGGACAGTATCCACACAGCTTCTGTGCTAGAGCCAAATACGTCTGATGAAGCCAGGTCAATGTATCCACACAGCTTCTGTGCTAGAGCCAAATACGTCTGATGAAGCCAGGTCAATGTATCCACACAGCTTCTGTGCCAGAGCCAAATACGTCTGATGAAGCCAGGTCAATGTATTGGCCATATCACACATGGTGTGCCTAACTCTGAGAGAGAGGCAAGGACATATCTTGAGGAAATGACATAGGCCCGAGAACAGTTGAATTCTGGGCTGAGTCTACGCATGATTATCCGGCATACCCACTTTGTACCGGACATTGAAAGACACCTATCTATCTTAATTTCATGAACAATTCCCATTATGGGAAACCATAATTCAATGGAAGTCCTCAAAAACCAGTGGATTTGATTCTACAGAAGCCTGTTGAACTTACACCCACGTACCGGGAAGGAAGGAGATTCTGGCACACTTGGTGAGATGTATGTGGACAGATCGGACAGTATATGAAGCTGGGTCTGTGACTATGGCAACTTGAGGCTCTGTGCTTGAACTTTATCTGTGTTGTGTCTGTTTAGAACTTTCTGTGTTAACTGCCTTGATGTTTTTCTGTGCTGTCCTGTATTGATTTAATAAATCAAGTTTTAGTTTATTCCAACGAGCACTGTGTTATATATATGGATCAGCCAGAAGAACACGGCAGGAAATAGGTCCTTAGGTCGAAAGAAAGAGTGACAGTGAGTCCGGGGAAAACGGAGGAGGGTTGGCAGGTAAAGACCTATCCCAGCCAGGGCTATAAAGAGAATAATTTTGAAATATTGTGATAGGGCTATTTGGGACCCTCCACGTAGCTTGTTACAATTTCTGGGGGCACGTCGCGGGATATTTGAAATCCTGGTGGAGTTCTGGCTGATATAGTGATAGGGGACAGATATCCTTGTCTACTATCAATAGGTTCTGCCTACCGTGCCTGGCTATTGTCTGTACTCTGCCTGACACAGACTGACCGACATATGACGTGTTGTGGTCGTATAAACTATCCAATTGTTATTTGATCGATAAAGTTTTGATATAGAATTGTATACATTTCCCTCTGAGTTAAGATGGCATCAGCTGGGTTTAATGTCGCTGACGTACAGGCTACAGGGCGTGAGATGGGCTATGATGGAGCGGAGTTACAGAAATATGTGCAGGAAGTGGAAAGAGACTTCAGACAGGCTGTGCGCGAAGCCAAGAAAAGGGAGGCCGAGCAGGCCGTCAGAGACCATGAGTTCCGTATGAGGGAGTTGGAGCTAAAAGCTCAAACTGCCAAGGAAACCGAGGGTGCAGTGGGAGGCGCTGTTCTCCCTGACTCAACATCTTCTAGTGGCGGTTCATACCAGGCAATGAAGTTCCCATTACTCCCGTTCGATGAACACAAAGATAAGATCGACCAGTATCTTCACAGATTTCAGTCGATGGCTTTGGCTATGGGATTGGAACGTGGGAAATGGAACTTGAAACTCTCACAGGGCCTGAGGGGGACTGCGTACGAGGTCTACTCAAGGTTGCCACCTGGTATGGAGAATAACTATGAGGCTCTGGAAAAAGCATTATTGAAAAGGTTCCAGATGACAGCCCATACATACCGACAGCAGTTCAGAAAGTCGAAGAGAGAGCCAGGAGAGATGTTCGCAGCTTACAGTGTCAGACTGAAGTCTTACCTTTTGAAGTGGATGTCATTAGCTGGATTTGCTAACGACTATGAAAGTTTGGAAGAATTAGTGGTCGTGGACCAAATGAAGAGGATGATGGCTAAGCCATTGCAAACCTTCTTGCTTGAAAATGGGGCAGAATGGTTAGACATGGTCAACACATTGGCGGAAAGGTATGTGCTAGCTCATGGGGATAATGGGGAATTGTCACAACCCAATCCCCGACCACCAGACACCTGGTCTGGAAAGAAGAAGAACCCTAAAACAGCTCACACCAAGAAGGAGGATCCTTTCGAGAAAGTTCCTATTAAGAAACCCTCTGGTAAGAGTCCACCTGGATCTCCTAAAAGAAAGTGGAGTGAAAAGTGGTGCGCCTATTGCAAATCTCCCACACACAATACGGTTGATTGCCGGCGTAAACAGAAAGACTCTCACTATGCTGCTTGTCTGGTAGAAACCGGGGAAGGGTCTCACAAGGAAGTAGAAGGGAGGGATCTTGGGAACAATGATTCAGAAAAACCACCAGTAGTAGAAACGGTACTTGTGAACGGACAACCAGTCGAGTGTCTCTATGACACAGGTCTGCAGTTTGAGGCTGTAATTTCATCACACTTAGTGAGCCCAGAGCAGCTAACCGGGGAATCTATTGAGATTCAAACGGCGACAAAAAGTGCGGTTGCGATGTCTCTTCCAATTGCGAAGGTGGACATCAAATCAAAATATGTTACCGGCACTATACAGGCAGCCGTTCTGCTCGATCCAATCTTCCCAATGATCTTGGGTTGTCGCTACGTCTTTCTAGGGATTCCAACCGAACCCATGTACGTAGGGGCGATGCAAACCAGATCTCAATCGGAGGATGAGCAGGACGCCGGCCTTGATCGTGAATCCCTTGCCTGGGGAGTTACGAGCTGCTCAAAGCCAGGATGCTACTTTGCAACCTTGCTTCAACCAGTTGCCCAAAAGTTCTGACCCACCAAGACGGGGTCAGTATTATATGAAGAATCGGTTACAGTACCGGAGAGCCGGAGTGGAGGATCGCCAGCATGGACAGCTGGTAGTTCCTAAGGCTTATCGGGAACAGCTTCTTCATATGGGACACACCATTTCTTTCAGTGGACATATGGGTGTCGGGGCAACTCTCCAGCGCATTTCCTGCCATTACTACTGGCCAGGGATGGCTGGAGACGTGCGTAGGTACGTCAAGTCGTGCCCAGAGTGTCAGCGTGTGGCACCTAAACACTGGACGGCTCCGGTAGTCTTGGGTGACATGCCCATTATGAACTCTCCTTTCGAGAGAGTTGCCATCGATCTTGTTGGTCCTCTTCCTCGGACTAGGAAGAGGAATAAGTACATTCTCACGATGGTGGATTGCTGTTCCATGTGGGGTGAGGCGATACCTTTAGCCACAATCGACTCTAAGCGAGTGGCTGATGCACTGATGGAGACCTTTACTCGGTTGGGATTTCCCAACCAGATCCTAACGGACAATGGGTCTCAGTTCTGTGGTAAGCTGATGGAAGAAGTCTTTCGTATCTTCCAGACTAACCACATTCACACAAGCCCGTACCACCCTCAGTCTAATGGGCAAGTAGAGAGGTTTAATGGTACCTTGATGACCATGCTTCGGAAGCTGGCTCAAGAGAAACCAGACAGATGGGATGAGTATATCTCGGCCGCCTTGTTCGCCTATCGGGAGGTTCCCCATGGGTCGACCGGGTTGCCACCAGCCACTCTACTATTCGGGAGGCCAATCAAGGGTCCCTTAGAAGCCTTATTGAGATGTTGGACAGAGGAAGAAACTTCCGAAGAAGTTGTATCCTCATATAAATACGTCGAAGAGTTAAAGAAGAAACTCCAGACGGGTTGGGCTTTGGCAGCTCAGAATCTGAGAGCGGCCAGAAAGAGACACGCGGCCTACTACAATAGAAGGACGAAAGATGGGTATCTTAAGGTGGGGGATCGGGTTCTGTTGTTACTTCCAGTAGGTTCCAATAAACTCGAGATTGGGTGGCAGGGGCCTTTCCCGGTGGAAAGGGTTGTTTCCCGCACTAACTATGCCATCCGAATCAGGGGGAAGTCCAAAATCTTCCACATTAACCTCCTCAAGAAGTATGAAGAACGATCGGTCGGTACTTCTCTCCCACTCATGACTATGGCGGTCGCGATGGAAACTGAATCGGGCGAAGACGCGGATAGGGGGTATCCATTACACCCTGGGGAAACCTATAGGGATGTACATATAAATCATGATCTGTCGGCTGAAGAAACAGACCTGGTCATCCGTTTGTTGGAGTCCCATCAGCAGATTCTTACCGATCGGCCAGGGCGGACAGGGTTAGTCGAGTTTGATATGACTCTGAATACCCAAGACCCCGTTCGCCAAAAAATATATCCAGTGCCCTTTTCGAAAGAGAAGGCCCTGGAAGCTGAAATCCAGAAGCTTCTGGACGATGACATCATCACTCCTTCGACTTCTCCGTATAATGCAGGGGTTGTCTTGTTGAGGAAGCCAAGCGGGGAGCACCGCTTATGTATTGATTACAGGCATTTAAACAGTTGTACAACATTCCAAGTTGAGCCGTTACCAAACACCAATCAACTGTTTGCCAGATTAAATAGGGCAAAGTACTTCTCAAAAATCGATTTAAGTCGGGGATATTATCAGATCCCTGTGAAGCCTGAGGTTCGGCCCATGCTCGCTTTCAGTACTCCGAGCGGCCATTACGAATTTAAGGTGATGCCTTTTGGGCTGAGCAATGCGCCCAGTGTGTTCACACGCATGATGAGAAAGTTATTAGACCCTTTAAGGGATCCCTCTGTCGTCTCGTTTATGGATGATATTCTCATCGCGTCTGACAATCTGAATGATCACCTGAAATCCTTGGAACAGATCTTCATAAGATTGAAAGAGGAGGGGTTAACCGCCCGTCCAGCCAAATGCATGATTGGATATCAATCCTTGGAATTTCTGGGACATACTATTACCCCAGGGGGACTGGTACCGGAAGAAAAGAATATTGAGAAGGTCCGTCTCGCACGCCGTCCTAAATCCAAAAAGATGTTAGGTCTTTCTTGTCTCTGTGTGGGTTTTACCAGAAATTCATTCCGAAGTTCAACGAAATAGGGGCACCGTTAACCGAAACCCTGAAGAAAGGATCGCCAGATCCTATAGTCTGGACCCCGAGCTGTGAAGAGGCTTATGGGAAGCTGAAACAGGCGTTGGTGGATAGGCCAGTCCTGCAACTCCCAGATTTTGAGAAAACGTTTGTTCTGAGAACCGACGCGAGTAACATAGGGATTGGGGCAACTCTGTTGCAGGAAGGGCGAGATAATCCTTCGGTGCTGTGTCCGGTGGCATATGCCAGTCGAAAACTGTTACCCGCCGAACGGAATTACTCCACCGTCGAACGGGAATGTCTAGCTCTAGTGTAGGCGGTACAGAAATTTCAACCTTATCTGTATGGAGTCCAGTTCAAAGTGCAATCCGACCATCAACCTCTGACGTTCTTGGCAACTTCTAAGAAACTGAACGCGAGGTTAATGAGATGGTCATTGCTCATACAACCGTATCAGTTCACGGTCGAATACATCCCCGGAAGGGAGAATGTGGGAGCTGATTTCCTATCACGGCATCCTATGGTTGAATGTGAGGGTGGGGTCATTCGAACAGAACCACTGACAGTAGAAAGTTCGTAGGGTTCGACTTTCTTAAGAGGGGGCCTATGTAGCGAAACGCCAGTGGCCCATGTCCTTATGCATTCTTTTATTTTGGGTAAACAGGGGGAAACGGCTTTCGGAAGCTCTCAGTTCTCTTGTTCGCTGAAATCTCCATGAAAGATGGTTCTTTGGGTTATCTTCATACCACAATCTTTACATGGAGCGAGTATATACTTGTCTTTCCTTTCAGGTAGACCCGATGGAACGCCTTGCGTCAAATGTGCACTGGTGCAGCTGCTGGTCAATTGATGGCCGTGCCAACACCTACCGTTTGATAGTTGCAGCATGTCAAGTGATTTAAAGATTACGACAGAGATGCAACAGACTACTGAGGTAGTGGAAAGGTAATACTTGAGTTGTGGGTGGTCCAGCCAGACCTGGACTTATAAATGTATTTTGTCTCGAGGGGGAGGATGACTTGGCGAAAAGCCAATCATAACAAATGAAGAGTTGGTTGGCCGTTGGCAATCTAACTAGGTGTTTTGTTCTTGGCATAGCCGGGGAAGTGAATCTGAACAATATATCTCCACAGAGGATTTCATTTGTTCTTGGCGTCAGATGAGCTGTTGCTATCTTTCTTTCTACGGCTTGAATTGGGCATATTGTCATATTTCTGTGAAATATCATCATTGGATAGCTATGGTAATCTATGATCTATCTTCTTGAGCCAGGGGAGGCTAGCCACAGGACTATCTCTTTCGTCTGTCACTCGATAGGATGATGTCGGGAGGATAATGGACTCCTCTATCTCATTGAGAGAACCTGAACTCATCTACACTATGGCTTGTGCAGGGCAATGCCGGTACATTGGGGCGACAGCTCAGTCGAGAGCGGCGGCCGGGAGGGGTAGTATCTTCTTTCATCTTCTTGCTGGGAATGGGGAACTACACGGTGTGCCATATAACCCCAATACTGTAATATATTTACTTAACGGGGAGAAAGACCCAGATTACTAGGCGCATCACACCACAAGATCTTGGTTGTGAGAAAGGCATGGTTTGCAAGTGAGAGGAAAGCATGGAAATGAATGTGCCCAATAATAATAAAGGCTTGGTATGAGTGTGGAAAGTGTGTCTTGTAGACAAAACGTTCCTAGGGTGGACAACCTGACATCTACCAGCTGGAGGTCGACTCAAGCTCGGACGTAGCCAATCCAGGGGCTACCTGACAGGTCAGGCCCATTCATTCGGGTATGGTATATAATGCATTGGGTAAAGATCCTATATGTCAAATGTAGTAACTGAGACCCTATTGGTCCTCAGGATTGTGTGAAGCATGAGTCAACCCAGTCGCTCAATATTGTTTGTCATCTCCAGGGTCCTCTTTTGTTGGACGTGACTAAATCGGACAGTATCCACACAGCTTCTGTGCTAGAGCCAAATACGTCTGATGAAGCCAGGTCAATGTATCCACACAGCTTCTGTGCTAGAGCCAAATACGTCTGATGAAGCCAGGTCAATGTATCCACACAGCTTCTGTGCTAGAGCCAAATACGTCTGATGAAGCCAGGTCAATGTATTGGCCATATCACACATGGTGTGCCTAACTCTGAGAGAGAGGCAAGGACATATCTTGAGGAAATGACATAGGCCCGAGAACAGTTGAATTCTGGGCTGAGTCTACGCATGATTATCCGGCATACCCACTTTGTACCGGACATTGAAAGACACCTATCTATCTTAATTCCATGAACAATTCCCATTATGGGAAACCATAATTCAATGGAAGTCCTCAAAAACCAGTGGATTTGATTCTACAGAAGCCTGTTGAACTTACACCCACGTACCGGGAAGGAAGGAGATTCTGGCACACTTGGTGAGATGTATGTGGACAGATCGGACAGTATATGAAGCTGGGTCTGTGACTATGGCAACTTGAGGCTCTGTGCTTGAACTTTATCTGTGTTGTGTCTGTTTAGAACTTTCTGTGTTAACTGCCTTGATGTTTTTCTGTGCTGTCCTGTATTGATTTAATAAATCAAGTTTTAGTTTATTCCAACGAGCACTGTGTTATATATATGGATCAGCCAGAAGAACACGGCAGGAAATAGGTCCTTAGGTCGAAAGAAAGAGTGACAGTGAGTCCGGGGAAAACGGTGGAGGGTTGGCAGGTAAAGACCTATCCCAGCCAGGGCTATAAAGAGAATAATTTTGAAATATTGTGATAGGGCTATTTGGGACCCTCCACGTAGCTTGTTACACTGCAACGTCCTGTAAAAGATTTGTAGCTAACTGTAAGAACTGAAACAAGGCCAAACAAGGTTAGCAGGAAAGTCTATTGATTCGTGGCCAGTTCCCCTGCCTCGCGCATTGTATTTCTTCTACATGAACTAGGTAAAGGTTTTTAACAGTTCCCGCCCATGTCTCGCCGTAGCCGTTGGGAAGAGCAAAGAATTGCAAAGAAAAGTAACACAGTAATTCTACCATCATAATCATGTGCCACGCCGATAAGCGTTGGCGGTCATGTTTCGCCATCTTACACGATCACCACAGAGTCGTAGATCAGCTCTGTGTTCTTGTCTCGACAGTACCACGTGGCAAAGTCATCCAGGTATTTACTTATCTGCCTTCCCATTTTTATTTTCCCCTAGTATTCAACAAGTTCTCCAATTTATTTTTTTCTCATATCGTGTCCAAAAAATGTGACTGTCCACGCATAACTTCGCTAATCAGTTTACGGTTTTCATTTGTTTTGTTTTTTGTTTTTGTTTGTCTGTTTGTTTTTTGTTTTTTGTTTTTTTTTGTAGGCCTTCTTTTTCTGCTTCTGCTTCTGCTTCTATTTCTGCTTCTGCTTCTGTTTCTGCTGCTGCTGCTGCTTCTTCTTCTTCTTCTTCTTCTTCTTCTTCTTCTTCTTCTTCTTCTTCTTCTTCTTCTTCTTCTTCTTCTTCTTCTTCTTCTTCTTCTTCTTCTTCTTCTTCTTCTTCTTCTTCTTCTTCTTCTTCTTCTTCGTTTACAGTATCAATGTAAGATGGTTGGGCTGTCGCATTGTGATTATCAATAATGTAAAAAGAATTGGCTGTCAAATTGGGATCAACAACAGTTTAATCTGATTTTTTTCCCCTCATATCCTTTACAGGACATCGCTGTCAACACCAGCATTTTACTGCTGTTCTTGACTGGCAGCAGCAGCAGCAATGGGATCTACAAACATGAGAGATGTTTGGGCTGTGAAATTGTGTTCGACAACAATATAAGCAGATTAGGCTGTAGAACTAGAATCAGCAACAATGTAAGATGGTTGCAGCATTGGGATTAATATTAATGCGGCAAGATTGAGTTGCAGCATTAAGATTAACAATAATCTAAGCTGGCAATGCTACAACATTGAGATCAAGCACTAGGTGGTTTTGAACAAAGGTGACGCCAGCCTGTTATTGTTTTGTATTCCAAAATCCATGACACAGTATTTTCGTTATCTCCCCCAGGAAATTTCCCTGAATCCATTTTTGGCTGGATCGATCAGGTCAATGAAAACTGCCCGCCACTAGGAGGTCTCGAACACAAGACCACTCGGCAAGTAGGAACGCCTTCTAGCCACTGTGCTGCCGAGGCTCCCTAATGTGTACGTTTGATTGATTGATTGATTTAGGTACCGACATCACAGCATTCGGGGCATTCCCATAAGCGCTCCGTCCCCATCCTCAGCAGCCAGCGAAGAGTTCCAACACCAATAGTACCAATAGCAATCTGATTATATGTCCGTCTCGCCTTTCCTCTGAACGTCGAGCGTCGGCCAGATCCCCTCGTCACTACTCGCTGTCTCATTCTTGCCAGACCATGGTGATCTATTTGCTCCTCCGAGGTGTACACGTGCTCCCAGTAGGCAGCAACCACGTCTGCCTTGTCATGCATCAATACTCCACCACGTTTTGCAGAGCCAGCCAATCTGTCCGTCTGTTCATTCCCCAGAACACCGGCATGCCCCGGAGAAATGATCCAGGCGATGTTTGCCATAAACAATACAACTTGTTAATGGCAACAGTTTGTATTCCACAGTGATGAATTTTCAATTCCGTAAGCCCTCAACGGTGACAAACAACTGACATTGAAAAAACAAAAAGCTCTAGACTCTAGAGGCACTGAATATCAACCGAAGAGTAATATTGCAGTGGGAACTGACATATTGTGGCATAACAAGAAACGTGAGAGCAAACACGTTGTCAAATTAGGGGACAACACACGAACACACGAACATTCGAATCATTCTATAAACTTCAATGAAAAGAGGACAAACATCTTGACCGTTAAGAAGAAAGCCCACTACAGAGACACTGACAACTATTTTCATAGTGCAAAACAAGTAATAATGTTCCGTCTCTGAACAGTAAACAACAGAGTAGACAATCTTTCACGAAGACTCAAAGCGGGTCTGTCACCCATGTGCACGTGTGAACAAACTACACAGACAGTTGAACAGGTCCTTAAAAATGGACACATGATGATTAAACTGCTGTATCATCTATCGTCACTCCATACGCACATTAACGCACAGCTATTTGGAAGCTTTCACGAACTCAATATAAAAAGCTAACATGAATACTTGTGTACACGTTAATAACCAGCAGCTGAAGAAACAAGAAGAAAATGAAAAATAAGGTAAGAAATATATTCCTTCTACTTTCCTGTCAATTTACACATTATTTACCCCATGCCTCTGTAAATTCTCTGTCTTTTCTAATATTACACATTGCACCCCTCTCGGGAGTCTCCATGGTGAAGTGGTCAAGCCGTCTGACTCGGGCTCCGAAGGTTGTATGTTCGATTCCTTCATGTCACGAGTGCATTTTTTCCGAGACTCCCGAGGGTCGTCGCTGGAGCTACGGAGTTCGTGTTTTGTGCGACGCTTTCCACCCTGCGGAAAGAGACTGAGCCATATGGGATAAAAACTCGATGCAATGTAATCGACCCTGTCGACTTTTAAGCTACTATTTTTTATTGCACCCACTCCCATACGAATCTGGCTACGCCTTGTACTTGTGTCCTTACCAGAAATAACGTGGTTTACTGTAAGACTAGTTTGTTAGCGTGAATTCACTACATTTTCCAAAAAACATCAAAGAAATGTCGCCGCTTTCGATGATGTAAGTTTCTTTTGGACCTATCAAAGACATATTCCTTGGGTCGGGGTAAATATAAGACGGCAGGAAAAATTTCACAACGATGCAACAAACAGTTTTCAAAATAATTGATCGTGAATATTGACATTCATTTCTGGACATACTATAATGTAAATCAAGCGAGTGTAGAGTACAATGGTTATGAGTTACTAATGTAAACCAAGCGAATGCAGAGTACAATAGTTATGGGCGTAAAAGAAAGTACAGGTCCCTGCTACACGCCATGAGGTGTGTTGAACATGTAGTGCATATAGACCAATCGGTACCCCAGAGGTGATGTGGACAACATGAGGCCGTCAGGCGTAGACTTGTGCACACCTCATTCCATTACTGGAAGGTTACTGGCGGAGGGAGTAACCGTGAACAGCATGCCCAAGTAGATAAGAGCACACATTTTTACACTTCCGATGTGCTGATGTCGAGGTAGCGGATTAAGCCACTGCACCGATCAGTTGGACTCAAATGTTGACTTCTCGTCATTGTCTTGGCGACATACATTTCAAGTACCTCATAACGTCGGAGTGGGTTAGCCTGATGATGAGGGGACACTGGTAAGAGGGAAGGCTAATCCACACAGCCGACTCTATGGCCAAGGCTTTTACGGATAAAATTCGTGAAAAGCCGCGAACGATTTAGCAGCAGACCGCATTGCATTGGTTTTCATGCAATGGTATGAGTACCGGTCGCTCAGAGAGTAATAGCATACTTTTTTTTTAATTCGCATATTCTTTACAGGACATCGCTGTCAACATCAGCATCTTTCAGCTGATTGTTGATTTATTGACAAGATTACGCTCAGTAGTTTGCCATTATTTCTGAGCGACCGGCTCACATACCCCGTAAGTTACCGACGCGGTGAGAACCGCTACCGATTCTCGCGCAGGTCACGTTACTCACGAGAGTATACGGGATTACGGAGAAAGCCGTTAAACACCTAGGTCAGGGAGACCGGCCAATGGCATACTACTGAACGTAAAATTGCCATGTAATCTCAAACAGCCAAAGTGTGCTGCGATGTCCCGTAAAAGATGTGCAACAAACCGTTTAAACAATCCAAGCGCAACAATCAGTCAAGAGATCTAGAAGTAGTGGCACGTGTACGGACTACGCTTGAATTCAAAGCGAGCCATCGAAAATAAATTAATTAACCTGAACTGTACAGACTCTAGTATCTACCATAAAATGTGTCAGTATGAGTCGTGTAGCCTCAAGTACCTACCATATAATATGCAAATATGAGTCGTGTAGCCTCTAGTATCTACCACATAATGTGTACAAGTATGTCGTGTAGCCTCTATTACCTACCACATAATGGGTAAATATGAGTCGTGTAGCCTCTAGTGTCTACCACATAATGTGTACATGTAAATCGTGTAGCCTCTAGTATCTACCACATAATGTGTACATATATGTCGTGTACCCTCTAGTACCTACCAAATAATGTGCAAATGTGAGTCGTGTAGCCTCAAGTACCTACCACATAATGTGTACATATAAGTAATGTAGCCTCTAGTATCTACCACATAATGTGTACATGTGAGTCGTGTAGGCTCTAGTACCTACCACATAATGTGTACATGTAAGTCGTGTACCCTCTAGTACCTACCATATAATGTGCAAATATGAGTCGTGTAGCCTCAAGTACCTACCACATAATGTGTACATGTAAGTCGTGTACCCTCTAGTACCTACCACATAATGTGTACATGTATGTCGTGTACCCTCTAGTACCTACCACATAATGTGTACATGTATGTCGTGTACCCTCTAGTACCTACCACATAATGTGTAAATATGAGTCGTGCAGCCTTTAGTATCTACCACATAATGTGTAAATATGAGTCGTGCAACCTTTAGTATCTACCACATAATGGGTAAATATGAGTCGTGCAGCCTCTAGTATCTACCACATAATGTGTCATGTAAGTCGTGTAACCTCTAGTACCAGCAACATAATGTGTTAGTAATAAAAGGTAAATAACATCATAAAGCTGCCTTTAACACACCAGACATTAGAACTTCTATCCCTTCCTGAGTAGGGGAAAGAAAGAAAGAAAGAAAGAAAGAAAGAAAGAAAGAAAGAAAGAAAGAAAGAAAGATAGATAGAAAGAAAATTTTATATTCAAGGGGTTACAAATTGGGCTGCAGGTCCGTCTTACTGTCCACCTTTTCAACCATTCATCTCTCGCATACCAGTTACTTGTGTTACCAGTAATGTAATATGTATATTAATTCATGTTGAAGATAAATATGATCATACGAATGGTGTGCATGTTATCAATACATGGGAGACAGACATACAAATTAACAGCCAGACAGGTAGATAGAATAGACAGACAGGTAGATAGGAGAGACAGACGAGCAATAATATATATATATATATTATTGTATATATATATATATATATATATATATATATATATAGTGAGAGAGAGAGAGAGAGAGAGAGAGAGAGAGAGAGAGAGAAAGAGAGAGAGAGAAAGAGAGAGAGAGAGAGAGAGAGAGAGAGCAATCTGCGGTCACCAAAGGAAACAGGCAGTTTTAAACATCCATTGGAGAATCATCTTCTTAAGGTTTCTGGTCTAAAAGAAGGAGACATTGGCGATTATGACTCTTTAATCCTATTTGTCATCTTATATTTTGATGAAATTGATATTGTCGATGTTATTATTTACTTCCTAGATGTTAAGATTTCCACATACATCTTTCTCGTTCAAAAATTGCCTCTGTTGCCTAGTATTTTTCCAATATAAGACTAATTTCTTTATTCCACCTTTTCTGTCTGCAGCTGTCAATAACACAGTATTGCTGCTGATGATATTCTTCAAAAGTCTTCTCAAGAAGTACAGACCATATGTAATATTAAAGTAGTAAATAGACGGAACTTATTAGTATTAATAATCTATACGTTTTGCAATTGTTTAGTTCATTGTATTGTTCGGTTATTTTTATGTTTACTATAATATCGACGTACAAATAGATGGAAAACTAATTATACACGCTCAATAATCATCCCACACATCGTGGTTCACTCTAATTACACACATAAATGGGTCCATGTTACTTCTCTAAACAATATTGCGCTAACAATTTGTCAGAATGAAAATGGAGAGCCATGTAATTTCACCTGGGGGTGTGTCCAGCCAGCGGATATTGTAGATGCCACGGTTTAACTTTGGTCCTCTTGTTTCCTGTTATATTTGGCACCCCACTCTTATTTTATTTTGACATGTAATGTCCATACACTAGTTAATCTTTAACTTCTACATGGATCTGATATTGCCTATGTCTTGTTCTATTATTCCCGATTTCACACTTCAGACTTCTCTGCAACACTGCTGTCCACGGAAGTCACACATTCGTCCTTCACCTTCTCTTATGTAAATATTCCTGTTATGTTTTCATTTACATATCTTGTGTGTTTCAATCACACCATAATTTACATATATTTATGTTTGTATTGTTCCTGACAAAAGTAATGATTACCGAAAATTAGGACAATGATGCTGTGTTTTATTTATATTTGTTCTATTGATACGTGCCTTAGTTTATACTGCATTATTTAATTATTTTAATCTATTTTCTCCTACGTTGATTATTCTGTTTACCGGGACAGGGGTCCAAATTATATATTACTCAACAATCATATTTACATCAGCGCTCACATCCTGGTTTACTATAATTATACACCATCGACAAGCATATTTACATCAGTACACATATGTTGGTTCACTTTAATCATACATATTCAACAATCGCATTTACATTAGCACACACACACGCACGCACGCATGCACGCACGCAAGCACGCACATGTAGGTTCCCCCCATACACACCCAACAATCATTTGTACCTTAATTATACTGTTAAATTTCATATTTACATCAGTCCACACATCTTGTTTCACTTCAATTATGCATCCAACGTGGATATTTATATCAGTTCATACATCTTCATTCACTGTCATTATACATAGTCAATATTCATATTTACATCATCCCATACGAACGCCGGTCTCTCTGGCTGTGGGGTTACAACACTTTCTCTCTGTAATCCCGTTTATCACGCAGAGTCTCGCAGCGGAGCGAGAGCTGAGGTGGTTCGACCCCCGCTCGTGACTTGCGGGATACTGAGCCGGCCGCTCAGAAAGCAATGGCAAACTACTGAGCGTAATCTTGCCAAGAGATCAACAGACAGCTGAAAGATGCTGCTGTTGACAGCTAAGTCCTGTAAAAGGATACGCAAAACAACAACATACGAACACCTTGGTTCCCTCTAATTATACACACTCAACAATCATATTTGCACTAGACCACACATCTTGATTCACTCTATACACACTCAACAATCATATTTGCACAAGCCCACACATCTGGATTCACTCTATACACACTCAACAATCATATTCGCACAAGCCCACACATCTTGATTCATTCTATACACACTCAACAATCATATTTGCACTAGACCACACATCTTGATTCACTCTATACACACTCAACAATCATATTCGCACAAGCCCACTGTAGCATGATGTCTTCAGACGTTCGCATCCCCAGTCCATTTACATTTCTCAATACTTAGTAGTTAACCACAGTAAGCCGTCTTGATACCCTAACTAAAAATAGAATCGAAGATTCTAGTTTAGGGGAAGGAAGATGAATGGTGGGGACTCAATTTGATTGGGTAACCCTTGGGCTGGTAACGCTCCTTAATACATAATTAGCCCGCCAGTCGAAGCATTGATTCCAACCAGTAAAGACGTGTCCAAGATGCAGTGGTAAAACTTGCCCAAAAGCATTCTTTAAGATGGCTCATGCTATTTGTCAGGGAAAATTCATGTTTTCTTTCATTATGTGTATTCCACATGTGAAAGCATTTCTAGTGCACATCTGCACTTCAGGTACCTAAATCATTTAATATGTTATGTGTACACCCGATGAAGTGAGAGAGAGAGAGAGACGAATGGCCGAGTATTTTCTTGAGAAAATGTAAAAAGAAGACAGGACTTCGTTGTACAGTGACTCTAAAACTGCCGCTCAAAACCTGTCATGTCTACCGCAGTGAAACATTCTTACCATGTCTATTGTCTGTCTGATTTGATGATTTGCATATGCTTATGACTGTAAACTACGCTCAATGCATATTGCAAACCTTTGTGCGCTCTGAACATTCGTTGAGTGCCTATCATGACCATTCTTAACCAAACTGTACCTTGCTCTTGAGAGTTACCTTTGGCAGTTCTGTTTCAGAATGTGTGATGCTACATACTGCATGTAATTTCTCCCTTATAATGGCTGAGAATGTTTGGGTGAATGAGATGGTAATTATATAATTAACTTCTCATATTTGTAAAAGTAAAGACGCTTATTATATCCATGTTTGCAGGACTGCATTGCACTGTAGAAATTAACCTACAGTGTCTGTCAGATGAATACATGGGAAGGCTCATGCTATTTGTCAGGGAAAATTCATGTTTTCTTTCATTATGTGTATTCCACATGTGAAAGCATTTCTAGTGCATGATTTCTGCCATACAATGCCTACTTCTTGGTGCTTAATCACACTGTCTGTTCTCATGGTACACTGGTCCCTGTGATCTACTCATTGTGAGAATTTACAAGATAATTGTGTGAAGCTGCCTCTGATTAGGAGTATGTGCCTATGACTTCACGGTTTTGGGGATGAACCTGGAGAAAGGATATCACCCCAAACCCCCAAATAACATTGCACTTCATCATCAGTGAGAGGCGGGTGTTCGAATATCACACTCCCCCTGCCCCTCCCATTCCTCTCTGAATCTGTGATAGTACTGTATAACTATGACCATGTTAAACAGATGTAAAACACATGTTGCGCCTTTGTTTATTAACAGAGAATGAGGAAGATGGGGGAAGCCTTTCAATTACCAGGAAAACTCCAGGGAAGTCCTGAGCTCTAGCTTCAACTCCAGCTGAAAAGTCAAACTCCAAAAGGTACCACATGAACAACAGGTTGCAAATGTTCAGCCTGAATCCACTAATTCTGGCCTATACAGATGGCACTGAAGAAATAGTCTTTGATGAGAAGCCTAAAACAGGGATACTCTCCAATTTTGTAAAAGCCCAGGCTATATCTTCAAGATAAATTCAAGAAGAAACCTTAAGAGGAGAGATTACCTGGTTTTCAGCATGTCACTACTGGCTAAGAGTGGACATTAAAGGTGCACTTGGAGCTGACCATATCACAGCTTATTATTAATATTGGCTGAAAGCTAAAGGAGCAGAAGTTAATAAATAGAGCAAATTCTCAAAATGGATTAGTGATAATTAGGTGTGGTGATTCAGTTACATCAGAACCTTTTGTGGGAGATAGACTGGCAGGGAAGAATGATGGGACATAATAGTTTTTAGATCTTCATCTACTGAAAAGTAAAACTAATCTCAAATTATCAACTTTGCGAACAGTCTACTCACCCTTCGGAAGGACATGTTTGTCACTTGCTTCGGACTAGTCAAAGTAGGGAATAGCCTGAACTGGAAAAACATTATGGGGAAAGTTGAAACCTGAGACATTCCCAACACCTTTATAGGTGCTAAAAGACGGTACACGGATCAGTATAGCAGTGTCCTCCCTATACTTGTGCCCGGCTATAGGTTTTATCATGTGTTTTCCTCATTTGACGGTTGGAAAAGTGATAGCATGATTAAAGTGTTGTGGTGTAGGATATCTTGATGAAGTAGAGATGTGAAGGAGGAGGGTTTGTTTTAGATTAATGTTTCTGTGGGGATATTGAGTGATGTGTTTAGGTTTTCATAGATAATGTCACTATAATTTGCATATAAACTTATATTTGAGATGTAAATTGTTGGCAGAATAGGAAGCCTGAGTCTTCACTTGACCTCATCAGACATTAATAAAAGATTAGTTGTAAGAGAACAGTTTTGAGATATATGTCCCTGTGGTTGTCTTGTCCAACTGTTGTCAAGCATCTTCATGGTGACTGCTACTCTACTGTTGTGGTTGGTTACAGATATTGTGGAAGTCCTGTGTGGTTGTTGTCAAGTATCTTCCATGATGTATGACTTGTCTAATCTGTTGGTGTGATCATTCCTTTGTGAATGTTTGTCCAACTGTTGTCAAGATCTTCTCATGTTGATGTCTTGTTCAACCAGTGTAGAATACAGTTGTTGTTGTTGTTTATGTTCACTACAATGGTACAATTGTCAATGTGATCATTTGTCCAAGTGTCTTGTGTCACTTGAAATAATATTAAAGAGATCAAACATGAGGTTGGCGACCAGAGCACAGTCAGCTGGAAGATGAGAGAACTGCTTTCATTGGTTACTGTGGCTAACTGCCAAGATCTCTATATATATATATATGGCCTAGAAGAGAAATCATCAATAAATAATTCTGTGTAGAACTTAACTTAGGTCTAATTTCTCACAGTGGGGGTACTCGATGAGCCAAAATTCTGAATGGTTTCTCTACAAGGGTTATGCGAGAATAAATATCAATACCTCTAGACAACACTTGCTGTTACTAACCTGTATCTTTTATAGAGAGATATACTTTATAGAACTTCACTCATTGGAACTTCTGTAATTCTCTATAAACCCACAAAAAACATCACACCCACACATCTTGATTCATTCTATACACACTCAACAATCATATTTGCACTAGACCACACATCTTGATTCACTCTATACACACTCAACAATCATATTCGCACAAGCCCACACATCTTGATTCACTCTATACACACTCAACAATCATATTCGCACAAGCCCACACATCTTGATTCATTCTATACACACTCAACAATCATATTTGCACTAGACCACACATCTTGATTCACTCTATACACACTCAACAATCATATTCGCACAAGCCCACACATCTTGATTCATTCTATACACACTCAACAATCATATTTGCACTAGACCACACATCTTGATTTACTCTATACACCCCCAACAAACGTAATCTCACTAGACCACACATCTTGATTCACTCTATACACCCTCAACAAACGTAATCTCACTAGACCACACATCTGGATTTACTCTATACACACTCAACAATCATATTTGCACTAGACCACACATCTTGATTCACTCTATATACACTCAACAATCATATTCTCACAAACCCACACATCTTGATTCACTCTATACACACTCAACAATCATATTCGCACAAACCCACACATCTTGATTCACTCTATACACACTCAACAATCATATTCGCACAAACCCACACATCTTGATTCACTCTATACACACTCAACAATCATATTCGCACATGCCCACACATCTGGATTCACTCTATGCACACTCAACAATCATATTCGCACAAGCCCACACATCTGGATTCACTCTATACACACTAAACAATCATATTCGCACAAGCCCACACATCTGGATTCACTCGAAACACACTCAACAATCATATTCGCACAAGCCCACACATCTAGATTCACTCTATACACACTAAACAATCATATTCGCACAAGCCCACACATCTAGATTCACTCTATACACACTAAACAATCGTATTCGCACAAGCCCACACATCTAGATTCACTCTATACACACTCAACAATCATATTCGCACTAGACCACACATCTTGGCTGCTGGGGGGGGGGGGGGGGGGAGACTTCGTGGTCTCGAGGTATGGTGTCCGCCTCGAGTGCTGGAAGTCCCGGGTTCAAACCCAGGTGATGACGGGGATTTTTTCTCGTGGACTTCTAGTAAATAAGATTTCCCCTGGTCTCTGGGTAGCGAGATCGGACGCCCGTGTGTATTGATGTGCATCTAAAAAATCCTTGGCAGTTGGAAATCGAAAAAGAGTAGCCTAACGGCGCTGCCCGGGCAAAATTTCGAGTTAAACATCTACCCAAAGTATTTAAGAATCCTCGCCAATGCTACGGAGTTCGTGCACTGAGCTGAGTGTCTTCAGATTCAGGTTTGAGTTAGGAGGAGAACGGATCACTTATGGGTTACACCCGTGTGCCGTGATGTTGATCCATCGACTAACTAAACTAAACATCTTGATTCACTCTGTACACACTCAACAATCGTATTCGCACTAGACCACACATCTTGGTTCACTTTATACACACTCAACAAACATATTAGCACTAGACCACACATCTTGATTTACTATATACACACTCAACAATTGTATTTCGCACTAGCCACACATCTTGGTTCACTCTAATTGTACATACTTAAGAACAACAGAACAACTATCTGTCAGTCATTCATCAATAGAGTTGCAACAGACACACAATTGGCAAGCAATTGTTAATACGAAGCTAACAGAAACTAGATCTGTGAAATGAACATGCATGGTTTGAAAGATGAAATACAAACATAGTTCAGTAGATACGATCAGCTATGGGCACAACAAAGTGCAGTCGACTTAGACGTTTGCCCTTATTGTCTTCATCACCTATCAAGCAAACACTTGTTCTGATTGTAACGGACACACAGAGCATGCAGCGAAAGACAAAGTCAGGTGTGCTTCGGGTAGAGTGTTATGCTTTCAATTACAACATCAAGATAGGAAGCATCCATGTGATTGTATTGCCCCAAACCATGCCTCTGTGTTGAGAAGCGAGCAGGTTGAACACATCGGCTGGGTCTGCACGGCTGGGTGCACGATAACGTGGGAGTGATCAGGGCCCTCGAGGATCAAGTGGTTAATGTGGGAGAACAGATACACCATCATTTACTGAAGAGAATGATGCAGTAACCAGGGATGTGATCTACACTCAGTAATTCTAGGAAAAAGGCCTCAGCTTGGACACATAATCAGACTGCAGCTTGTACCATTATTACTGGGACTCTTCACTAGTTAATGGAGATTAGGAAAAGAGCGCACATGGCCATGTCTCATGTCTCATGTCTCATGGTCTCATGTCTCATGTACTGTGATATCGATTCTGGACTCAACTCGTCATAAATCATTCACATCGTTCATAACATCGAACTTTTTAACATTTCAGATATGATAACACAGAGAAGAATATGTGCAAGCGCATGTGTGTGTATGTGTCTGTTCTCTACATGCACGCAAATGTGTGTGTGCGTGTGCGTGTGCGCGTGCGTGCGTGCGTGCGTGTTGTGTGTGTTTGTGTGTGTGTGTGTGTGGTGTGTGTGTGTGTGTGTGTCCCCACTACAGTTTGACAAAATAATATTCACTCTAGGTAATGGAGACCTGCCTCTTAAACTTCATCTCCTGTTTCAAATTTCCTGAATCCATGTTTGCTTGGGAGCCCACTAATTTCCTTTCCCAGCACATTGTACTCCATTTTGGCAATGTCTTTACGCCGGTGCTTTATTGTTTTCTTCCTCAAATGTTTTCACTAGTGGGACCTTTCAGTGCTGGTAAACTTTCGTTTAATGCCTTCTTGCAATAGTAGGTCACACTCGACGAAATAAAGCCTCCCCCAGGCAGTACTTTTGATCAGAAGTAAAAATACACAGCACCGAAAGAGACAGTCATCCTATTTTCTATATTGTCTCCAGGCCAATATAATTGCAGACGTTTATGGATGAGTGTAATTCAGGATCCAGTCTGTGCCAAATCCGTAATCTACTGGAATCACGTCGCAGTAAGTAATCTCGGTTCTAATAAAAACGGCCAACGTTTCTCTTCGGCATTCTAATTCATGAAATACCAGCGGGCCCTTCCCACAGTCCTGGCACAATTACCCGCGTCCAGTAGGGTGGGCGGTCATGTCGGGTTCTGGGAAACATCTTGCAAGAGAAACTGTACAAACACACATAGACATAACTACTCTATTCACAGTGTATGTTTTATAATAGAAGAAGCCGAAACTCAAAGGCAGATTAACTAAGTATAGTATGGTGTGTAATCTGGGGGAACTAAGAGATAATTAGCTTCATATACACATCACATAATTAACAACAACTGCCCATACGACTATAGTGTTATGTAATCTAAAACGTCAGGGTGGTGGCTTATAGTTAGAGAAACGCAGTTTGACAATTATCCGGGACACCCCTAGTCCAGGGTTCGAAATCCACCGCAAGAGATTTAGAAGCAGATCACTTTGCGTTGATTTCGGTGGTATAGGCGCCGACCGTTCAAAAAAGCAATGACAAACTACTGGAAGTAAACTTGCCTAGAAAACAGCAAACGCCAATAAATTCTGGGACTGGTCGCCACGTCCTGAAAGGGGTCATTTAGCTAAAATTTCTTAGTCTAAGCCACTTAATTAAAAGATTATCTCCCAGACTTAGCCTCGAGACTTTAGTTTGAGTGACCATTGAGAATGTCAAATTACTTTGATTAACAAATCTATTAAAGTCATGACATGTATCCTGTTTTAAAACCCGGATTTTTGTTCTCCAGAAGCAAGTATCTGAATGGAAAATTTTTCCCCACAACCTGTAGTGAGGGAAAAGGTCTCTATCCACGCCCGGCTGTTGAATGGGGATGAGAGTTGGTGCTACACCCTAGCTGTACGTATTCAGACCACCAGATATAATTCATCCACCATTGTTTGCTCTAACTATGGCTGAAAAACGATTGACGGGGAAGTAAGAAAAAAAGATGAAGAGGCAGACAGAGAGAAATGACGCTGGATGGACTGAGACAGTGGCCTTGAGAATATCATCAGCAGAGCTAATCCAGGAATACCAAGGACCGAGATCTGTGGAGTGACAGGAAACGTCTACGCCACTTGTCAGGGCACATCATGATAACTAGTTGGCTCGGGGAGTCTCATTGGATACGACAGCTGGATGTAGCAGATAAGAGAACGGAATGTTGAATGGTTATAATGAGACATGTTTGTGCCGTAATGTTGGCATGGACATCATCAATACACACACATATAAGATCACCCACGCACACACCACCCCGCTCCCTCCTTAAACGCACAAACACACACACACACACACACACACACACACACACACACACACACACATCCAGACATACACTGCTCTAATAAATGACTTGCTCGTAATCCTATCGTCACGATGTTCTCCAATGCCTCTCTTCTCATGACATGACCAAACAAAGCTGTTTGTCTCATTCTTACTGTTCTATACATTGTTCTAATTTCAGTAGCCTCTTTCAGGCAGTCGTTGTTAGTTACTGTGGCAGTCCAAGGAATTCGCAACATTCTTCGTCTCAGGAACCACATCTCTGTTGCTTCCATGTTTTCCTAACTTCATCATTTTCATTCCAAGATTCACTGCCAATCAACAAAACTGGTTATAAATAAGACAGAAACATACAACAGCATATTTCAAATAAATTAGCAATCTAACTTTGTTTACTGGCTATATTATTACTTCAATGCAGATTGACTCTAGGTATATAAAATATAGCTATTGAGACTATCGTAACATTTTAAGCGTTTACGGTCATTCTCAGAATTACAGTAAACGATTGGGAAAAATTTGAAACGTGAAATCATTATTAAAAAACACACTTCTTCAAATGTTGCCTGCTTACCACTATAGATCACACTTATTGTGCAGATTTTTGAATATTTTTTTCATTTCGACAGAGTACACTTTAGAACAAACATATATCAACAGATACTAAAGTAGCACTCTACAACACAATCTTCCTACCAACTCTATGCTACCAATTAATTCCAAACCTGGACAATGACAGAAAAAGAGAAAAGAAAAATCACAACAGCAGAAATGAGATTCCCGAGAAGAATACTCAATGTATCAAGAAGAGAGAAAATCAGGACTGAAGAAATCAGGACTAAAGTTTATAAAGCGCTAGATTTCATCAGAAAAGATCAATGGTTTGGTCGTATAAAAAACTTACCAGCTAACAGTATACCACAACAAGCAATGATGTCAGACCAAATGGAAGCCGAAGAGGAAGCTGACCATGTAAACGATGGACAGAGGGAATTTCATGAAAACCACGATATATGAAGCTCATAAACGGGCACTCTCCCGCTGTTTATACTTCACCTAGACACCGCAAGGTACAAGAGGAACATGATGAGATGAGATGAGATACTTTATAGGTTTACAAACACATTGTCACCAATCATGCCTTGGGCTACTGTAACTCATCCGGAATGCTTTGTCACAAATTCAAGACCGCTAGATAGTTTTACACCTGTTGTTTCAGGTTAAACTATTGATGTTGCTCCAGTTTGACTTGATATGGACGAGGCTTTCATACCAAGCATTACATGACTACAGTGACCTGCTAACTTTGACGGAGGAAGATTGGCCGTCGCTGAAACTACAAACAGCTTTCTAAGTTTCAATGTAATTGAAGCAGCGAATTCTCAACGAATTGCTCAACTCTTCCTCACTTTAATCCAATTCATCGCGAAAGTAATTCTTCATCCAACTTCATCTATCACTCGCGTTCCAGATCACAGGCTCTCTAAACGATTCTTTTTTTTACTGTGAGCTGCGCTGTGGTAAACGCTCCCAAGGCGGCCAGAGGAAACTCTTTAAAGACACTAAAGATTTACTAAAAGCTTTTAGATTTCATCACGACACGTGGGAGACTGCTTCCAAAGATCGAAATTCATGCTTACATCATTACACAAGGGTGTAGCCACGTGTGAAGCAAACAAGATTGTAAGGGCTATGAAACAAAGACTGGATAAAAATACCACAGCAGGTGATCCTCCTCCTGGAACGTCAAGCATTCCTTGCCCACATTACCAAAGACAATGTCGAGCCAAAATAGGCTTAAACCAGCCATATTAGAACTCATGGCTCCAAACTTTCAACCCTATTGGATGAAATGAATGGTCATCATTATTCTTAATGGACAAACACCAGTTAAAGCAGTAATAAAATGTTGCTTAGAGCCAGGTTCCCAAGCGTGAGATGACAAGTTCTGGAAGGACAGGCGCTGTGAGACCGATTATAATATCAACACTTGTATTGGAGCTTTGATGAATAATTTTACTCTTCTCGTATTTGGGAAAACGTCACAGCAGTAAAATGGTTCACATTATGTCTGCAAAGTGCATAATAGCTAATATTGGAACTGATAAATCTCTTAACTAAGATCTAGAACTTGTCCTGTCTCGTGTCGACTCTGTAGCCCTCACTCAGAGCGAAAATGGGACTCCACGGTGTGGTCGAAACACCATAGAGTAGCAGTAGCCGAAGTCATTGAAATGTCGGTCTAAGCTCAACCTCCATTCAATAGTGGTGTTAGTCATCTTGCTAGGACCGCACTCCGAAACAGAGCCGGGGAGAGGGGGTGAGGAGCATAACCCACAACCAGGTCGCCCAAAAGAAGAGCTGGCTTCCCAGGGCGGCTCCGTGAGTCACGAACAGAGTATGAAGAAAGAAACATGGCAGCTAATACGAACACCGGTTCATAACGAACCGCCGACACGGAGCAGACAGAAGCAAGCGGTCAAGGAAGAAGCTGGCTTCCCACGGCCACAGGTGCCAGGGTATTGTGAGGGCACGAAACACCGGGTGCACGATGTTCTCCTCCCCAAGGGAGAGGTGGCTTGAGGGCAGACACAGTTCGCAGTTATGGGACAAGCACGAAGACAACGCAAATGGTTCGAACGTGGTTAGAACACAAGGCAGAAGAAAGACACCTGGAGTCATGACTCGGCTGGGCCCACCCACAAAGAGTGTCAGGAAGATAAAGGGCCGAAACATTCCGGGAAAGGGGAATTTCTTCTGACGATCAGAAGCCTCCTGTCTTGGTTTCTCTGCGAAGGAGTTTTTGCTACATCAGTCTTCGTATTATCTGGCTATAGGAGGCCTATAGCACTGTCTAACAGCACAACCAAAAAATCCTTGGCAGTTGGAAATCGAAAAAGAGTAGCCTAACGGCGCTGCCCGGGCAAAATTTCGAGTTAAACATCTACCCAAAGTATTTAAGAATCCTCGCCAATGCTACGGAGTTCGTGCACTGAGCTGAGTGTCTTCAGATTCAGGTTTGAGTTAGGAGGAGAACGGATCACTTATGGGTTACACCCGTGTGCCGTGATGTTGATCCATCGACTAAACTAAACTAAACATCTTGATTCACTCTGTACACACTCAACAATCGTATTCGCACTAGACCACACATCTTGGTTCACTTTATACACACTCAACAAACATATTAGCACTAGACCACACATCTTGATTTACTATATACACACTCAACAATTGTATTCGCACTATCCACACATCTTGGTTCACTCTAATTGTACATACTTAAGAACAACAGAACAACTATCTGTCAGTCATTCATCAATAGAGTTGCAACAGACACACAATTGGCAAGCAATTGTTAATACGAAGCTAACAGAAACTAGATCTGTGAAATGAACATGCATGGTTTGAAAGATGAAATACAAACATAGTTCAGTAGATACGATCAGCTATGGGCACAACAAAGTGCAGTCGACTTAGACGTTTGCCCTTATTGTCTTCATCACCTATCAAGCAAACACTTGTTCTGATTGTAACGGACACACAGAGCATGCAGCGAAAGACAAAGTCAGGTGTGCTTCGGGTAGAGTGTTATGCTTCAATTACAACATCAAGGATAGGAAGCATCCATGTGATTGTATTGCCCCAAACCATGCCTCTGTGTTGAGAAGCGAGCAGTTGAACACATCGGCTGGGTCTGCACGGCTGGGTGCACGATAACGTGGGAGTGATCAGGGCCCTCGAGGATCAAGTGGTTAATGTGGGAGAACAGATACACCATCATTTACTGAAGAGAATGATGCAGTAACCAGGGGATGTGATCTACACTCAGTAATTCTAGGAAAGGCCAGCTTGACACATAATCAGACTGCAGCTTGTACCATTATTACTGGGACTCTTCACTAGTTAATGGAGATTAGGAAAAGAGCGCACATGGCCATGTCTCATGTCTCATGTCTCATGTCTCATGTCTCATGTACTGTGATATCGATTCTGGACTCAACTCGTCATAAATCATTCACATCGTTCATAACATCGAACTTTTTAAAATTTCAGATATGATAACACAGAGAAGAATATGTGCAAGCGCATGTGTGTGTATGTGTCTGTTCTCTACATGCACGCAAATGTGTGTGTGCGTGTGCGTGTGCGCGTGCGTGCGTGCGTGCGTGTGTGTGTGTTTGTGTGTGTGTGTGTGTGTGTGTGTGTGTGTGTGTCCCCACTACAGTTTGACAAAATAATATTCACTCTAGGTAATGAGACCTGGCCTCTTAAACTTCATCTCCTGTTTCAAATTTCCTGAATCCATGTTTGCTGGGAGCCACTAATTTCCTTTCCCAGCACATTGTACTCCATTTTGCAATGTCTTTACGCCGGTGCTTTATTGTTTTCTTCCTCAAATGTTTCACTAGTGGGACCTTTCAGTGCTGGTAAACTTTCGTTTAATGCCTTCTTGCAATAGTAGGTCACACTCGACGAAATAAAGCCTCCCCCAGGCAGTACTTTTGATCAGAAGTAAAAATACACAGCACCGAAAGAGACAGTCATCCTATTTTCTATATTGTCTCCAGGCCAATATAATTGCAGACGTTTATGTATGAGTGTAATTCAGGATCCAGTCTGTGCCAAATCCGTAATCTACTGGAATCACGTCGCAGTAATCTCGGTTCTAATAAAACGGCCAACGTTTCTCTTCGGGCATTTCTAATTCATGAAATACCAGCGGGCCCTTCCCACAGTCTGGCACAATTACCCGCGTCCAGTAGGGTGGGCGGTCATGTCGGGTCTGGGAAACATCTTGCAAGAGAAACTGTACAAACACAACATAGACATAACTACTCTATTCACAGTGTATGTTTTATAATAGAAGAAGCCGAAACTCAAAGGCAGATTAACTAAGTATAGTATGGTGTGTAATCTGGGGGAACTAAGAGATAATTAGCTTCATATACACATCACATAATTAACAACAACTGCCCATACGACTATAGTGTTATGTAATCTAAAACGTCAGGGTGGTGGCTTATAGTTAGAGAAACGCAGTTTGACAATTATCCGACACCCCTAGTCCAGGGTTCGAAATCCACCGCAAGAGATTTAGAAGCAGATCACTTTGCGTTGATTTCGGTGGTATGAGGCGCCGACCGTTCAGAAAGCAATGACAAACTACTGGAAGTAAACTTGCCTAGTAAACAGCAAACAGCCAATAAATTCTGGAGACTGGTCGCCACGTCCTGTAAGGGTCATTTAGCTAAAATTTCTTAGTCTAAGCCACTTAATTAAAAGATTATCTCCCAGACTTAGCCTCGAGACTTTAGTTTGAGTGACCATTGAGAATGTCAAATTACTTTGATTAACAAATCTATTAAAGTCATGACATGTATCCTGCTTTAACTCCGGAGTTTGTTCTCCAGAATGCAAGTATCTGAATGGCAAATTTTACCCACAACCTGTAGTGAGGGAAAAGGTCTCTATCCACAGCCCGGCTGTTGAATGGGGATGAGAGTTGGTGCTACAGCCTAGCTGTACGTATTCAGACCACCAGATATAATTCATCCACCATTGTTTGCTCTAACTATGGCTGAAAGACGATTGACGATGGAAATGTAAGAGAGAAAAGATGAAGAGGCAGACAGAGAGAAATGACGCTGGATGGACTGAGACAGTGGCCTTGAGAATATCATCAGCAGAGCTAATCCAGAATACCAAGGACCGAGATCTGTGGAGTGACAGGAACGTCTACGCCACTTGTCAGGGCACATCATGATAACTAGTTGGCTCGGGGAGTCTCATTGGATACGACAGCTGGATGTAGCAGATAAGAGAACGGAATGTTGAATGGTTATAATGAGACATGTTTGTGCCGTAATGTTGGCATGGACATCATCAATACACACACATATAAGATCACCCACGCACACACCACCCCGCTCCCTCCTTAAACGCACAAACACACACACACACACACACACACACACACACACACACACACACATCCAGACATACACTGCTCTAATAAATGACTTGCTCGTAATCCTATCGTCACGATGTTCTCCAATGCCTCTCTTCTCATGACATGACCAAACAAAGCTGTTTGTCTCATTCTTACTGTTCTATACATTGTTCTAATTTCAGTAGCCTCTTTCAGGCAGTCGTTGTTAGTTACTGTGGCAGTCCAAGGAATTCGCAACATTCTTCGTCTCAGGAACCACATCTCTGTTGCTTCCATGTTTTCCTAACTTCATCATTTTCATTCCAAGATTCACTGCCAATCAACAAAACTGGTTATAAATAAGACAGAAACATACAACAGCATATTTCAAATAAATAGCAATCTAACTTTGTTTACTGGCTATATTATTACTTCAATGCAGATTGACTCTAGGTATATAAAATATAGCTATTGAGACTATCGTAACATTTTAAGCGTTTACGGTCATTCTCAGAATTACAGTAAACGATTGGGAAAAATTTGAAACGTGAAATCATTATTAAAAAACACACTTCTTCAAATGTTGCCTGCTTACCACTATAGATCACACTTATTGTGCAGATTTTTGAATATTTTTTTCATTTCGACAGAGTACACTTTAGAACAAACATATATCAACAGATACTAAAGTAGCACTCTACAACACAATCTTCCTACCAACTCTATGCTACCTATTCCAAACCTGGACAATGACAGAAAAAGAGAAAAGAAAAATCACAACAGCAGAAATGAGATTCCCGAGAAGAATACTCAATGTATCAAGAAGAGAGAAAATCAGGACTGAAGAAATCAGGACTAAAGTTTATAAAGCGCTAGATTTCATCAGAAAAGATCAATGGTTTGGTCGTATAAAAAACTTACCAGCTAACAGTATACCACAACAAGCAATGATGTCAGACCAAATGGAAGCCGAAGAGGAAGCTGACCATGTAAACGATGGACAGAGGGAATTTCATGAAAACCACGATATATGAAGCTCATAAACGGGCACTCTCCCGCTGTTTATACTTCACCTAGACACCGCAAGGTACAAGAGGAACATGATGAGATGAGATGAGATACTTTATAGGTTTACAAACACATTGTCACCAATCATGCCTTGGGCTACTGTAACTCATCCGGAATGCTTTGTCACAAATTCAAGACCGCTAGATAGTTTTACACCTGTTGTTTCAGGTTAAACTATTGCTGTTGCTCCAGTTTGACTTGATATGGACGAGGCTTTCATACCAAGCATTACATGACTACAGTGACCTGCTAACTTTGACGGAGGAAGATTGGCCGTCGCTGAAACTACAAACAGCTTTCTAAGTTTCAATGTAATTGAAGCAGCGAATTCTCAACGAATTGCTCAACTCTTCCTCACTTTAATCCAATTCATCGCGAAAGTAATTCTTCATCCAACTTCATCTATCACTCGCGTTCCAGATCACAGGCTCTCTAAACGATTCTTTTTTTTACTGTGAGCTGCGCTGTGGTAAACGCTCCCAAGGCGGCCAGAGGAAACTCTTTAAAGACACTAAAGATTTACTAAAAGCTTTTAGATTTCATCACGACACGTGGGAGACTGCTTCCAAAGATCGAAATTCATGCTTACATCATTACACAAGGGTGTAGCCACGTGTGAAGCAAACAAGATTGTAAGGGCTATGAAACAAAGACTGGATAAAAATACCACAGCAGGTGATCCTCCTCCTGGAACGTCAAGCATTCCTTGCCCACATTACCAAAGACAATGTCGAGCCAAAATAGGCTTAAACCAGCCATATTAGAACTCATGGCTCCAAACTTTCAACCCTATTGGATGAAATGAATGGTCATCATTATTCTTAATGGACAAACACCAGTTAAAGCAGTAATAAAATGTTGCTTAGAGCCAGGTTCCCAAGCGTGAGATGACAAGTTCTGGAAGGACAGGCGCTGTGAGACCGATTATAATATCAACACTTGTATTGGAGCTTTGATGAATAATTTTACTCTTCTCGTATTTGGGAAAACGTCACAGCAGTAAAATGGTTCACATTTATGTCTGCAAAGTGCATAATAGCTAATATTGGAACTGATAAATCTCTTAACTAAGATCTAGAACTTGTCCTGTCTCGTGTCGACTCTGTAGCCCTCACTCAGAGCGAAAATGGGACTCCACGGTGTGGTCGAAACACCATAGAGTAGCAGTAGCCGAAGTCATTGAAATGTCGGTCTAAGCTCAACCTCCATTCAATAGTGGTGTTAGTCATCTTGCTAGGACCGCACTCCGAAACAGAGCCGGGGAGAGGGGGTGAGGAGCATAACCCACAACCAGGTCGCCCAAAAGAAGAGCTGGCTTCCCAGGGCGGCTCCGTGAGTCACGAACAGAGTATGAAGAAAGAAACATGGCAGCTAATACGAACACCGGTTCATAACGAACCGCCGACACGGAGCAGACAGAAGCAAGCGGTCAAGGAAGAAGCTGGCTTCCCACGGCCACAGGTGCCAGGGTATTGTGAGGGCACGAAACACCGGGTGCACGATGTTCTCCTCCCCAAGGGAGAGGTGGCTTGAGGGCAGACACAGTTCGCAGTTATGGGACAAGCACGAAGACAACGCAAATGGTTCGAACGTGGTTAGAACACAAGGCAGAAGAAAGACACCTGGAGTCATGACTCGGCTGGGCCCACCCACAAAGAGTGTCAGGAAGATAAAGGGCCGAAACATTCCGGGAAAGGGGAATTTCTTCTGACGATCAGAAGCCTCCTGTCTTGGTTTCTCTGCGAAGGAGTTTTTGCTACATCAGTCTTCGTATTATCTGGCTATAGGAGGCCTATAGCACTGTCTAACAGCACAACCAAGGCTGAGTGGTTTGCTCTTTCCTACATTTAATAACAAGGGGGACATGCTTCTTCACGTCGGTCTTCTCTTAAAATCCCAATATTATCTTTACACTTGGGTTCATGTCTGTGGTGTCATCAATGGAAATTTTAATCTAGTTGTCGTTATTACCAGATCTTATCTTACTTTAAACGTGAAAGTTACAAGCAGTCAGGTAGACTTTCCGTAGCCCGTGGACAAGCTGGGTGGTCTATCTCTAAATTCGTGCTTCCTTAAATGCTGGTTATATTCTTTATGTAATCGCACTTAGGTCATTAAAAATCTCCGCTGCTTTACTTGATATAGACGATGTTGATTTCTGGAACAGCAATTGTTGTCGTCTCTCTAATGCAAACGTTCTAACCCCACTGGTCTTGTGTTCTGAGGCGCTGGAGTGAGGCTGCAACAATGCCGTATTGTGCTCTTATATGCACAATAACAACTCTCTTTGTAACCATATTGCCACGAACCTCTGTACCTTCTTCAGAGAATCATGACTTCCGTCATTCGTCTTTCGAAACCACTCAGAGATTTAATATGGTCAAAGTACTTGTCTACCTACTTAGTTATCTGTCTACATTATATATGTGTGTGTGTGTGGGGGGATGTGTTTATGGGCGGAGTTTTGTGTGGGAGGGGAGATGTGTGAGAGGTGGGGCGATGTGGGATGTGCAGGTGGATGACGGATGTATGTGAGGATGGGGGTTGTGTGTTTGGCTGGGTGGTTGGGGTGTGTGTGGGTGGGAGGGTATATGAGAGATGCATGTGCTGATGGGCGGGTGGGTGATGCGAGGGTGTGAGTGGTTGATAGATGAGTACGTGAGTGGGTGGATGTGTGTGAGAGATGAGTGTATGGTTGGGAGATGTGTGTGTTTGTGGGAAGATGTGTGTGAGCGGCTAATGTGTGTGGGTGGGGTATATGTGGGTGGTGGGGATGTGTGTGGGTGGGAGGTGTGTGTTTTTGGATGTTTATGGGTGGGGGATATGTTTGGGCAGGTGGGGAGATGTGTTTGTGGGTGGTGATGTGTGTATAGGTGGAGGATGTGTAGTTGAGATGTGCCGGATATTGAGTGGGTGAGTGGGTGTAGATTGGATGATGTATGTGTGGGTAGGTGGGGACAATTGTGAGGGTGCAGGATGTATATATAGATAGGTGCGGGATGTGTGGGTTGACGGGGGTATATGTGTGTGGTTTTGTGATGTGTGTTTTGCTGGGTGTGTGGGTGGGTGGTGGAGTATATGTGGGTGGGTGTGTGCGTGTCGGTTATGAGATGGGTGGAGGATGTATGTGTGGGTGGGGAAATATGTGTGGGTGGGGGATCGGTGGTTGGGTGGTGGCATGTATGTTTGCCTGAGTCTATGTGAGTGCGTGGAGGTATGTGTGGGTGGGTGGGAGTGTGGTGAGTGGGGGATGTGTGGATGGCTGAGGGATATGTGGGTGGCTGCGGGGTGTGAGTGTGGATGGGGGATGTGTCTCACAACATTGCAATATGCACTGTTTATGTTTACAACTTTCATTTGACAATGTTTTTTTTTTCCCCATGTGACTGTACCATGCGTAGTATGCATTGTTTATGCTTAAAAATCAATTTGACAATGTTTTTTTCCCTATGTAAATGTAACATGCACATTTGTTGAATGAAAGATGAGTGATCGAAAGGGCCGAATGTAAGACGGGCCTGCGTGCCTAAGTTGTTACTCTTTTCAAATAAAGTTCGTTTCATTTGTTCGTTCGTTCGTTCGGTCTACCTACCTTCCTAGCTACGTGACAGCCTGTCCTTCCATTCATTCATACATCCTTCTATCCATTCATTCCACACTCGATCATACATACACATACCCTAACCCTCATCCATCTTCCTAACCACCTAACTGTCTGTCCGTCTGTCCGTCTGTCTATTTGCCTGCCTGCCTGCCTGTTTGCATGCCTGCCTGTCTGTCTGTCTGTCTGGCTGGCTAGCTGCCTGCTAAGAGAGAGAGAGAGAGAGAGAGAGAGAGAGAGAGAGAGAGAGAGAGAGAGAGAGAGAGAGAGAGAAACAGTTGTCACCCATTGACTAATTTCATAACTTCTTATATCCCAAGGACGTATGTGGGTATTAGCTATTTAATATTAAAATTCTATATTTTCTGAGGTTGCCTCTTATTCTGTAACTATCATCTTGTTACACGCGTGCATGCTTATCAGAGGGGTATTTCTGTGAGGTGACCAAGTCATTTACTTCTCTAACTATATACTCTCAACACAGCGATGCTTCTTCTTGACTCCTGAATCAGCAGTTTATCGCTGTCTCTATTGGTCTCTTTACCGGCATGTGCCTATTTTTTTTACAGGACATCGCAATCAACCAAATCGTTTGTGGCTGTTTGTGATGTCTTGACATGTTCACGTTCAGTAGTTTGCCATTGCTTTCTGAACGAAGGGTTCTCATACCATCGTATGGAAACCAACCCAAGGCTGCTGTGTTTCGAACGCGGTACGCGGAATTGCCAACTACATTTGTATCACCTTCGCCACAAGGCCGGCTGGACACATGCATCCATAAGTTCAATGTCCTCCTCGAGATGGCACGAGAACATTCTTCACCAAGTGGAACAATATCTCAGCACTGGCCATGTCCTTAAGATGGCATTATAACATTCTCCACAAAGTTAGCAACATATCAGCACTGGCCATGTCCTCGAGATGGCACGAGAACATTCTTCACCAAGTGGACAACATCTCAGCACGGCCATGTCCTTCTACAGATGACACGTGAACATTCTTCACCAAGTGGACAACATCTCAGCACTGCCCATGTCCTTCTACAGATGGCACAAGAACATCTTCACCGAGAGGACAACATCTCAGCACTGGCCATGTCCTACATATGGTACGAGAAGATTCTCCACCAAGAGGACAACATCTCAGCACTGGCCATGTCCTCCTACAGATGGCACGAGAACATTCGCCACCAAGTGGACCAACATCTCAGCACTGGCCATGTCCTCCTACAGATGGCACGAGAACATTCTCCACCAAGTGGACCAACATCTCAGCACTGACCATGTCCTACAGATGGCACAAGAACATCCTTCACCAAGTGGACAACATCTCAGCACTGGCCATGTTCTAAAAATCGCACAAGAACATTCTTCACCAAGTGGACGAACATCTCAGCACTGGCCATGTCCTAATCACACACGCTAAAGACAACCGGTGTGTCGGGTTTTTATCATAGTTTATTTTTATTTAGCCTGCACAGCAACATATTGGGCATCCTCTTTTCGATTTCTAACCGCCCGGCGAAATTTAACGATCACTTGACATCAGCAAAAGCCATTATCCAGATACCAAGAAAACGTGGCATAAGAGAAGATTTAGCTGCCAGCTTGTCTGATATTCAAGTAGATATTATCTTTAAAAATATGTGCAAGAAATAAACGATTTAACCTCAACGGCCCAATGAATAATCAACAACTTGAGACACGTAGAAGATAGCGTTTATTTTGGTCTCAAGTGAACAGAATCTAGACGAAGGCCATCAGCTTTAAATTTTAAAAATGCACGATAGACATGATTGATAACATCATCATAATCATCAAGTGCCATGCCGGCTGGTGTAGTTGTTCATGACTTTTCACAGATCTCTGGTCTTTGATTTTTATGGATCAACTCTGTTGATGATAATCCTCTATGCCACCGTCTCAATCAGCATTAGCTTCTCGGCTGACCAGGAGCTAAGTACGATGTCATTTCGCAAGCCAAACTTTTGGATCACCTCAGGATATTTGCCACGGCCCTTTAGATCCACTGTCAGTTCGCAGTCCTCCGAAAATGGTCGGAAGTGACAAGTCGGCATTGCTGCCTTTGATGTCTCTACGTTGTTGCCCGGCTCGGACTAAGCAAATACCCACCGGCCGCGGTCTGTTTATATATATATATTACATATTATATTATAACCTCCGATTAGTATTCCTGGCTTCTCGTTTTTCTCTCTAATTATTACTTCGCAATAGAGGGAGCAGAGTTCCGGTGACAAGACATCTCTGTCGTACTCCCAGCTTAATTTGTTCATAATTGCCCTCTTTATTTCCCATTTTAATTGTTGCTACTTGGTTCCAGTAAATATTCTTTATTATTCTATATTCTTTATTATTCTGAGATATTTCCCATCATTGTTAATATCTTCCAACATTTTAATCAGTTCATCATGTTTTACTTCATCAAATGCTTTAGTATAATCTATGATTGAAAGCGGGTAAAACAAATTGACAAGTAAGTAAGCAGGCGTCAACGTATCGTTGAATAAATTCTGACGCGAATTCACATGCATACACGCGCTCGCGCGCACGCACACACACACGCGCGTACACAGGCACACACGCACACACACACGCGCGTACACAGGCACACACGCACACACACACGCGCGTACACAGGCACACACGCACACACACACATACACACGTACTGTGCGTGTGTACGTACGTAAGTACATACTGATAGACAGGCAGACAGACAGACAGACAGACATACAGACATATATAAAAGAATTTGAACGCAGTGGGTCTTAGCTTTGAAATCCGTATATTTTTGCGCCAGATAGGGGCGCAATAAAAATGTGGAACAAAGGTGCAAGGACACCTGGAATAAGGCACTCAAATACAAAGAGATGGTTTTCACAGACTGATGACGAGTCCGACCATTACCTGGTTAGTGATCTTTTGCTATAAATATATTAATATATATATTACGCACGTGCATACTTAGGTCTGCCTATCTGTCTGGGTGCTTGCGTGTGTGCGTGCGAGCGTTCGTGGGTGCGTCTGTCTGGCTGTGTTTCGTTAACTCCAACATTGAATAAACAAATATCGATATTCTTTTTTTAATTAAATGCAAACAACGCTTCCGCATTACTATTTCTATGTTAACACGATTTGATTCCATTTTCATGTGCCAAGTATGTGACTTCGTCCTGTTTTCAAATCGATGTTTTCAGTGTGTATTTTATTTTCTTGTCATTCCTTCTCGGGTCCACCCTATGATTGTTTGATTGTGTGCAGTTGGTCTCGCGAAGCTTACCAATACTGAAATTAGTCACCAAGAAATGATGTTTCTCCAGCATAAGAAAATTGGACAGCTGTTTGTGAAGCCTGTGAATAAAACGACGTAGCATTTCAGTGCTTCGCATTGTGTGACCTAAGAACGGGGTAAACGCCCACACATTCTGGTAAGGTGTAGAGGACAACAACTTATCTAAAAAGGTTTTCTGTTTGTGAAATCGAAGTTCGTCAGAATACTGTTCTGAGAGTATTGTTCCTAATAGCTTCCACAATGCAACCCCTTACAAATCACTATGGTGTGTGGGTGAATGTGTGTGTGGGGGTGTGGGGGATGTGTGTGGGTTGGGGGATGGGTGTGTGATGTGTGTGGGTGGTGGATGTGGGGATGTGTGCGTGGGAGGGGGATGTGTCTGGGTGGGTGGGTTTGTGTGTGGCTGGATGGATGGAGGATGTATGTGTGGGTAGTGAGGGTGATTATAGATGGGGGATGTGTGGGTGGGTAGGAGATTATGGGAGATGTGTGTGTGTGGGTGAGGGATGTGTCTTGGGGATGTGTGTGGGTGTGGTGTTGTGTGGGAGAGAAGATGGGTGTGGATAAAGGATGTGTGTATGGGTGAGTGGGGGTGTGGTTGGGTGTGGGTGTGCGGGTGGGTGTTGATGTGTGTGAAGGTAAGGGATGTGTGTTTGGAGGGGTGGTTGGGGTGTGTGAGTGTGGGTGGGTAGATGGGAGATGTATGTGTTGATGAGTGGGTGAGTGATGTGTGGGTGTTAGTGGTTGGGGGATAAGTACGTGTGTGGAGGGATGTGTGAGGGGATGTGTGAGGGGGATGAGTGTATGGGTGGGGGATGTGTGTGTGTGTGGGTTGGGTGTGCGTGGATGGGAGGTGTGTGTTTGTGAATGGGGGATGTGTTGATGGGTGGGGATGTGTGTGAGGGATGTTTGTTGCGGGATGAGTGGGTGGAGGATGTGTGGATGGGGAGAGGATATGTGGGTGGGTGAGTGTGTGTAGGTTAGGAGATGGTGGGGGATGTTTTATGGGTGGGCTCGGGATATGTGAGTGGGCTGGGGGAGATGGGAGATTATGTGGGTGGGTGCGGATTTTGTGTTTGGGTAGATGCGGGATGTGTGAGATGGCGGGGAGATGTGTGTGTGCGTGGGGGAAGAGTAGTTGAGGGATGTGCGTTTGACTGGGTGGTTGGATGTGTGTGGGTGGAGGAGGATATGTGGGTGGGTGATTGTTAGTGGGTAATGAAACGGGAGGAGGAAATGTAGGTGGGTGGGGAGATGTGTGTGGGGGGATGTGTGGGGTGGGAAATGTATGTATGCTTGGGGTGTGGGTGGATGGGATGTGTGGTTGGTGGGAAGTGTGTGTGGGTGAGGAGATGTGTAGGTGTGGGGATGTGGTGGATGGGCGGGGGAATGTATGTGTACCTGTGGTGTGTGTGTGTGGTTGGGTGGGGGATGTGTGGGTGAATGGGGGATTATGGGTGGGTGGTGGATGTGTCTCATAACATGGTAATATGCATTGTTTATTTTTACAAAACTCATTTCACAATGTTTTTCCTATGCACTATTGATTAACGAAAGATGAGTGATTGGAAGGGCCGAAGTGTAAGACGGGCCTGCGTGCCCAGTTTGTTACCCTTTGAAAATAAAGTCCGTTCGTTCGTTCGTTTAGCTTAAACCCGGCCCTCTTGTCAAATAATTAGGTCTAATGGATTTTTATTCTCTCGATATCTTGTCAACGTTATTTATATCTGTTTCCAAATGTTTTCTGTGTATTTTCTTTGCCTAATATGTCTGTAGCCGTGTAGATTCCATGTAAGGAATTAAATGTAAGGGTTTCTTCAGCCCTTGGCGCCACAAGTGTTGTAAAATCATTGCACTTGAGGTGAGAAGGAGTTCAGGTAAGAACTATATATCAGTGACTGAAGAAGGTCAGCTAATGTCGGCGACAGTTACAGAATCAACTAGGCTGATTAAAGGCATGTCTGTCACCGACTGAATTGGTATTAACCGCTGAGAGTTTTTCTCTCACAAGAGTATATTGTCAGCGTATGCTGAGTATCTTGGTCCAGGATGAAATCATATATGGCATTTAGGTACACTGGAAATTGGCTGGTTTATTCCATATCAAATCTTGTCACACCAAAGCAATGCACATCACACGTCGAGATGAATCACTTCTTCATATAACAATAATAAAGTGATTTATTTGGTTGCTTCGAGACTGAGGTTTGAAGAATGAGCACAACCCATTACTGGCAATGCTGATCGTATTCCGGTACCAAAAGCTAATAAAATGATTTCTTTCTGGTTTCTTTATGTGAAGTCTTCTCTTTTGTTGGCTTATGAGCTTAGTCTTCGTGGATGACGTTTTTGCGAAATGTGTGATGGTTAGTTAGTTAGTTAGTCGACAGATCATCCTCATTGCACATCGAACCATTCAGTCCATAAGTGCTCGGATCCCCTCCTCAGCAAATCCCGCAGCGTGTAGCGGCTAACGACGCCAGTTCTGTATTGGTTTATCAATCTTCTTTGGCTTCCTGCGTAGTGTTCTTGTTTGGCCACCCCTCTTTTAATTTGCTGTTCTCGCAGTCTGGCCATGGTTGTAGATTCACAGTCATCACTTGGTTCACGCAAAAGTCTTACTTCTCGTAGAGCATTCAGAATGTCAGCCTGGTCCATGGCGCGTCCGCCCTCCACAGTAGCCTCACCTGCGAGCTTGTCAGCCCGCTCATTTCCTTGTACTCCCGCATGCCCTGGCACGAAGATGAAACTAATCTTTGCCAGCCGAGACCGCTCCAGAGGCAGCAACCATTCTCTTCGGATCGATCCCTCCTCTATCCTCTTGATCATGTTCATTGAGTCGCTAAGGAAACATGCCCTAGTGAATGTCTGTGTCTCGAGCCATGTTATTGCTTTACTTACTGCCATGACTTCCATAGTCAGGCTACTTGTGGTTTCAGTGAAAGCACCAGAGTCCTCCTTCACAATTCTCCCTCCGGCCCGAGCTGTAAAGGCCCATGAGCTTCTCACATGTCGGACGACCGACCCATCTGTGTAGATGACCGCGTCACCGTCTAGCGAATTCTCGAATATCAACGCTTGTACTTCAGCCTCCACAGCAGCCGGATTTTCTTGTCTGCATTTTCTTTCTAGTTGATGCAAACTGAAAAGGATGTGCAGAAATCTGTTGGCACTTGCACCCACTCCTCGCCAGGTTCTAAGTCCTCAAGTGAACACACCTGTTGAAGAATGTCTTCGGCTTGACCCATCCACGACCGTCCTCTTTTTAACCTGCTGCCCTTCACCTTCATAATTTCACTATGCAGTGGATGTTGTGTGTTTGCGTTAACTCTGAGGTAGGCGCGTGCCCTGCAAACTTGTATACTCTCTTCAATGGTTGGAAAATCAAGAAGGTAGCGCATCGCCCTGCATGCTGTATCTCTTGTACATCCAAGAATAATGCGCATAGCTTCATTCTGTATCCTTTCCATCCTTTCTATCTGCTTACGGCTGAGATGTATGATATACATGAGAATGTCCCTTAACCTTTGCAATGAAGCCCCACACACGTCATTTATCTCTCCCCACATACCCATCCATGTATATTATGATTAACCGAGCTGAACGATCACAGAACCGGAAGTGACATTTGGCAGGCGCTGTAGGGTAGATGACAGGGGCGCTAGGCTGATAATGTCATGAGCGCGGTCGACGAGAGTTCTTGAAGTCTGGGGTCGTCATCCACTAACAGAGGAAAAGACTGGCCACTATCCCTTCGTGTATTCAAGACTACAAAATATGAAGGCCTTATCACATTACAGGCCCATAACAAGTTACTGCTTCCGGGCATGGTTTTTATATTTTAAATGTGTTTTAATCCTGGAATGTTATTCAAGTTCCTGGTTGATCACGGGGTCACGTAACAACATTCTTTCATTAATAACAAAGGCCGCGTCGCACAGAGAGCAGAGACGACTTCTGCGCTTGTGTAATCGCATAATTTGATTGATTGTTGCCTTGACATGTACGCAGTATCACAGTCGTACTGTGGCAAATTATAAACTAAAAATAATTGACAGATGATCACAACAAGTAGGTCTAAATATTCACAGGGGAAAGACAAAGATAATGAGGATAAATCAAGCAAATGATTACAGGTTTTCTTTTGGTGAAACCAAACATTAGGAGCCGGAAGTACACCTACTTATGTAGGCAAAGATTGCATAACTGACAGAGATTGTGTTTGATGAAACCAGACATTAGGAGCCGGTATGACACCTACTTATGTAGCCAAAGATTGCATAACTGATAGATAACTGAATGACACCTACTTATGTAGCCAAAGATTGCATAACTGATAGATAACTGAATGACACCTACTTATGTAGCCAAAGATTGCATAGCTGACAGATAACTGAATGACACCTACTTATGTAGCCAAAGATTGCATAACTGATAGATAACTGAATGAAACCTACTTATGTAGCCAAAGATTGCATAACTGACAGATAACTGAATGACACCTACTTATGTAGCCAAAGATTGCATAACTGACAGATAACTGAATGACACCTACTTATGTAGCCAAAGATTGCATAACTGATAGATAACTATATAAAACCTACGTATGTAGCCAAAGATTGCATAACTGACAGATAACTGAATGACGACCCTACTTATGTAGCCAAAGATTGCATAACTGGACAGATAACTGAAATGACACCTACTTATGTAGCCAAAGATGGCATAACTGACAGATAACCTATATACAACCTACGTATGTAGCCAAAGATTGCATAACTGACAGATAACTGAATGACACATACTTATGTAGCCAAAGATTGCATAACTGACAGATAACTGAATGACACATACTTATGTAGCCAAAGATTGCATAACTGATAGATAACTGAATGACACATACTTATGTAGCCAAAGATTGCATAACTGACAGATAACTGAATGACACCTACTTATGTAGCCAAAGAGTTGCATAACTGAGTAGATAACTGAATGACACAACTTATGTAGCCAAAGATTGCATAACTGATAGATAACTGAATGACACATACTTATGTAGCCAAAGATTGCATAACTGACAGATAACTGAATGACCATACTTATGTAGCCAAAGATCTGCAATAACTGATAGATAACTGAAGTAACACATACTTATGTAGCCAAAGATTGCATAACTGATAGATAACTGATGACACCTACTTATGTAGCCAAAGATTGCATAACGAGATAGATAACTGAATTACACCTACTTATGTAGCCAAAGATTGCATAACTGATAGATAACTGAATGACACCTACTTATGTAGCCAAAGATTGCATAACTGATAGATAACTGAATAACACCTACTTATGTAGCCAAAGATTGCATAACTGATAGATAACTGAATGACACATACTTATGTAGCCAAAGATTGCATAACTGACAGATAACTGAATGACACCTACGTTCTAGTAGCCAAAGATTGCATAACTGACTAGATAACTGAATGACACCTACTTATGTAGCCAAAGATTGCATAACTGATAGATAACTGAATGACACCTACTTATGTAGCCAAAGATTGCATAACTGATAGATAACTGAATGACACCTACTTATGTAGCCAAAGATTGCATAACTGATAGATAACTGAATGACACCCTACTTATGTAGCCAAAGAATTGCATAACTGATAGATAACTGAATGACATCCTACTTATGTAGCCAAAGATTGCATAACTAATAGATAAACTGAATGACACATACTTATGTAGCCAAAGATGCATAACTGATAGATAACTGAATAACACCTACTTATGTAGCCAAAGATTGCATAACTGATAGATAACTGAATGACACCTACTTATGTAGCCAAAGATTGCATAACTGATAGATAACTGAATGACACCTACTTATGTAGCCAAAGATTGCATAACTGATAGATAACTGAATGACACATACTTATGTAGCCAAAGATTGACATAACTGATAGATAACTGAATGACACCTACTTATGTAGCCAAAGATTGCATAACTGATAGATAACTGAATGACACATACTTATGTAGCCAAAGATTGCATAACTGATAGAGATTGTTGTTGCGCTGGCTCGCTTTGAGCTCAAGTGTAGTCCATACACACAACTTCTAGTAGTGCTGGACTGAAGTTTGCGTGTGGATTAACTTCCCTTATTAACGGTGTCCCAGGCAATAAGGCGAACCCACTCCGACTTCAGAGGTATTTGTAATGTACGTCCCAAAGCCAAGGGCAAGAAGTCAACTTTTAGTCCACTTGACCGGTGTAGAGGTTGAACGCCTTACCTCGGCATCAGCACACAAACTCAGAATGTTTAACATTACGTCGGTATTTCTCTATGGATCACGTACATGGGGAACGAATAAAACAATAATACATAAACTACAAACATTGATTAATTAGTGTCTGCGCAGACTGGAAGGATTCAAATCAGATGGCATAATTATAAATGCGGAGTTGAGTGATTAGACAGGTCCGATGAATCAAAAGGTGAGGGAAAGGTGCTGGGTGAGAAAACATGGGAATAATAAAACTAGAAAGTCCTTACATTGGAAGCCACAGGCAAACGAAATAGAAGAAGACTTAAATAGACCCGGAGACGAGAATTAGAGGCAGGGGTGAATAACATGGGGAGTGCATGCGGCGTGCTGCAGGGTGCGGTGGCTTAGCGTGAGTTGGTTGAGGGCTGTTGAGATATATGCTTAGGCAGCTCTCCGTAAAGTCTAAATACGCTCTTGCCAAGGTGAAATAAAGGCGGCTTGTCGTTCACCAAGGGCTTTAAGCATCAGCGAGCGACAACAGCTCCACAGTGTATAATATCCTTATATATACCGATGGCTCTGTCTTTTGCATTAGAAGTCTGGGATGAGGTTTCTCAGCTGGATTTAGAGGACAATCACCATGATGTGTTTGCAAAGGACACACACCATGATGATGCTGCAGGCTCACAGAAAGGTCGATGGGTTAGAACGACTTAGATTTATGATATTAAACACGACGTGAGCCAGCAGTAGACTCGGCGGGGCGAGGGAACCAGGTAGACACATTCATGGTCAGCAAATACGGCAGCAATCAGAATACACACTCCTACGTACTGCTGGTGTTGGCGGGGCGTCTGTCCCTCCTGCCATTATATCGATTCTAGTTAATAGTCAGTCGTTCAGCAATCAGTCAGTCGTTCAGCAATCAGTCAGTCGTTCAGCAATCAGTCAGTCGTTCAGCAATCAGTCAGTCGTTCAGCAATCGGTCAGTCGTTCAGCAATCAGTCAGTCGTTCAGCAATCGGTCAGTCGTTCAGCAATCAGTCAGTCGTTCAGCAATCAGTCAGTCGTTCAGCAATCAGTCAGTCGTTCAGCAATCAGTCAGTCGTTCAGCAATCAGTCAGTCGTTCAGCAATCAGTCAGTCGTTCAGCAATCAGTCAGTCGTTCAGCAATCAGTCAGTCGTTCAGCAATCGGTCAGTCGTTCAGCAATCAGTCAGTCGTTCAGCAATCAGTCAGTCGTTCAGCAATCAGTCAGTCGTTCAGCAATCAGTTAGTCGTTCAGCAATCAGTCAGAGCAGTTTAATAATCAAACATGTCACATGTACTCATTCACTTTCTAACCTGATATAGTGTCTGCTGCCAATCTTATCGATAAAATTGCGTTTGTTTAATTGTAATTAAATTTAATTTAATTTGTGTTAAATTTGGTGTGTTAATTTGTGCTTTGCTGGCGTTGTATTCGAGCGTAGTGCCCACACGTGCTGCTACTACAACTGATAGCTGTACTACAAGTAACTACCCCAGGCTGATTTTGCTTGAAGCTTACCTTTCACTATTACCAGTTTCCCTCGCCATTAGTCGAACCCACTCCGATTTCAGAGGTACTTGTAATTGACGGTCCCAAGTCAAGAACGAGAAGTCAACAATAAGACCAACTGTCCCGCTTGTGGAAGGAACTCACTACGCTGCAGACACACGAGAAAGTCTCAGCGTGCTACACCTCTCAGCCATGCCGATCCCCGAAGATGGTTTTGGCAACATGCGATTCTACTGCGGCCTTTACATGCTTTTGTATATCATGTTTGCTATTTCTTTGTAATATGACTAGTCTACGTCAGACTGTACATGTACCACAGCTATGCGATGAAATACGTAGGTTTGCTATATAAATGTCACTCATAAATATGTAGGTTTGCTATATAAATGTCACTCATAAATATGTAGGTTTGCTATATAAATGTCACTCATAAATATGTAGGTTTGCTATATAAATGTCACTCATAAATATGTAGGTTTGCTATATAAATGTCACTCATAAATACGTAGGTTTGCTATATAAATGTCACTCATAAATGACAGAGCAGGAGCTGAAGCAGTTTTTGCCACCCATTTGTGTTACTGTAGGCAAGTATGAGTGACCTATAACTGTTATCAATCTATATTCTGGAACCAACAATGGCCAGGAAAATAACTTACCTTTGCACTTTAACACACGAAATCTCACAGAGGTGAGGGGGGGGGGGGGTAGTATTGAGAGAGAATACGGAGACAAAAAGAAGTAGATGGAGAGAGAGAGAGGCCCAAAGTAAGAGAGAGAGACACATATAGATATATAGAGAGAGGAAGGGAGAAAGTGATGTAGGGATGGAGTGAGAGAGACACTGAGGAGCAATGAGTGACACAAGTGCAAAACGACTGAGCAACACACACACGCACTCACACACAGAGACGGAGAGAGAGGGAGAGAGAGATTATAGACAAAAAGAGTTTCAGAAACACTGGCATACTTACAGTGACGGGTAGAGTGACCGAGGTAGGGAGGCATGCATGGGGATACAAAGGTACTCAGAGAAAGAAAGAAAGAAAGAAAGAAAGAAAGAAAGAAAGACAGACAGACAGAAAGAAAGAAAGAAAGAAAGAAAGAAAGAAAGAAAGAAAGAAAGAAAGAAAGAAAGAAAGAAAGAAAGAAAGAACAATTCTTCGCCGAAAATAGGAAACCCATCACGTGTTTTAACAGTAAATAACTATTACCGTGCACTTTAACACACAGTCCAAGACTACATTATTTTTCTAACCGTGCGCCTCCTTCAACAAACTCGTCTCGATACTGTCATGTTCTTTTCTGGTGCTGTAATCTCATCCATGAAATTGCTTGTTAAGCTAACACCCTGCAGTATAGTTTCTTGGTTTCACTCTTAAAGTTCAAGAGACATTAATTTGGGTCCGATATTTACAGGCTCCTCTGGGCGATGGTTATTTAGTTATTTTTTAATTAACTCCGAGATTGCCCAAAGCTTAAGTGAGAACCAAGAAATGTTTCGGGAAGTAAAGAAGGCCGGTGTGTTATTAGCCCCATCAACCATTGAAGGTAGATTGCTCTGTACAATTATACCCAATATGCATCAAGGCATGGACAAGGGCCCATTACTTTACTTACCTACTTAGTTACTTACACTTATTTACGTGCTTTCCGACATAGTTATGTTCCTACCTACATATTTACCTACTACATAGCTACTTACTAGCTTTCTTACTCACTCACTAACTCACTCACTCACTCACTCACTCATTTACATACCTACTTACTCACTGACTTATTTACTTACTTACATACTTACATACTTTACTTACTTGCTTACTTACCTACTTACTTACTTGCTTGCTTGCTTACTTACTTACTTACTTACTTAATACTTACTTACGCACACACACACACAACGTCTGTGTTGGCCCATGTGATCTCCTATTGATGCCGGCATCAAGACCGAGTTCCCTCGGGCATGCCTTCTAACACATAGCCACAGGGGGCTACATTGCTATAGAAGCTGTATTCAATTATGTACTGCATTAGGGTAATCCCAGTGGTAGGGACTTCTGACATGCCATTTGTTGAATATTTCTACACTGCTTCGCCACTTCAAGCAGCCAAGTGCCCTGCTACCCCTCTTCATGAGTGAGTATACCCACTCCAGCTAACCCTCGTGACACACATATACAGACAGACGTTAAAGAAAAAGATGGACATACAACAATGAAATAGAGTATTCTCTTCTACATACCTAACAATCTCCATGTATATTCTATGTCTCTAAGTGACGTGTCTTTATCTGAAATCATCTAATGGTTTGCCCGCTTGTTTGTCCTGATCTAAGAATTGCTGCCGGTCTCCCAGGCCAAGGAGTTAACGACGTTGTTCGTAATCCCGTATATCCACGTGGAGAAAACAGCTGTGCGAGATTCGGTAACGGATCGCGCCGTTCTGGTAACTTACGGGGGTATTTGAGCCGTTCGTTCAGAAAGCAATCGCTAACTACTGAACGTAAAACTTGCCTACTACATCAACAGCAGTTGAAAAATGCTGGTGTTGACTGCAACATCCTGTAAGGGATATGCAAAAAAACAACAAAAAAACAACAACAAACAAACAAGCAAACAAAGGAATTGCTGTATACCCCAACTAAAGTCTAATCCTTTACCTCCTACAATGAGTGATGTTTGACCTTCTGACACTCGCTGTCTCGTGTTACCACCCGAATGATACGAGACAGCATAAGATGTGCCTTTAATTCAAAGATTTAAATGTATAGTTATTATGTTAATGTGCAGTACTATATACGCAGGTGCATTTATTTTCCTCTCTCAAGTTCGGTTTTATCGTGTATCAAGTTGTCTTGTATTCTGACACATGACTCTATCTAGTGTAGACGATCATTTTAATACAGGACTCTAGCATTTCTGATCAATTTTTTTCATGACAAATTTGTTACAATGTTAACTGGCTCCGTCAGACTTTCGCTTTCTTTTTCAGAATCTTAAAAAAGACAGCACAAATTAAATTGAATTATTAGCTTAATTCAAAAAGAATTATTAGCTCGTTTCCGGGCCAAACAGAGATTGCATGTGTATTTAGATTTAAGCCAAGACTATAGAACAGGGAAAATTACGATGCACAATCTCAGTTCTCCATGAGATGTCATTCATCGTGAGAGCAAACATTATTAACACACATACTCCCACACTACACATATATACATACATACACATATATAAGCACTCACTACTCAATTGTCTTGCCTACAGGCTTGGGCAATCATGAGTCTCCATATCTTTTGATCTCAAACAGCATATATCATTTAATGCGCTCACATGCTGCCATGCCATGACATAAGGCTGTCTAGGATTTTTTCTCGCTGCTTTTGTCTTTCTCTCTCTCAAAAAATAGTTCTTGTTATATTAAGCTGTTTTATTTCTTGTCTTGTCATTACGTGGCCAGAAAATGACAACTGCCTGCTTCTTATATGTGTGATAAAGTTTACGATTATCATCGTCTCTCCAATATAAGTTAAATAATAAATAACATTCCGACATTAACGGAATATAACCATGAACACAATATATACAAATTAATCATTAGAAATATACTTAAAGAAAGAATAAAATGTGCAAGGTTGCATGAGGCTATATAAATGTTATTTCCAAGATAATTTTCCGTAAGTGCCAGCCACTCAGACATCGACGATAAAACGGGTGTCAGTAAAGTAAAAGAAAAGAGAATGTTTATTACACAAACCCACACAAACATCAGTTAAATTAGATTTAATGGTGGAACGAAAGCACTTCTTTAGTTTCCTGTATAATAGTGTGTCTGACAAGGCTGGCCAGTTTTCTGTAGCGGGATTTCATGCTGTAGACTACTTCAATGCTAATGCCACTGTCCTTTATAAGATTAGATATCGCTGTGCATTTCCTGTTTGGTCATGATTATCGTTTATTTCTGGCGTTGTTTGCTCATGCAATGTTTCTCTATTCCTTCCTCTTGTTATATGCATTAGCCTACTTTGTGTGTTCACAGTGGCTTGGGTCCTGGCCTGGGGGAATTATATGTAAATGCAGTTTGCATGTTATTTATTATATGTTAAAATCTTGTATACTTGATAGATACGGGTAGCGGGGTAGGGGTATCCCTATCAAAGGAGAAGTAAGGCGCCTCCTTCCCTCCGCTAGCCTACGGGACACCCTTGGGCAAGGTGGAGTACCCGTTCAGCCCTCCGATCAGGGTTACGCTCCCGGGTAGGTGGAACCCGTTAGCTTTGGACAGCAATCCATCTAGGAGACGGAAAACTCCAAATATAAACCCCCCAAGTTCAAGGTGGACCAGCGTGCTGAGGAACTGGATGGCCATGGGTTAACTGGTCGTGAACGTTGGACGTCTGACAGGCGTGCGGGGCGGCATCAGGCGTATGGACTCCTGCGGGACATCCCCTGCCTCTTCCCTAGCAAGCAGGCAATGCTAGGATGACCGTTTATTTCCTGAAATATCCAAACTTTGCCTATGGATTTATTTAAACATGGGAATCGTCGCCGGAGCTACGGAGCACGTGCTCTGTGCTTGACACATCCCTCAGAGGCTAGCGAAGAGAGAGTGAGGAGGAGAAGACGAGGAAATGGTGTGAGACGACGGTATAGAAATAGGAGGGCAGGCTCCAGGAGAACAAGACGATAAGTGGAGAGACTAGGTTTCAACTATGTAAAAGTGGGATACTGGAATTGTCGCAGTGCCAGACAGAGAGGTCCTGTATTGGAGAGACTAATGTATGATTTTGACGTCCTCATGCTCCAGGAGCTAAATACAGACAAATACCATTGCCCTGGGTACGCCAGTTATATAAACCCTACTGGGCAGAAGAGACATGGACAAGGACTGCTGATGAAGGAAGGAGTGAAGCATGTGGTACTCGACTTGAGCCAGTGGAATCACAGTGCAAGAGAGGTCCAGGGTATACAAATGGAGATTGGTGGCTTAAGTTGGAACATCATAAATGTATATGCCACAGTAGACTGTTTTGTCAGAAAGGAACATTGGGACTGGCTTAAGGAACTGGAGGAATTACCAGGTGATAGGCTACTCATATGTGGAGACTTCAATGCAAGAAACAGAGATTGGGACAGTAGTGGAGAAAACCGACAGGGAATTGCCCTTGCAGATGCCATGGTGGACTCCGATGTGGTCTGCATAAATGATGGTAGGCCGACAAGAATGGCAATGAGGCCTGGCGATGCAGACACAGCTATTGACTTGGCACTTGTCTCCCAGTCATCAGTCCTTGATGTAAAGTGGAATGTTTTGAATGACCATGGGAGTGATCACATGCCATGCTCAGTCCTGATCTCTAAACCCAGGAAAGTTAAAGCTGGGAGAGCGCGCAAGACCTTCCGGATATGAGTGGACTGATTGCCTTCTTGGGACGCCTCAGACAAGGGGCAGGACTGTTAAAACTTCCTTTTTGCAGCCCCCATGGTGGACCCCAGAAGTAGACCATGCTTGGAAAGCAAAGAGAGCTGCAGTGAAGCAGCTAAAGAAAGTGCGACAGACACTTCGAAGCTCACGAGAGGAAGTGGACACAGCGGAAAATGTCAAGAAATACAAGGTGGAGGTTTTCAAGCGCTGTGCTGCAGAGGCCAAAAAAGCAAAATGGGAATGTTTCATGAAGGAGATTGGAGGTGATAAAACACTGCAAAAATTCTGGAAACTGCACAGGCAAATGCAGAGAAAAGATCGGCCAATGACAATGGGAACAATCTATAGAGATGACTGTGTGCCCGTGACAACAGACAAAGAGAAAGGGGAGGCGTTTCTCCAGAGATTTTTAGAGCAGACCAATCATAATGATGCGGACATCCAGGGATGCAGTTAGAGAGGAGCTATCTGGCACCACGAAGAATATGCAGTATGAAGACATCATACGGGTGGAAGATGTTAACACATTTTGAAAAAGGCAAAAGACACTGGCACCAGGGCCCGATGGGGTCAGGTATGGCCACATGAAGGGTTTGAGCGAAGCAGACCTTGGAGGAGATGACCGACTGCTTTAACCAGAGCATTAGGACAGCATCAGTACCGCAGGATTGGGTGCACAGCTATCTCATCCCTCTCCCAAAACCATTCAAGGATCAGTCAAAGCTTAGCGGCTTTAGGATCATCACCCTTCAAAATACATTTGGGAAAGGTTTTAGAGAAGATAGTCGCTGTCAAGCTGCAAGAGTATTTTGGAAAGGGGGAAGCTTCTTCTAAGAGGCCTGGGGAGCTACAGGCCAGGAAACGATACCTGGTCTAATGCAGCCACTTTTGCCTTTGATGTTTATGGGGGGTTCCAGAGTAGACAGGAAACGATGGCGGTAGCGCTTGATCTCGAGGATGCGTACAATAGAGTTCGATATGATATTTTGATGACCGCACTGATGGAGAAGGGGGTCAATCCCTGGTTGGTGAACTGAATAGCAGCCGTCCTGCACTCTCGTCGGGTTGCTCTCCGTCTGGGCGCATGGACCTCAGGTCACATATGTTAACCCCGGGACTGCCACAGGGATCTGCAGTCACACTGGTGCTCTTTAATGTGTATACGAGCAAGATTGCAAACCTAGAAGCACCAGGGGTTGGAAGAATACCAACATTTGCAGATGAGATTCTTGCATATAGGCAGGGGAGAGATAGGGAGCAAACAGCTCAGGAGTTACAGGCGACAGTTGATGAAGTGATTGACTGGTGCACAGAAATGAGTGCTGTCATCCACCCGGAAAAGGCGGCTGCTTTGTGGTGCTCTCTGGACAACAGGATTGTAAGAGCTGATGTCCCAAGCCTCGCGATAGATGGTAGAAATGTCAGCAGAGAGAACAAACTGAAGTATCTGGGGATCACATTTGACAGGAGCCTATCCTTCAAGGACCATGTGGAGACGGTCGTGACAAGATCTCAAAAGGGACTCAGTGCACTTAAAACTATGGCTGCAATGGACACAGAACAGAGAATGCTTTTCACACTATACCAGCACTTGATCCTCTCAGTAATTGATTATGGATTAGGTCTGCTCACTGTCTCAGAGAGTCATCTGGTGAAGTTAGAGCGCATACAGAACGAAGCTATGCGGGTCATTCTGGGATGCACTAGAGACACCCCAGTAGTGTGTATGCGTTACATCCTTGGTCTGCCTACTGTTGCTGGTAGGCTTAATGTGATGCAGGCGAAGGCATATCTCAGAGTAGCTGCAGACAATCTAACTCGAACTCGATTTACTATCTAACTCGATCACCAGAGTCGTGGATCAGCTCAGTGTTCTTGTCTCGACCATACAACTTGACCAAGTCATACAGGTATTTACTTCTGTGCCCTCTCCTTGCTATCTTCCCAGTTGTCACCAAGTTCTCCAATTTATTTCTTCTGATAACGTAACCAAAAGAATGTTGACTCTCTACGTATAATTTCCCTAATCAGTTTACGATTTTCATTTGTCTCTTGTAGGACTTGCTCATTGTTTTTTTCTGTCTGTCCATTGTATTCTTTGCATTTTCCTCAGAAACCACATTTCCACGGCTATAAGATGTTTTTTCAGCTTGTCTGCTCATTGTCCACGCCTCACATTCATACAAAAATGCAGGCTATATGTAGCACCTCAATACTCTTTTTCTCGTTTCAACAGACATATTTTTTTATCTGTCAGTATGTTTTTCATCTTGCAAAAGGCTACCTTTGCGATGCCAATTCTTGTTTTAATCTCTTCAAGGCATCTCCCATAAGATATTAGACTTTTCCGAGATAATTGTATCGATTCACTTGTTTAATTTTCCCCAAAGATTTTTAAATTTTTTTAAAATAAGGGTTTTTAATTAAAAATTTTGTTAATTTTTTTGGCAGTACTATATACGCAGGTGCATTTATTTTCCTCTCTCAAGTTCGGTTTTTATCGTGTATCAAGTTGTCTTGTATTCTGACACATGACTCTATCTAGTGTAGACGATCATTTTAATACAGGACTCTAGCATTTCTGATCAATTTTGTTCATGACAAATTTGTTACAATGTTAACTGGCTCCGTCAGACTTTCGCTTTCTTTTTCAGAATCTTAAAAAAGACAGCACAAATTAAATTGAATTATTAGCTTAATTCAAAAAGAATTATTAGCTCGTTTCCGGGCCAAACAGAGATTGCATGTGTATTTAGATTTAAGCCAAGACTATAGAACAGGGAAAATTACGATGCACAATCTCAGTTCCCCATGAGATGTCATTCATCGTGAGAGCAAACATTATTAACACACATACTCCCACACTACACATATATACATACATAGACATATATAAGCACTCACTACTCAATTGTCTTGCCTACAGGCTTGGGCAATCATGAGTCTCTATATCTTTTGATCTCAAACAGCATATATCATTTAATGCGCTCACATGCTGCCATGCCATGACATAAGGCTGTCTAGGATTTTTTCTCGCTGCTTTTGTCTTTCTCTCTCTCAAAAAATAGTTCTTGTTATATTAAGCTGTTTTATTTCTTGTCTTGTCATTACGTGGCCAGAAAATGACAACTGCCTGCTTCTTATATGTGTGATAAAGTTTACGATTATCATCGTCTCTCCAATATAAGTTAAATAATAAATAACATTCCGACATTAACGGAATATAACCATGAACACAATATATACAAATTAATCATTAGAAATATACTTAAAGAAAGAATAAAATGTGCAAGGTTGCATGAGGCTATATAAATGTTATTTCCAAGATAATTTTCCGTAAGTGCCAGCCACTCAGACATCGACGATAAAACGGGTGTCAGTAAAGTAAAAGAAAGAGAATGTTTATTACACAAACCCACACAAACATCAGTTAAATTAGATTTAATGGTGGAACGAAAGCACTTCTTTAGTTTCCTGTATAATAGTGTGTCTGACAAGGCCGGCCAGTTTTCTGTAGCGGGATTTCATGCTGTAGACTACTTCAATGCTAATGCCACTGTTCTTTATAAGATTAGATATCGCTGTGCATTTCCTGTTTGGTCATGATTATCGTTTATTTCTGGCGTTGTTTGCTCATGCAATGTTTCTCTATTCCTTCCTCTTGTTATATGCATTAGCCTACTTTGTGTGTTCACAGTGGCTTGGGTCCTGGCCTGGGAGAATTATATGTAAATGCAGTTTGCATGTTATTTATTATATGTTAACATCTTGTATACTTGATAATAATAATAATAATAATAATAATAATAATAATAATAAGTCTTTATTTTCAAAGGGTTAAGAATTGGGCACGCAGGCCCGTCTGACATTCTGCCCTTCTTCTCTATTTCCTCTCATACATTCTTTCATTCAACATCACTTATAAGCAACTTTTGACAACAAAAGAACATTAAAACGCATGAAAAATAATCAATAACAAATGACTCACTGAGGCAGTGTTTAACATGGGCATTATAAATACCTAAGGAGGGTGTAACGTGCCATACATAAGGGAATGTTTTTTGGCTAGTTGTCGTTTGAGATAAGTTACCATTATTGTCTTTTTTGTGTTATTTGTTATGGGGGCATGTAGTCTGTACTAAGGTAGTGTTCAAACAGGTTGCGAATGTATGAATCATGATTGGTGGTGTCTTTGATTTCTTGTGGAAGATTGTTCCACAACTGAGCGGCAGAGTATGCTAAGCTTGTTTTATATGTCTATCCTAGGTTTAGGGACATGAAGTATATTTATTCGTTCGCTATGTCTGGCGTTATATTTAAACAATGGCCAAAGGTAGCTTGGAGCATTTTGAAATAGGATTTTGTGAATTAGTTTGGTCTTATTAAAAAGCAGGCGCTTGTGGAGTGGCAGTAACCGGAGACGTTTATATAGGTTAGAATTGTCGGTAAGCTTTTCACCATTAATTAAACGCACTGCCCTTTTCTGGAGTGAATATAGGCGTTTTGTTATTGTTTTGGAGCATCCATCCCAGACTGTGGAGCAGTAATCAATATGTGTTTGTATATGAGAAGTATAGAATATCTTTCTTGTGTTTTCGTCAAGGAAATTTTTAATTTTGGCAAGTTGGTATACTTTTTTGGCTATTTGTTTAACTAGAGCATGAACATGTGAGTTAAAAGTTAGATTTTGATCTATGATAACACCCAGTGTCTTGTGCTCGGTGGCACTTTCTACAGGCTGCCAATGTGCAGCTGAAGAGTTCTCTGCGAGTTTAGAGTGTGAAGTCTTTGCCTGGTTCCTATTAACATAGACTTTGTTTTAGTAATGTTAATTTGCATGCGGTTTGCATGACTCCAGTTAACTACACTATTTATTTCCTGTTGCAAGGATAATTCTAGCACATTACGATCAACAGCGTTCTTATATACTGTGCAGTCATCAGCAAATAGATCGCAGGACGACGACAGATTTAATGGAAGATCATTTATATAAATGGCAAATAATAGAGGGCCAAGAATAGACCCCTGAGGTACTCCAATATTAATGGTAATGGCTTGAGATAAAACTTTATTGTGTGATACTACTTGCTTTCTGTCTAATAAGAATGATTTTATTAATGTCACTATATTAAAACTTACTTTCATTGTTTCTAGTTTTTTAATTAGAATAGTATGATCTATCATATCGAATGCTTTCCTAAAGTCTATAAACACCGCTCCACATAGAGTATTGTTGTTAATATTTTGATGCCAGTTTTCTATCATGTTTGTTAGTGCCGTATGGCAAGAATATTTTGGCCGAAATCCTGACTGACTGTCAACTATCAGTTTATGGCGAACTAAGTGATCTAGTGTTGTTTTGTGGATGTGCTTTTCTAGCGGTTTGGATAATGAGGATAATATGGAAATTGGTCTATAATTACTCATGAGACGATCGTCTAGAGGACCAGCTTTTAAATGAGGATACACTTTAGCGATTTTAAAGGCTGATGGGAAGTGACCTCTGGTTATACATTGATTATATATAAAAGTTAGTGACTCGCAGATCACCGGTGCAGCATGGCGAAGGATCAGACTACTAATTCCATCTAGTCCTGATGAGTTATTGTTTTTTAGATTACGGAGATGAGTAAATACTTCAGTTGTCGTCATTAGCGGTATGTTGGAGGAAATGTGTCCATAGCATTTGTTCTCACAGAATGATGATAATAAGATATGTCATGAGGCGCATCTGGTATTGCAGCCTTCAGTTGGTTTATGTCGGACTGAAAGTATCTACTGAATTGATCACATGTAACCTGATTTGATGGTAATGATTGTGATGATTTGTGTTTGTTTGTCAAGGTATTAATTGCTTTCCATATATCTTTAGTGTTGGTTTTATCTATTACTATGTTCTTAAAATAGTTTTTCTTTTCCTTCCGAATAACATATTGAACTTTGTTTCTCAGACTACGGTACATAGTTAGATCTCTATTTTTGTGAGCCCTGTCGCGATCTCTCATAAGTTCAACTACCTCCTGTGTGATCCACGGGGGCTTTGTGTGATGTTTAACACGAACTTCCTTAAATGGAACATGTTTATCAAATATACTTAGAAAGGTCTTTAGCCAGTGGTCCAGAGCATCGTCTGGGTCAGGAAGCTGGTAAACATAGTCCAGAGATGAGTTGAGCAAATCTTGTAAGAAGACGTCTCGATTGAAATTTTTGTAATTTCTATATTTTATACTTATATGTTTGTGTTTGGGAGTTTTGGTGCCCCTTTTCGACCACGTGCAACATACTGGATAGTGATCGCTCATCGCATTGATAGGTACACTACATTCTGTGATGTTATCAACACACGTAGTATAAATATGATCTATAAGTGTTGCAGATGATTTAGTGATTCTAGTGGCTTGTTTGACTAACTGTTGGAAATTATATGACTCTATTATGTTTTCCCATGTTTTGTTTGATTTGTTAGCGTCTATGTTGAAGTCACCTAGCAATATTATTTCCCTAGCATTACTAAAGACTACATCCATCATAGTGGTGAATTTTTCATACCAGATATTTCCTGCACTGGGGTTTCGATAAAGATAGCCAACTACTAGCGGTATGCAATTTTGAAGTTTAACCTCTATCCATACACACTCAATCTCACAGGTTTCAAAGTCTAGCCTGCGGTGGGCGTTAAGCGAGTTGGAAATATAAACTGCAATACCCGTCTCTTGTTTCTGATAGGGATCTCTTCTAATGGTTTTAAAACCTCTGATAGCGATGTCATCATCTGAGATGTTGCCATTTAATCGACTTTCGCTAACGCCAAACATGTGAAAATTTTGATTAAGTATAAGTGATAGTTCGGGCAGCTTCCCTAATAGATGGCATATGTTTACATGCCCGATTCTGAGCCCATTATTCCTGAGCCAGTGTTCGTACTTATTAGACATTTCAACAATGCGTAATCACAAGTTTAAAAGCAAAACACACACACACACAAAGTGAATACAACTTACGTCCCTTATTACAAAACACACTCTAAAGTACAGAGAAACAGTAATATCTCTGTAAATATATAAAAATACGTACACAGATCCGTAAGGAAGAGCAGTGAAGACCCCCTCACTCACCGTGAAAACACAATTAGAGTTATTATAAAAGCTATACAGCTAAGTACTATCAATTAATATAAAGTCAAAACCAGTCAATGTTTGTAATAACTTATAACCTAATACGTTACTAGATCAAGTTATAACCAAATATGCAGATAAGCGTTTAAGGAGAGGCTCTTTCTTGTACCGAGATCCGGTGTAGCTTTGTGCTAAGTTGCTAGTAAATACCAGGTTGTGTTGGTTGTTGGTATAGCGACATTATAAGTGCTTGACGAAGTGTAGCTGGGCTATACCGTGTGAGGTGCAACCATTCTGGATTACAATTAAATGGGTACTGATGATGTCTCATGGGTATGTAATGACTACCAACTAGAGCCTCTGGTTGGTGGCTAACAGGAGGTTGTGCTGGCACGTCGTTGTTGCTGAGAGTCGGATCCTTTCTGGGGAGAATAGGAATCATATCTTCGTAATTATTACCCTCCTGTGTGAAAGACGACGTATTTAACGGACTTGGTGTTGTGGTAGTGTCCCGTCTGGCTTGGATTTCAGGTGCAGTGGTTATGAGTGGTCTGCACACTTCTGTCCTATTGGTACTTGATGTAACGGGAGTATGCCGTGTGGCTTGAGTTTCAGGAGTAGCTAAAAGTGTCCGGCGCGATCTCGTATTGGATGTATGGTATGTCCGTTCTGGATATTTTAAATTCTTGGCGAGAAAACTGCAGCTAGATACGGGTAGCGGGGTAGGGGTATCCCTATCAAAGGAGAAGTAAGGCGCCTCCTTCCCTCCGCTAGCCTACGGTACACCCTTGGGCAAGGTGGAGTACCCGTTTAGCCCCCCGATCAGGGTTACGCTCCCGGGTAGGTGGAACCCGTTAGCTTTGGACAGCAATCATCTAGGAGACGGAAAACTCCAAATATAAACCCCCAAGTTCAAGGTGGACCAGCGTGCTGAGGAACTGGATGGCCATGGGTTAACTGGTCGTGAACGTTGGACGTCTGACAGGCGTGCGGGGCGGCATCAGGCGTATGGACTCCTGCGGGACATCCCCTGCCTCTTCTCTAGCAAGCAGGCAATGCCAGGGTGACCGTTTATTTCCTGCAATATCCAAACTTTGCCTATGGATTTATTTAAACATGGGAATCGTCGCCGGAGCTACGGAGCACGTGCTCTGTGCTTGACACATCCCTCAGAGGCTAGCGAAGAGAGAGTGAGGAGGAGGAGACGAGGAAATGGTGTGATACGACGGCATAGAAATAGGAGGGCAGGCTCCAGGAGAACAAGACGAAAAGTGGAGAGACTAGGTTTCAACTATGTAAGAGTGGGATACTGGAATTGTCGCAGTGCCAGACAGAGAGGTCCTGTATTGGAGAGACTAATATATGATTTTGACGTCCTCATGCTCCAGGAGCTAAATACAGACAAATACCATTGCCCTGGGTACGCCAGTTATATAAACCCTACTGGGCAGAAGAGACATGGACAAGGTCTGCTGGTGAAGGAAGGAGTGAAGCATGTGGTACTCGACTTGAGCCAGTGGAATCACAGTACAAGAGAGGTCCAGGTTAAACAAATGGAGATTGGCGGCTTAAGTTGGAACATCATAAATGTATATGCCACAGTGGACTGTTTTGTCAGAAAGGAACATTGGGACTGGCTTAAGGAACTGGAGGAATTACCAGGTGATAGGCTAATCATATGTGAAGACTTCAATGCAAGAAACAGAGATTGGGACAGTAGTGGAGAAAACCGACAGGGAATTGCCCTTGCAGATGCCATGGTGGACTCCGATGTGGTCTGCATAAATGATGGTAGGCCGACAAGAATGGCAATGAGGCCTGGCGATGCAGACACAGCTATTGACTTGGCACTTGTCTCCCAGTCATCAGTCCTTGATGTAAAGTGGAATGTTTTGAATGACCATGGGAGTGATCACATGCCATGCTCAGTCCTGATCTCTAAACCCAGGAAAGTTAAAGCTGGGAGAGCGCGCAAGACCTTCCGGTATGAGTGGACTGATTGCCTTTCTTGAGCGCCTCAGACAAGGGGCATGCAACAGGACTGTTAAAACTTCCTTTTTGCAGCCCCCATAGTGGACCCCAGAAGTAGACCATGCTTGGAAAGCAAAAAGAGCTGCAGTGAAGCAGCTAAAGAAAGTGCGACAGACACTTCGAAGCTCACGAGAGGAAGTGGACACAGCGGAAAATGTCAAGAAAGACAAGGTGGAGGTTTTCAAGCGCTGTGCTGCGGAGGCCAAAAAGGCAAAATGGGAATGTTTCATGAAGGAGATTGGAGGTGATAAAACACTGCAAAAGTTCTGGAAACTGCACAGGCAAATGCAGAGAAAAGATCGGCCGATGACAATGGGAACAATCTATAGAGATGACTGTGTGCGCGTGACAACAGACAAAGAGAAAGGGGAGGCGTTTCTCCAGAGATTTTTAGATCAGACCAATAATAATGATGCGGACACCAGGAATGCAGTTAGAGAGGAGCTATCTGACACCACGAAAAATATGCAGTATGAAGACATCATACGGGTGGAAGATGTTAAACACATTTTGAAAAAGGCAAAAGACACGGCACCAGGGACCGATGGGGTCAGGTATGGCCACATGAAGGGTTTGAGCGAAGCAGACCTGGAGGAGATTACCGACTGCTTTAACCAGAGCATTAGAACAGCATCCGTACCGCAGGATTGGGTGCACAGCTATCTCATCCCTCTCCCTAAAACATTCAAGGATCAGTCAAAGCTTAGCGGCTTTAGGATCATCACCCTTCAAAATACATTTGGGAAGGTTTTAGAGAAGATAGTCGCTGTTAAGCTGCAGGATATTTTGGAAAGGGGGGAGCTTCTTCTAAGAGGCCTGGGGAGCTACAGGCCAGGAAAAGATACCTGGTCTAATGCAGCCACTTTTGCTTTGATGTTTATGAGGGGTTCCAGAGTAGACAGGAAACGATGGCGGTAGCGCTTGATCTCGAGGATGCGTACAATAGAGTTCGATATGATATTTTGATGACCGCACTGATGGAGAAGGGGGTCAATCCCTGGTTGGTGAAACTGATAGCAGCCGTCCTGCACTCTCGTCGGGTTGCTCTCCGTCTGGGCGCATGGACCTCAGAGCCACATATGTTAACCCCGGGACTGCCACAGGGATCTGCAGTCTCACCGGTGCTCTTTAATGTGTATACGAGCAAGATTGCAAACCTAGAAGCACCAGGGGTTGGAAGAATACCAACATTTGCAGATGATATTCTTGCATATAGGCAGTGGAGAGATAGGGAGCAAACAGCCCAGGAGTTACAGGCGACAGTAGATGAAGTGATTGACTGGTGCACAGAAATGAGTGCTGTCATCCACCCGGAAAAGGCGGCTGTTTTGTGGTGCTCTCTGGACAACAGGATTGTAAGAGCTGATGTCCCAAGCCTCGCGATAGATGGTAGAAATGTCAGCAGAGAGAACAAACTGAAGTATCTGGGGATCACATTTGACAGGAGCCTATCCTTCAAGGACCATGTGGAGACGGTCGTGACAAGAACTGCAAAAGGGACTCAATGCACTTAAAACTATGGCTGCAATAGGACATAGAGCAGAGAATGCTTTTCACACTATACCAGCCTTGATCCTCTCAGTAATTGATTATGGATTAGGTCTGCTCACTGTCTCAGAGAGTCAGCTGGTGAAGTTAGAGCGCATACAGAACGAAGCTATGCGGGTCATTCTGGGATGCACTATGTCACACGTCGTTCTTGATGATAAGTTCAATGTTCTTGATGATCTTTGCGTGATATTGTCGTGTGATGGTCGTTGTAATGGTAACGATATTCATGGTGTGTCAATTGAGCTATCTAACTGACTCTTAATCCAACTCACCCCAGAAGTGCACCTTCACCAGTCATGAAACAAGATTGAGAAGGCGCACATAATCATTTATTCCAGAAATAAGACGGACAGACGGAACATGTTTATACATCCAGAAATAATGTAATCCATAGAATATAAATATCCTCCTCACAATTTAACCAGTACACATCACTGGCTTTTCACGGCCTGCTGAATCTCAAATTCACAAGACATTTAGTCCAGCTACTATCCACGGCTGGATCTCCCACAATACGACCCACCCACTGGGTCGGAGCCTCTGCTCTCTATGTAACCCACTCTGGGTTTTAGGACTGCCTTCACAGCTCGGAGAATCACACAACACCGTTCTCCGTGGACTACCGACTCCTTCGGTATCTCAAACTCAACTCCCTGAAGTCCCTTGACTTCAACACACAAATACACTATCTCTCGCCCCATCCACCCTAGGGGTTTTTCCTCTACCCTCGCTATTTTATTTCTCAGGACTGGCTGTTTTTCCATAGCCAGGTCAGTCACTTTACTGTCTCCCACTTTCACCCATTCTTTCTCATGCCCGGTCACTCAACTCAATGTCAATGACCCAGGCTAATGTCACACTAGAGACACCCCAGTAGTGTGTATGCGTTACATCCTTGGTCTGCCGACTGTTGCTGGTAGGCTCAAGGTGATGCAGGCGAAGGCATACCTCAGAGTAGCTGCAGACACAGACCACCCACTGCATGAGGCGATGGACGCAGTTAAGGGTCAGCGACTGATAAGAGGGAAATCATGGATGGCTCAGGCAGAGGATACGATCAGACAGGTGTGCCCCCTGGAGAACATTAGGCGTGGAGAGGAGTAGGTCAGAGTGCCAGCGGAGCAGTCAGACTTGTGCAGAGTTATAATCACATTAAGCCGGGAGTGCAGGGAGTGGCCAGCAGGGGCCACGGAAGTGGAAATCCAGCAACTAATTCAGGACAATGCTCACTCGAGTGATGTGATTATCTACACAGATGGTTCGGTGTCAAGAGGTGAGAGAAGTGGCTGGGGTTCATAGCCAAAGCTAATGGTCGATGTTTGGGGCAGGAGAGCCTGGCATATGATACCACAACATCCAGCTTAAGAATGGAAGTGGAGGCAGTCACTGCGGCTCTCCGCTGGATGGAGAATACGACACACACACACATCGTGATTGTAACTGACTCAGAAAGCATGCTGACGAGGGTGAGGACGGGCAGACTTCGTGCAGGGTGGCTTGCTTTGCTTCGGAGGTCACGGGTGACAAGCATCGCCTGGATCTTTTCTCCGGGGCATGCCGGTGTGCTGGGAAATGAACAGGCGGACAGATTGGCTGGCTCTGCAGAACTTGGTGGAGTATTGATACATGACAAGGCAGACGTGGTTGCGGCCTTGTGGGAGCACGTGCACACCTCGGAGGAGCAAATGGATTACCATGGTCTGGCAAGAATGAGACACGAGGAGTGACGAAGGGATCTGGCCGACGCTCAACGCTCAGAGGAAAGGCGAGACAGACTTATAATCAGATTGCTACTGGTACTATTAGTGTTGGAACTCTTCGCTGGCTGCTGAGGATGGGGAAGGAGCACTTATGGGAATGCCCCGAATGCTGTGATGTCGATTCCTAAATCAATCAATCAATCAATAATACTTGATAGATTTCATGATTTTATACGTAGAGCTTAAACTTGATGCGTAAACAGCGTTAATCTTTTTACATTTCATGCTTTTACATGTAAACATTGTTTAAACTTGGGACATTTCATGTTTTTACACGTAAACAACGTTTAAACTTGATACATTTCTTGCGTGTATACGTAAACAGTGTTTAAACTGGATACAATTTCATGTTTTTGAAAGTACAAAAGCATTTAACCTTGAAATATTTCACACTCTTTTACGTAAACGCATGTAAACGTTGTGATCATCGGTATATTCTACATTAAAAACGTGTAGATGTTCTAGTGTAATGTTATTATTCCTAACCATCTTGTAAATGTTTAATAGTTATGTTGAAAATCTACCGCATGATACTGGGTAAACGTTTTGCTTCAGGACTGAAAGAGGCCTACTACTACGAATAAATTGTTTACAATATTGCAAACCATAAATTCTGTGTGTTGTTTTTCGATATAGTTTCTCTGGCTGGCAGCACAACGATGTTCATATGTCCACTAGCTTATCGATGCCCAGTAGGGAACAATGTTTTGCTGTTGCCTTAAACCAAGAGTGTGCATCCCCCATTACATGTGAACCTTTCAAATCGCAGATGTGTTTTCATGAGTATAATTAAGTAAAAGGTAGGTAGCGCCAAGTCTGGACTGTATACTGGATATTTAAAGACCATCAAATTTCAGTACACGTGGTGTATCCATCGTATGTGCTGTCGTAAGAGGGCGGGCATTATCGAGCAAAACAACAATACTTCATTCTGGCAATGTCCCCGGCGTTTCTATCGTATTGTGGGACTCACCTTGTTTACTAACATGTTACTGTATCGAGCACTAGTCCTCAGTTGTATCCCTTTCCTGGAAATGCACCAATATAGGTGTAGGGTGTATTCGTTGGGTCAACACCCAAAGAGATAGAGGACGCACATGTTCCTCGTTCCCAATGTCATCCTGCCCGTTTAATTATGTTAACCTTTAATGGCTCAGTTGCTTGAGTCCATAAATAGAATCTCAGAAAACCAAGGAATACCTCAAGTCAAAACAATTAAAAGTGTTTTCCCTTAATACCTAAAATATCCTTTTGGTGGTTCCTCTCTCAGTTAACCTAATTTTATCTAGGGTTGTTTTAATTAAACTAGTTGACTATGGATAGAAAAACACACACTCACGAGAGGAAATTACCTCTTTTTTTCATCATTTATTAACTATACAGTTAGTAATGAACAATAAAGATTTTAAAACAATATTCAATTCAATACATCTTCATGAAAATCAGAAGTTCATTTACATCAAGATCTCTACACTTAATTATACATCTCCATCAGTGAAACTCCCCTCCCCATATGTGACTAATACTACAGGCTATTGTCCAATTTCTCAGGTAATGTTCCTGCAGATCCCCTGTGGTAGTAAATCTGAAACAGAAAAATTGGTCTTCACTTCCTTGTATTGACTTGTGGGTTATGGATTCATGCTCCAAGCAGTCACTGTGATATATGTTTAGTTCAGTGTGTTGTTCTTTCCAGGTTGGTAGAATAGTTTAGTTAGCTCGGGTTTTTCCATTTGTCAGGCAAATTATGTTAAAGAGAAATGTACCTCTCTTCTAAGGGAAATTGAACTTTTGCAGGTGGATAGGTTTCTGCCCCACTCTCTCACAGAGCTTCATATAGCAAAGTTGCTTCTATCACAAAAGTCAGGTGCATCTAGATGGGTCTAGTCACTACTTGAAATGTCAGTAATCAACATACATCTTCATTCTTTTTGAATGGCTCAACACCAAGATGTCAGGGTCCTAGATTTGGTTGGGTTTCCAAATACACTGGTTACTGGTTTGTTTGTCCTTCTTTTCTCTCTCGACTTGATTTTCTATCTTGCGTTCATAGAGATTTTCGAGGCTACCATTTCCAGCAGTCACAGTCGGCCTTCTTCTAGTGACGACGAGTTTGTGGTACGCACAATGAGTCCGTGAACCGGTCGATGCTATTTTTATGTTAGCTTTTCCCGTCCAAGTTTTTGGCTATCACGTCGAAAATGAGTCTGCTATTGTAAAATTAGGATTTTAGAAGTGGGGAACAAATCAGCACTGTTGCGGTGATAATCTTGAATGGTATTGCGGGGAATTTTCACAGCGACGTTGACGGCTTGCGACAAAATATACCACAATAGGATTCTTGAAATCCCAAAGGATGGTCATCATGGCTTTCCAAGCGGATTCCTGCCTTTTGAATATTTCTAAGTTTTGTCTTTAATTTTAAAAATCTTTCTACCCATGCATACACTCGCCCTTGACTCAGACAATTGTCTCTATACTGAACCATCATCCTTGTGTAGATTTCACAAGGTTTCACACCTTATTTACAAACAAAACGAATAACTCCTGGTTGTTCTTCCACGGTGCAAGTCTACAGTGGGGCAACCATTTTGTAATCGCGATTGCGCATGCGCAAACTGTTCGATCCTTAAACACCCCTACATAGTGTATTGCTTAAGTCACAGTTTGTGTTCTGTAATAAGATATTCCGTTGTCCAAACCCTTCCATGATGGTCTCCCTGGTCAAGGTGTTTCAACACTTTCTCCGTATTCCCGTATACTCTCGTGAGTAAGGTGACGTGCGGGATAATTCGTAGCGGTTTTCTCCGCGTCGGTAACTTACGGGGTATGTGAGCCGGTCACTCAGAAAGAAAACGGCAAACAACTGAGCGTAATCTTGCCAAGAAATCAATAATCAGCTGAAAGATGCTGATGTTGACAGCGATGTCCTGTAAAGGATATGCGAACAAAAACAAAAACAAAAACAAAACAAAAAACAAAAAACAACTTCCCTCACTTTATAATAAAATGTCTGTTACTTAATGACTTTCCCTCGTATTTGATGCTATCATGCGTAATCGCTTGACATTCATCTTGTTGCCTTGATAGGCGATAATTTGTAAAAATAAAGTGATACATCTGCACGACATAAAGCCTGAGTTACATTTAGAGACCATGTGTAGCCCATGCACGATGATACCTCTCTCGGTCTGCCTAATTAACTCCAGAGGAAAGGTAACACCAATACATCTGGACTAGCTGCCAAAGCTGCCGGATCAGTAAAGCAATGCGCTAACTGTCCGCCTGGCGGAGCTTCCATCCAAGACTAGTTGCCTGGTCTGCCGTGCTACGACGTTAGTCTTTAGGTTGCACTTCCACGCACTAGGCTCAGGCTTGTACTCTCCCCAATTGCGCTTCTCCTCTTGAAGCCGTTAGCACAATACAGGACGTCGGGTTTTGTGAGAACAGCCTAACATTCTGAGCTACCAGAAAGCAGGTGGTAGCGTCCTACTGTCAAACGGTAGGTCAGTCATATCAAAGACATGCGTAATAATGCGCAAACTATAGAATCATGCTAATTATACTCGTACCTACGCACACAGCTAAACTAGAGTATCATGCTATTATACTCGTACTTACACATCCAGCAAACTGTATGCAAAGTATGAACTCATAACCAGCGCTGTGGCTTATGGGATAGTGAGACAAGCAGTTCCATAATTCCCTCGCCAACAAGAGTAGTGGGTTTGAAATCAGCTGTCGGTGATGCGAAAGCGTAACTTGTAAAAATTTACAAATGTTCCCATTTACTTGGATTGTTAATACGAGATGTGGTACCCTCGACTCGATATTTCGCAGTTTCACTGTCCCTTAAGCCCCACTTAAAAATTAATGTTCTTTAATGTTCTTACAATGGTACTTATGTAAGGGGGTATGCCGTGTGGCTTGAGTTTCAGGAGTAGCTAAAAGTGTCCGGCGCGATCTCGTATTGGATGTATGGTATGTCCGTTCTGGATAGTTTAAATTCTTGGCGAGAAAACTGCAGCTAGATACGGGTAGCGGGTAGGGGTATCCCTATCAAAGGAGAAGTAAGGCGCCTCCTTCCCTCCGCTAGCCTACGGTACACCCTTGGGCAAGGTGGAGTACCCGTTTAGCCCCCCGATCAGGGTTACGCTCCCGGGTAGGTGGAACCCGTTAGCTTTGGACAGCAATTCATCTAGGAGACGGAAAACTCCAAATATAAACCCCCCAAGTTCAAGGTGGACCAGCGTGCTGAGGAACTGGATGGCCATGGGTTAACTGGTCGTGAACGTTGGACGTCTGACAGGCGTGCGGGGCGGCATCAGGCGTATGGACTCCTGCGGGACATCCCCTGCCTCTTCTCTAGCAAGCAGGCAATGCCAGGGTGACCGTTTATTTCCTGCATATCCAAACTTTGCCTATGGATTTATTTAAACATGGGAATCGTCGCCGGAGCTACGGAGCACGTGCTCTGTGCTTGACACATCCCTCAGAGGCTAGCGAAGAGAGAGTGAGGAGGAGGAGACGAGGAAATGGTGTGATACGACGGCATAGAAATAGGAGGGCAGGCTCCAGGAGAACAAGACGAAAAGTGGAGAGACTAGGTTTCAACTATGTAAGAGTGGGATACTGGAATTGTCGCAGTGCCAGACAGAGAGGTCCTGTATTGGAGAGACTAATATATGATTTTGACGTCCTCATGCTCCAGGAGCTAAATACAGACAAATACCATTGCCCTGGGTACGCCAGTTATATAAACCCTACTGGGCAGAAGAGACATGGACAAGGTCTGCTGGTGAAGGAAGGAGTGAAGCATGTGGTACTCGACTTGAGCCAGTGGAATCACAGTACAAGAGAGGTCCAGGTTAAACAAATGGAGATTGGCGGCTTAAGTTGGAACATCATAAATGTATATGCCACAGTGGACTGTTTTGTCAGAAAGGAACATTGGGACTGGCTTAAGGAACTGGAGGAATTACCAGGTGATAGGCTAATCATATGTGAAGACTTCAATGCAAGAAACAGAGATTGGGACAGTAGTGGAGAAAACCGACAGGGAATTGCCCTTGCAGATGCCATGGTGGACTCCGATGTGGTCTGCATAAATGATGGTAGGCCGACAAGAATGGCAATGAGGCCTGGCGATGCAGACACAGCTATTGACTTGGCACTTGTCTCCCAGTCATCAGTCCTTGATGTAAAGTGGAATGTTTTGAATGACCATGGGAGTGATCACATGCCATGCTCAGTCCTGATCTCTAAACCCAGGAAAGTTAAAGCTGGGAGAGCGCGCAAGACCTTCCGGTATGAGTGGACTGATTGCCTTTTTGAGCGCCTCAGACAAGGTGCATGCAACAGGACTGTTAAAACTTCCTTTTTGCAGCCCCCATAGTGGACCCCAGAAGTAGACCATGCTTGGAAAGCAAAAAGAGCTGCAGTGAAGCAGCTAAAGAAAGTGCGACAGACACTTCGAAGCTCACGAGAGGAAGTGGACACAGCGGAAAATGTCAAGAAAGACAAGGTGGAGGTTTTCAAGCGCTGTGCTGCGGAGGCCAAAAAGGCAAAATGGGAATGTTTCATGAAGGAGATTGGAGGTGATAAAACACTGCAAAAGTTCTGGAAACTGCACAGGCAAATGCAGAGAAAAGATCGGCCGATGACAATGGGGAACAATCTATAGAGATGACTGTGTGCGCGTGACAACAGACCAAAGAGAAAGGGGAGGCGTTTCTCCAGAGATTTTTAGATCAGACCAATATAATGATGCGGACACCAGGAATGCAGTTAGAGAGGAGCTATCTGACACCACGAAAAATATGCAGTATGAAGACATCATACGGGTGGAAGATGTTAAACACATTTGAAAAAGGCAAAAGACACGGCACCAGGGACCGATGGGGTCAGGTATGGCCACATGAAGGGTTTGAGCGAAGCAGACCTGGAGGAGATTACCGACTGCTTTAACCAGAGCATTAGAACAGCATCCGTACCGCAGGATTGGGTGCACAGCTATCTCATCCCTCTCCCTAAAACATTCAAGGATCAGTCAAAGCTTAGCGGCTTTAGGATCATCACCCTTCAAAATACATTTGGGAAGGTTTTAGAGAAGATAGTCGCTGTTAAGCTGCAGGATATTTTGGAAAGGGGGGAGCTTCTTCTAAGAGGCCTGGGGAGCTACAGGCCAGGAAAAGATACCTGGTCTAATGCAGCCACTTTTGCCTTTGATGTTTATGAGGGGTTCCAGAGTAGACAGGAAACGATGGCGGTAGCGCTTGATCTCGAGGATGCGTACAATAGAGTTCGATATGATATTTTGATGACCGCACTGATGGAGAAGGGGGTCAATCCCTGGTTGGTGAACTGAATAGCAGCCGTCCTGCACTCTCGTCGGGTTGCTCTCCGTCTGGGCGCATGGACCTCAGAGCCACATATGTTAACCCCGGGACTGCCACAGGGATCTGCAGTCTCACCGGTGCTCTTTAATGTGTATACGAGCAAGATTGCAAACCTAGAAGCACCAGGGGTTGGAAGAATACCAACATTTGCAGATGATATTCTTGCATATAGGCAGTGGAGAGATAGGGAGCAAACAGCCCAGGAGTTACAGGCGACAGTAGATGAAGTGATTGACTGGTGCACAGAAATGAGTGCTGTCATCCACCCGGAAAAGGCGGCTGTTTTGTGGTGCTCTCTGGACAACAGGATTGTAAGAGCTGATGTCCCAAGCCTCGCGATAGATGGTAGAAATGTCAGCAGAGAGAACAAACTGAAGTATCTGGGGATCACATTTGACAGGAGCCTATCCTTCAAGGACCATGTGGAGACGGTCGTGACAAGAACTGAAAAGGGACTCAATGCACTTAAAACTATGGCTGCAATAGACATAGAGCAGAGAATGCTTTTCACACTATACCAGCCTTTGATCCTCTCAGTAATTGATTATGGATTAGGTCTGCTCACTGTCTCAGAGAGTCAGCTGGTGAAGTTAGAGCGCATACAGAACGAAGCTATGCGGGTCATTCTGGGATGCACTATGTCACACGTCGTTCTTGATGATAAGTTCAATGTTCTTGATGATCTTTGCGTGATATTGTCGTGTCATGGTCGTTGTCTAGGTAACGATGTTCATGGTGTGTCAATTGAGCTATCTAACTGACTCTTAATCCAACTCACCCCAGAAGTGCACCTTCACCAGTCATGAAACAAGATTGAGAAGGCGCACATAATCATTTATTCCAGAAATAAGACGGACAGACGGAACATGTTTATACATCCAGAAATAATGTAATCCATAGAATATAAATATCCTCCTCACAATTTAACCAGTACACATCACTGGCTTTTCACGGCCTGCTGAATCTCAAATTCACAAGACATTTAGTCCAGCTACTATCCACGGCTGGATCTCCCACAATACGACCCACCCACTGGGTCGGAGCCTCTGCTCTCTATGTAACCCACTCTGGGTTTTAGGACTGCCTTCACAGCTCGGAGAATCACACAACACCGTTCTCCGTGGACTACCGACTCCTTCGGTATCTCAAACTCAACTCCCTGAAGTCCCTTGACTTCACACACAAATACACTATCTCTCGCCCCATCCACCCTAGGGGTTTTTCCTCTACCCTCGCTATTTTATTTCTCAGGACTGGCTGTTTTTTCCATAGCCAGGTCAGTCACTTTACTGTCTCCCACTTTCACCCATTCTTTCTCATGCCCGGTCACTCAACTCAATGTCAATGACCCAGGCTAATGTCACACTAGAGACACCCCAGTAGTGTGTATGCGTTACATCCTTGGTCTGCCGACTGTTGCTGGTAGGCTCAAGGTGATGCAGGCGAAGGCATACCTCAGAGTAGCTGCAGACACAGACCACCCACTGCATGAGGCGATGGACGCAGTTAAAGGTCAGCGACTGATAAGAGGGAAATCATGGATGGCTCAGGCAGAGGATACGATCAGACAGGTGTGCCCCCTGGAGAACATTAGGCGTGGAGAGGAGTGGGTCAGAGTGCCAGCGGAGCAGTCAGACTTGTGCAGAGTTATAATCACATTAAGCCGGGAGTGCAGGGAGTGGCCAGCAGGGGCCACGGAAGTGGAAATCCAGCAACTAATTCAGGACAATGCTCACTCGAGTGATGTGATTATCTACACAGATGGTTCGGTGTCAAGAGGTGAGAGAAGTGGCTGGGGTGTCATAGCCAAAGCTAATGGTCGATGTTTGGGGCAGGAGAGCCTGGCATATGATACCACAACATCCAGCTTAAGAATGGAAGTGGAGGCAGTCACTGCGGCTCTCCGCTGGATGGAGAATACGACACACACACACATCGTGATTGTAACTGACTCAGAAAGCATGCTGACGAGGGTGAGGACGGGCAGACTTCGTGCGGAGTGGCTTGCTTCGCTTCGGAGGTCACGGGTGACAAGCATCGCCTGGATCTTTTCTCCGGGGCATGCCGGTGTGCTGGGAAATGAACAGGCGGACAGATTGGCTGGCTCTGCAGAACTTTGTGGAGTATTGATACATAACAAGGCAGACGTGGTTGCGGCCTTGTGGGAGCACGTGCACACCTCGGAGGAGCAAATGGATTACCATGGTCTGGCATGAATGAGACAACGAGGAGTGGCGAAGGGATCTGGCCGACGCTCAACGCTCAAAGGAAAGGCGAGACAGACTTATAATCAGATTGCTACTGGTACTATTAGTGTTGGAACTCTTCGCTGGCTGCTGAGGATGGGGACGGAGCACTTATGGGAATGCCCCGAATGCTGTGATGTCGATTCCTAAATCAATCAATCAATCAATAATACTTGATAGATTTCATGATTTTATACGTAGAGCTTAAACTTGATGCGTAAACAGCGTTAATCTTTTTACATTTCATGCTTTTACATGTAAACATTGTTTAAACTTGGGACATTTCATGTTTTTACACGTAAACAACGTTTAAACTTGATACATTTCTTGCGTGTATACGTAAACAGTGTTTAAACTGGATACAATTTCATGTTTTTGAAAGTACAAAAGCATTTAACCTTGAAATATTTCACACTCTTTTACGTAAACAGCATGTAAACGTTGTGATCATCGGTATATTCTACATTAAAAACGTGTAGATGTTCTAGTGTAATGTTATTATTCCTAACCATCTTGTAAATGTTTAATAGTTATGTTGAAAATCTACCGCATGATACTGGGTAAACGTTTTGCTTCAGGACTGAAAGAGGCCTACTACTACGAATAAATTGTTTACAATATTGCAAACCATAAATTCTGTGTGTTGTTTTTCGATATAGTTTCTCTGGCTGGCAGCACACGATGTTCATATGTCCACTAGCTTATCGATGCCCAGTAGGGAACAATGTTTTGCTGTTGCCTTAAACCAAGAGTGTGCATCCCCCATTACATGTGAACCTTTCAAATCGCAGATGTGTTTTCATGAGTATAATTAAGTAAAAGGTAGGTAGCGCCAAGTCTGGACTGTATACTGGATATTTAAAGACCTCAAATTTCAGTACACGTGGTGTATCCATCGTATGTGCTGTCGTAAGAGGGCGGGCATTATCGAGCAAAACAACAATACTTCATTCTGGCAATGTCCCCGGCGTTTCTATCGTATTGTGGGACTCACCTTGTTTACTAACATGTTACTGTATCGAGCACTAGTCTCAGTTGTATCCCTTTCCTGGAAATGCACCAATATAGGTGTAGGGTGTATTCGTTGGGTCAACCCCAAAGAGATAGAGGACGCACATGTTCCTCGTTCCCAATGTCATCCTGCCCGTTTAATTATGTTAACCTTTAATGGCTCAGTTGCTTGAGTCCATAAATAGAATCTCAGAAAACCAAGGAATACCTCAAGTCAAACAATTAAAAGTGTTTCCCTTAATACCTAAAATATCCTTTTGGTGGTTCCTCTCTCAGTTAACCTAATTTTATCTAGGGTTGTTTTAATTAAACTAGTTGACTATGGATAGAAAAACACACACTCACGAGAGGAAATTACCTCTTTTTTCATCATTTATTAACTATACAGTTAGTAATGAACAATAAAGATTTTAAAACAATATTCAATTCAATACATCTTCATGAAAATCAGAAGTTCATTTACATCAAGATCTCTACACTTAATTATACATCTCCATCAGTGAAACTCCCCTCCCCATATGTGACTAATACTACAGGCTATTGTCCAATTTCTCAGGTAATGTTCCTGCAGATCCCCTGTGGTAGTAAATCTGAAACAGAAAAATTGGTCTTCACTTCCTTGTATTGACTTGTGGGTTATGGATTCATGCTCCAAGCAGTCACTGTGATATATGTTTAGTTCAGTGTGTTGTTCTTTCCAGGTTGGTAGAATAGTTTAGTTAGCTCGGGGTTTTTCCATTTGTCAGGCAAATTATGTTAAAGAAAATGTACCTCTCTTCTAAGGGAAATTGAACTTTTGCAGGTGGATAGGTTTCTGCCCCACTCTCTCACAGAGCTTCATATAGCAAAGTTGCTTCTATCACAAAAGTCAGGTGCATCTAGATGGGTCTAGTCACTACTTGAAATGTCAGTAATCAACATACATCTTCATTCTTTTTGAATGGCTCAACACCAAGATGTCAGGTCCTAGATTTGGTTGGGTTTCCAAATACACTGGTTACTGGTTTGTTTGTCCTTCTTTTCTCTCTCGACTTGATTTTCTATCTTGCGTTCATAGAGATTTTCGAGGCTACCATTTCCAGCAGTCACAGTCGGCCTTCTTCTAGTGACGACGAGTTTGTGGTACGCACAATGAGTCCGTGAACCGGTCGATGCTATTTTTATGTTAGCTTTTCCCGTCCAAGTTTTTGGCTATCACGTCGAAAATGAGTCTGCTATTGTAAAATTAGGATTTTAGAAGTGGGGAACAAATCAGCACTGTTGCGGTGATAATCTTGAATGGTATTGCGGGGAATTTTCACAGCGACGTTGACGGCTTGCGACAAAATATACCACAATAGGATTCTTGAAATCCCAAAGGATGGTCATCATGGCTTTCCAAGCGGATTCCTGCCTTTTGAATATTTCTAAGTTTTGTCTTTAATTTTAAAATCTTTCTACCCATGCATACACTCGCCCTTGACTCAGACAATTGTCTCTATACTGAACCATCATCCTTGTGTAGATTTCACAAGGTTTCACACCTTATTTACAAACAAAACGAATAACTCCTGGTTGTTCTTCCACGGTGCAAGTCTACAGTGGGGCAACCATTTTGTAATCGCGATTGCGCATGCGCAAACTGTTCGATCCTTAACACCCCTACATAGTGTATTGCTTAAGTCACAGTTTGTGTTCTGTAATAAGATATTCCGTTGTCCAAACCCTTCCATGATGGTCTCCCTGGTCAAGGTGTTTCACAACTTTCTCCGTATTCCCGTATACTCTCGTGAGTAAGGTGACGTGCGGGATAATTCGTAGCGGTTTTCTCCGCGTCGGTAACTTACGGGGTATGTGAGCCGGTCACTCAGAAAGAAACGGCAAACAACTGAGCGTAATCTTGCCAAGAAATCAATAATCAGCTGAAAGATGCTGATGTTGACAGCGATGTCCTGTAAAGGATATGCGAACAAAAACAAAAACAAAAACAAAACAAAAAACAAAAAACAACTTCCCTCACTTTATAATAAAATGTCTGTTACTTAATGACTTTCCCTCGTATTTGATGCTATCATGCGTAATCGCTTGACATTCATCTTGTTGCCTTGATAGGCGATAATTTGTAAAAATAAAGTGATACATCTGCACGACATAAAGCCTGAGTTACATTTAGAGACCATGTGTAGCCCATGCACGATGATACCTCTCTCGGTCTGCCTAATTAACTCCAGAGGAAAGGTAACACCAATACATCTGGACTAGCTGCCAAAGCTGCCGGATCAGTAAAGCAATGCGCTAACTGTCCGCCTGGCGGAGCTTCCATCCAAGACTAGTTGCCTGGTCTGCCGTGCTACGACGTTTAGTCTTTAGGTTGCACTTCCACGCACTAGGCTCAGGCTTGTACTCTCCCAATTGCGCTTCTCCTCTTGAAGCCGTTAGCACAATACAGGACGTCGGGTTTTGTGAGAACAGCCTAACATTCTGAGCTACCAGAAAGCAGGTGGTAGCGTCTACTGTCAAACGGTAGGTCAGTCATATCAAAGACATGCGTAATAATGCGCAAACTATAGAATCATGCTATTATACTCGTACCTACGCACACAGCAAACTAGAGTATCATGCTATTATACTCGTACTTACACATCCAGCAAACTGTATGCAAAGTATGAACTCATAACCAGCGCTGTGGCTTATGGGATAGTGAGACAAGCAGTTCCATAATTCCTCGCCAACAAGAGTAGTGGGTTTGAAATCAGCTGTCGGTGATGCGAAAGCGTAACTTGTAAAAATTTACAAATGTTCCCATTTACTTGGATGTTAATACGAGATGTGGTACCCTCGACTCGATATTTCGCAGTTTCACTGTCCCTTAAGCCACTTAGATAATGTCTATGTTCTTACAATGTATGTCCAACTGCAGCTGCTTACTGTGTACAGTAGCCTCATCAATAAATGGAGCAGATCAAGTTCTTTGTCTGCAATCAATGTCATACCGTCTTATACTGGTATTATTAATATCACGTCCTCTTATGGCGATTCCTCTCAAATCCTCCAAATGCGTCATAATATGTTCGCTGTATGCGGGGAAAGAAATGTTGAGTCGTTAAAGCATCCCTGTCGCGCAACTCTCTTGATAGCCTTGTATTCACCTACTTCATTGTTAATTTTTACGGTAGATCGTTATTTCCAATGCACACACGCACACACGCACACACACACACACACACACACACACACACACACACACACACACACACACACACACACACACACACACACGGGTATTCGTGTCTGCAGGAAAGCAAAATTTCCTATATGATGTATACATACTTAAAAGTCATTTGTGTGTCCTGTACAGGATGTTGCAATCAATCCCAGCATGTATTGTCTGTTTGTTATTTACTAGTCAATTTATGTTCCGTATTTTGTCATTGTTTTATTAATGGCGGCGCCTCATACCACCGACTTAACACAGCCAGTGGCTGATCTCGAACAGTCGACATTGGAATGTCTGGGAATTTCCCAAACCCTTAGCAACAGACGCCGTACATGCAGCAGAAGCCAGACAAGCCAGCTGGTCAATTGTTCCAGCAAGTAGGCTACGTAGTGACATCCAAAGAAAGATAGAGAAATCCAGAAAAACATAGTCATATGGAGCAATTCTTTGACAATAAGCATCGCAACAAACGATTTCAGAACACATATAAGAAAATCCCCTTTATGACAAATTGTGTGGTTTTTGTTTCGCGCCTGGATGTGAATGCTGGACAATGAGTAGTGAAATGATGAAGAAATCGAAAGCAGTGGAGATGTGGTTTTTTGATAAGATTGGAATTGTGTAAAGAAAGAAGAAAACAAATGTTGATGTATTGAAATCTGCAGGTGTTACAAGATCACTCATCAAATCCATGAAGAAAAGAACAAGAAGTCCATGCAGGATTTTATAAAACGAGGTGGAATAGAGAAAGTATCTCTATGTGGGAAAACACTAGGCAGTGCAAATGAGGACAAATAACGCTTATGTGAACTACTAGGAAACACACAATAATATAGTTAACATCGACATATCAGATGGCACAGAGGACTAGAGAGGCATAGTCGCCAATAACTGCTAGAGACCAGAAGGTAAGGAGGAGATTAAGTATTGTCTGCATTGATGACATCTTCTTTGGCGTCCTACGTGTGTTCGCTTTAATTCTAAAAAATATGCCTGTTTAGCAGTCCGTGGTGAATTGTTCGTTTAGTTAAACACGCAAGCCGGACACTTCCTGACAATACTGGCCATATTTACACCCTTACCATTCTATTAGACTGCCATAGTTGCTATTTTGTTTTTTATGCTCTTGCTATCTACTGGTATTAATTCTAAGAAATTATGTTTAATTGAGAACCTCCACAAAGAACACAAGTTAGTACGAGTATTATTAACCCTGGGTTCCTTTACTACCTTGTTTCCCCAAAAATGAGAACAGGTCGTATATTAAAGTGTGCTTCAAAACATGCAATAGGGCTTGTTATATGGGGATGTTTGTTTGTTGGTTTGTTTGTTTTTTCTTTTCAGATACAAAAATCTACATTTCTGTATTATTATACAGTCATGTTATCCTGTTCTTAAATATCGTCATAGCTCTCTAAATCCAGAATTTCGGCCTGATATATTTTCGACTCCATTTCCTGTAGAACCATTAGTCCCAGTCTCTCATGTCCATCAATGAAGCTTTCCTTAAATGAGCATTTATTGTCTATGTAGCCTACGATTGGTAACTTTATTTCACACGTGATGTATTCAGTGACTTATTGAATTATGAAATACATCCGTTCATTATCAAATGCGAACCAGTTGAGTCTGTACTCCGACTGGCCATTCGGCAACAAGTCTCTCATTCTTCCTGACGATCTTAACTAGGGCTTAATTTAGGGGTAGGTCTTATATTAAAGTCATCCTGAAAATCGTGGTAGTGATTATTATAGGGGTAGGTCTTATCTTTGGAGAAGTCTGTAGACTTTAAATATACCATTTACCTGTAGGTATCTACCCACTTTGAGCGTCTCACAGAGTTAAACAAGATGGACGAATTCTACCTACGGCATTGTGGGAGTCAGGGATAACCGTTTGTTGTACTGACTGATGTACGTCGCTGACAAACCAAAACAATTCGTTTGTGTGGTCGTAAGGGCATATCAGATGATATAAAACACCAGATCTTGCCATAGAAAGACTGACTATTTCAGACTTATATATATATATATATATATATATATATATATATATATATATATATATATATATTTGCATATCCTTTACAGGACATCGCTGTCAACACCAGCATCTTTCAGCTGTATGTTGATTTCTTGGCAAGATTACGCTCAGTAGTTTGCCATTGATTTCTGAGCGGCCGGCTCACATACCCCGTAAGTTACCGATGCGATTCGAACCACTGCTGATTCTTACCGTCATCACGTTACCCACGAGAGTATACGAGATTACGGAGAAAGTAGCTAACCTCTAAGCCAGGAAGCCGGATATATATATATATATATATATATATATATATATATATATATATATATATATATATATATATATATATATATATATATATATATATATATAGCAAAAGACATTGGAAATATTGACTCACTTAAAGGGAAAAGCCCAACAGATGGGGCTGGTTATCAACCAAGATAAGACAGAATATATGGTAATTTAAAGAGACAGAATGGCTAAAAACTCTGGCCACATACAAATAGATAATATGACCTATTAAAAGAACGGAAACATACAAATACCTGGGTACAATCTTCAACTGCTCCAACATCATAAGGGAAGAAATACAAACTAGAATCAACTCTGGAAATAAGATATACTATGCACTACAACATCTGTCTAAAACAAATGCGCTATCTCGTAACACCAAAATCACAATATACAAAACACTGATCAGACCAGTTGTGCTGTATGGCTCTGAAACCTGGAGTACAACGAAAGGAGACGAATGCCTTGTTACAAACCTTTGAGAACAAAATTTTAAGACGCATCTTTGGACCCATTAGGGATACACAAAGTGGAGAGTGGAAAAGAAGAAGTAACAAAGACATTTATGATCTGTTTAAGTCCCCGCTAATCACTGGTATCATGAAGGCTAATAGACTACAATGGCTGGGGCATATAGAAAGAATGGAAGATAATAGGGAAACAAAACTCGCTTACACTCAGGAAATAAATGACCGTAGACCCCGAGGTAGACCAAGAAGACGGTGGAGAGATAATACATATACAGACCTACAAGCACTTGGAATCAACGACTGGCAAGAGAAGGTCCACCAGAGAGACGAATGGAGACGGATTGTATCTGCAGCAAAGAACCTCAATGGCTCGGAACGCTGAAGAAGAAGAATATATATATATATATATATATATATATATATATATATATATATATATATATATATATATATATATATATATATATATATATATATATATATATATATATATATATATATATATATATATATATATATATCGTCAGTCCGAGGGGACGTGTTCTTTCTAGTTGGGCTGGAATCCCAGACTGAACTAGTCTAAAAGTCCTTTTTTTTTACAAATTCGCGTATCCTTTACAGGACATCGCTGTCAACAGCAGCATCTTTCAGCTGTCTGTTGATTTCTTGGCAATATCACGCTCAGTTGTTTCTAAAAGTACTACTAGGAGATATTCTGGTAAGTAAAAGCTAATGCACATAACACCATATACCCAAAGCGCCTAAAGACACACAAAACGACAATATATATATATATATATATATATATATATATATATATATATATATATATATATATATATATATATATATATATATATATATATATAAAACCTTGATGGGGATCCGAACACGTCACCAGTAGGGCGCAGGTAGGTGAAATACAAATAGCCATTGCGCTATAGCTGCTCCCAATAAATATATAGCACTTCTGTAATTCCGTAAATATAGTACTTTTCCTTGAGAGAAAGAGTTCACTATTATTATTATTATTATTATTATCATCATCATCATCATCATCATCATCATCATCATCATCATCATCATCATCATCACCACCACCACCACCACCACCACCACCACCACCACCACCATCATCATCATCATCATCATCATCATCATCAAGTGCCCTGCTGACTGCGTGGCGACCATTCATCAACATTAATTGCGATCTCCGACGGCATGGATCAATTTATGTGTTGACTCTCAACTGTCAAAAATGTTCTCTCGTTGCCCTCCTTTATCTTTTTTTCTCCTAAATCTTTCCGTTTGTCAACACATGTTCTTGTCTGGTTTTGGTCTTCTCTTTTTTTTTTTTTTGCATATCCTTTACAGGACGTTGCTGTCAACATCAGCATCTTTCAGCTGATTGTTGATTTCTTGGCAAGATTACGCTCAGTAGTTTGCCATTGCTTTCTGAGCGGTCGGCTCACATACCCCATAAGTTACAAACGCGATTCGGACCACTGCTGATTCTCACCGTCGTCACGTTACCTACGAGAGTATACGAGATTACGGAGAAAAGTCGCTAACCTCTAGGCCAGGAAGCCAGCGGTCTTCTCTTCAAGGCCAAAATATGATGACTGCCTCATTCTAATGTTTGAGATTAGTTGTCATTGCTACTTAACCTCCCTTAAAATGCTTAGAACACTCATTTTGGCTTTCCAAGGAATTTTTACCATTCTTCAGTAAAACCACATTTCGGAAGCTTGTGGTGATTTGTTTCGCTTGTTTACTATTTGTCCAGGATTCACAGTCGTATGTTACAACTAATTAAATGTAATGGGCAAGAAACATCTTACTAACTTCCAGTGAAAAGGACTTATTGCATAAAATGTTCTTAGAATGATAGAATGCATTGTTTACTTGTTCTATTCTGTTCTTTATCTCTGTGATGTATTTTCCATCAGATGTTTCCATGTGCCTAAATATCTTAATTTCTGAACTTGCCCCACAATAACATAATTTATTTTCATTGTACATTTAGGCATGGTCTATTTCTTTGATATCACCATGTACATCTATGTAACTGTATGTATCATTTCCTATATTATGAATATATATATATATTGTTACTGTTGGTATTATTATTATTATTATTATTATTATTATTATTATTATTATTATTATTATTGTCACAGGAGGAAGAATATCAAGGACAGGAAGATGTAATTTCCTATACTTAGGTGCTCAAAGACAAAGAAGCGCAACACTGACTTTTAGTGGGCCAGAGAAGAAAAGGACAATAAGAAGAAGTAGAGAAAGAGCACTGTATATATTCTCCTCAGTTAACAAGAAAAGGGATAGAGTTAGACAGAAGATTCCAGGAGTTCTTAGGGCGGGGGATATACTGTTGTATACCCCAGACAGAAGATTACACTGCCGGACTGTAACAGGATCAATGAGTTTACACAACAAACTACAGACTAAACAAAACAAATTAAGAACAACAAAATTAGACTTTTATTGACAGAACTGCATGATTCAGTGACAAACAGGCATCCTGACATGTCACACAACTGACATATACAGAAATGGGAACCTATGTCCCCACAGTAGATATCACTCACTGCTGCCTAACATCGCTATGCACATGACTAGGTACCCATCTTCACAAACCAACAAGGACATGGCAACAACTGAGCCTCAATGTAAACAACAACATAACAGCAGGTATGGACTCTCTATTGTTATCATCTCAGGACTCATGGACAGTCGGTACATACAGAAATGGGAATCTGAAATCCCACAGTTAGAGATAACTGCTGCCTAGTACTAACTACAGGGGCGGTCTCTGAATGACAGTGAAACCTCAACCATGTTCAATTGAGTCTAAGAGCACCCTCAGTACCCACACAAGACACCCGCATCACATAGGTCGACTGGGACCAGATGCAGCAAAGAGTCATAACATAACGAATAACAAAACTATAACCATAACAGCAGAGATATAGTGGCATAAACAGATATACGAATGGGGATGTGAGTGGCCTAACGACATTAACCAGAGCTGGGGCTCAAGTTTGCTCTACAAACAGCAACCATGGCCAGGGGTCACACCAAGAGTGGGCTTACAAATTGACAGTCGTTTTCATGGATTTCCTCGGTCCTTGTGTGTGGGCTACACAAGCCAGTCTTGGTTAAATCTAGAGGTCCAGTGACTGGGGAGGGCTGGTTAAAGCCTCCCTATTTGATACCTACATCACTACAGCGATCTACATAATCGCTCCTTCGGCCACGGCTGTTAGTTGAAGAGAGCGGGAAACTGGCGAGCACTCCTTTTTATCCCTGTTTCCAGAGCGGCTTCCCATCATACCTTAGGGCACTACAAGGGACGCTGGTATTGGTAACATCATCATCATCATGTATCGCGTATTATTATTATTATCATCATCTTCTTATTTGTTCATTTAAAATGTTTCTTTTGGAAGTAAAGCGTTGTGCCTGTTTACAGCAGAGCTGCGATATTTGCGCCTTTCGACCAAAACTTCCGACTTCGTTTGGCATTTAATGACTGGGTGTATTATTATAATTATCATCATCATCATCATCATAATCATCATCATCATCATCATCATCATCATCATCATCATCATTATTTAGGGTGCAAGGTTTGCCATGAGCATATTCTTTCATATGTTATGAACAGGAGGACGGGTGTGATATCTTCCTCGGTCCCCCAGTGGACTTGCTCTTCGGGACTAGGGTGTCATTCTCTGGCAAATTCCGAGCAGTCTTGTGGTATGTTTTCCGGGGTGGATTTCACAGCTACCAATAAGAGAGTATATGGGACCTGTATCTAAAGTTTCTTTCAAACTTGATGATGCATACTCTGATCTATAATCTTAATTTTTGTTTTGTAAGATTTATTTCTATAATTTCTCTTATAAGAGTCTCTGACTCTTTAAAGCTCAGGATGGATGTGGTTACTAGAGGCTGCCTCTGACCGTTGCTAGATCTTCTATCTTCTCACACAACCTACTGAATTAAGTTCTAATCTCCACTTGAGATTGTGTCGTGCGTGATGTTGGCAGGATGTTTACTGTCTTAAATCATGGAGCTCGTATTTATGTCTTTGAGAGATAGATATTTGAATTCATGAGCCTAACATAGATTCATCATCATCATATGCCATGCCGGTAAGCGTGTGTGGTATTTGTTATATGTCTGATCAGTCACTTTTGAAACTGACCAAGTCATAGGAATTTTTTATCTTCCCCGTTGTCCCAAGTTCTCCAATTTTTTTGCATGCCCAGCTCCTGGTGGAGAGCATCTCATTTAATTCATATAAGTAGTCATATAAGCTCCCGTTCCCGACTATCTATCTGTTGTCTGTCTGTCTGTCTATCTGTCTGTCTGTCTGTCTGTCTGTCTGTCTGTCTGACCAGGCCCGGCTTCGCCCAGCCCCTGATGGGGTGCATCTCATTTAATTCATATAAGTAGTCATATAAGTTCCCGTTCCCGACTGTCTGTCTGTCTGACGACCCAGCCCGGCTGTCTATCTATCTATCTATCTATCTATCTATCTATCTATCTATCTATCTATCTATCTATCTATCTATCTATCTATCTATCTATCTATCTATCTATCTGTCTGTCTATCTATCTATCTATCTATCTATCTATCTATCTATCCGACCAACCGACCGACCGACCGACCTATCTATAGCCAGGGGACTTAACCTAAGATATAGCAATGCTACTAAAAGTTATGTCCCTTTATATATTTTGTCTTATGTTAAGTCATGTAATTTAATTATTAAATGTTAATAAGTAAATAGATGATGCTACACTAAAAAAAACTATGACAGTTGGTTGCACCGGAATGAAAGGAAGACGTGCAGAAATTTTCATCTCAATCGGATGGACCGTTATCGAACGCATCCAATACATCCCCAACCACAAACCCACACACATACAAGAACTAGCTAGTTCTTTAACACTCTTAATTCCTATGTTTTAATTCCATACGCCATGATTCAGACCCGGACAGTGCTAAGAGTGCATTCTGCAAAGTGATTATCCATAACAGACACATCACTGAAGATATAAGGTACTGTAGTTGGAAAATCTCATCTAATCTGTTACAAAAATGTAGAGCACGTAAACGAACCGAGAGAAGAATCCTAATATAGCAGGTGAAGGTAATGGGGGATTCACTGCAGCGGTTCGTTTGAAATAATTATTTATAGAACGTGGTTATCGCTACAATAATTCCCACGGAACAAAGGACAGACTGAAAGAATTTAGACAGCTAGTCAGCCAGACAGCCAGACACTATGCAGGTAGACAGGTAGTCGGGCAGTCAGGTATGCAAATAGACAGTTATGTGAATAGAGACATAGATTTAGAAAGGAAATGCTACTACCTTACAAGCCCTTACCCTTACGTTCTCATCACAGTTGACCAAAAAGCCATGAGTTCACCCTTAAGTTCTTATCACAGTTGACCAAAAAGCCATGAGTTCACCCTTAAGTTCTCATCACAGTTGACCAAAAAGCCATGAGTTCACCCTTAAGTTCTCATCACAGTTGACCAAAAAGCCATGAGTTCACCCTTAAGTTCTTATCACAGTTGACCAAAAAGCCATGAGTTCACCCTTAAGTTATCATCACAGTTGACCAAAAAGCCATGAGTTCACCCTTAAGTTATCATCACAGTTGACCAAAAAGCCATGAGTTCACCCTTAAGTTCTCATAACAGTTGACAACAACAACAAACTGGACTTGAAAGGCAAGAGGATGCACTTGATTTCACCGGGTTCCACACCGTGGCTTGATCTCCTTCCACAGGGCGGCTTGCCGAAATCCTCGCACAAAGCACAAACTCCGTTGTTCAGCGGCGATTCCCAGGAGCCTCCGAGGAAAAAATGCACTTGTGAGAACCGAACAACGTAAGTCGGCATTGAACCTACAACCTTAGCAGCGCGTGATAGGCGGCTTAACAACTTCGAGCCATGGAGATTCCTGGTTGATAAATACAATGTAGGTTGTGCACGCAGACCAACTGAAAAGACCTGCTCTACTTCAAACATGAAACTTCTTGTCAGTTAATTCTCTGCACTACATTCAGCGCACAACCTAAACATGTTAGTTGCAAAACTTATTTCACGGTAATATGTGGACAAATCTAGTCTGGTGTTTACATAATTCATTTAATTGATCGGTAATATTGACATATAAAATGCATGGCCGGATTATTCTTTCAACCCCATTGACCTTGTAGCGATCGCATACAAAAAAACACACACAAGAGATGTGGTTGTACGCCGTGATGGCCGGATGCTCCCATTATAATTTGGGACGACTATTTTGGACGCCACTAGAAACCCTAGGTTTTATAATGCCAAGTTGCCGGCTTGTGGCTATTACAGGCATCCAATTTTGTCTAAAGGCAGATGTGTATATGTCTGTATGGGAGAGGGGAGGAAGAAAGAGAGGAGAAGGAGTTCATGGGAAAAATGGCCGCTTGACACTACATTGTCCTATCACAACATCTGAAGCGTTTCATGAATATTAAAGTAATGCAAGCAAAATGATGCGTGTGGTGTGAGCGCGCCCGGCTCGTGCCCTAAGAGAGCTGTGTTTAAATATATATATATATATTTACTATATATATATATATTATATATATTACTATATATATATATATATATATATATATATATATATATGTGTGCTGTGGTGTGTAGTGTGTGTGTGTGTGTGTGTGTGTGTGTTTGTGTTGTGTGTGTGTCTGTACATGCGCTGTGTGATAGCACGTTCTCTTGTTCGTAAGAGATACGTTCTCGAGTAAGATGGTTGATGTTGTTTTTTTCCCGTAGTCTCGGCGACTTTTCATTTTTACTCGCTGATATTCAAAACCGGGTAGCATATTTTTAAACTATCTCGAGAACTCCCGAACTCCAAATCGCGCGCGCGCATTACACTCACCACCATACACACAGGACAGATGGCATCCCCGACACACAATAAGCAAGGCAACACACATCAGGCAATGCAAGAACTCCTCAGAAATGGATAATGAGAAAGTCAGAAAATGTTATTAAACTAGTTGCTGCTGTTGCTGCTGCTGATGCTGCTGCTGCTGTTGCTGCTTCTTCGTCTTCTTCGTCTTCTTCGTTCATCTTCTATGTTAGCAGAATAATCATGTATATTTGTGTTCACTGGCTGGCACTTGTTCACCTCTTTAATAAAGAAGTACCTCTGTCTCTCCCGAAGTTGTTTTCTCTACAGTTAATTCAGTTTTGTGCGGTATTTTAAGACCCCACTACAGATCGCTGCCATGCTAACGTTGATATGTCCTGTCTCGGCTTAACCACCTGACATGTGATATGGCAAAGCTGAAGTTTCCACGCCGCGGGCACTATGATGGGGCTTGGCTGTAGAATTTTCATTGCTCTCAAAAGAAAAAAGATAAGTGTCTGAGCCAGCAGGAATATTAAAGTCTTCAAATGTCGTTGACATTTGGATCTTCACGTAATCTTGACCTATTTACTTCTACTCGAAACACGGTAATTAACCGTCACCTCCGGTATATGGTTCTGTGAAATGCGAATACGTTTTGGAATTTGGCGTATAGGAGGTCACGAGGGTCGAATGGATAAGAACGCGTTCTTAAACATCCGGTGTACTGATTTCGAGGCAAGGGGTTTAACCCATACACCAGACAGTTGAGCTAAAGTGTTGATTGCTCGTCCTTGACATATGAGGATGTAAATTGCAAGTACCTCTGAAGTCGGAGTGGGTTAGCCTGATGACGAGGAACACTAGTAATAAGGAAAGTTAATCCACACGCAACATTTAGTCCAACACTACTAGAAGTAGTGTGTCTGGAAGACGCTTGAGTTCAAAGCGATCGATCGCTAAACACAACATAATTTGGCGTGTATTCTATTGATGGACTGAGCGGCGGGAGAAGCTGTACTTAATCCTCTAGGACAGGGTAGTAGGTGGTGTCCGGTTGTCTTAGAATAGTTTGAATGTATCCACAGAGTTCTAACATACGTTGTGGCTTTACTCTCTTTCCACGATTATTAAAATAGGACTGATTGTAAGATCATGGTCAAGTCCGACAAGGCACTATGCTGTTCTTGTTACACACTCATGATTTAGGGCAATCTTCTCGCTGTTGGTTTGTCATGCACTCTTCTCATATGCCAGCCACTCTTCTCGGTGTTGTTTTTTTTTTTTGGCATTGTTTTCGAATTGATATTGTCTTCACACATATTAGTTTGCAAGCCTCTTTATAATGAGATATGTCAGTGAAATTAACTGTAAGTTACGTGTAAGACAAAATGCCAGTAGTGTGCTGGAGAGAACCGAACAAGTCGCACCAGTGACTTATGAGAGTATGGAGCCGGTCGCTCAGAAAGTCGTGGCGTGCTGATGAGCGTAATCTAGCCTAGGAATCAACATACAGCTGAAAAATGCTGATGCTGACCGCAATATCCTGAAACAGGATGGGAAAGCAGAACCCAAAAAAAAAAAAAAAACCGAACATGTCTCTGTTCAACTTTCCCCTACTGGTTAAATGGGCGGCAGAAACAAATCAAGTGACCAAAAGAGCGAACATTAGTTCAATGTCATCGAGTTTATAAGTTCGTTAACACTCTTAAATCCTATGTATTGACAATCTGTTCATCTGACCACCACAAAAGAGGGGGTGCATCTGTCTCAGTGAGGTTTGTGTAGATACATCCTCCAGACAGGGAACCACAGTACCATCTGTCTCAGTAAGTTTTGTATAGAGTCATCCTCCAGAGAGGGAACCACAGTACCATCTGTCTTAGTGAGGGTTTTTGTCATCGAACCACAATATCATCTGTCTCGGTGAGGTTTGTGTAAATACATCCTCCAGACATTGAACCAAAGTACCGTCTGTCTCGGTAAGGTTTGTATAGATGCATCCTGCAGACAATGAACCAAGTACCATCTGTTTCGGTTAGTTTTGTGTAGATACATCCTCCAGGCATTGAACCACAATACCATCTGTCTCGGTGAGGTTTGTGTAGAAAAATCCTCCAGACAGGGAACCACAGTACCATCCGTCTCAATGAAGTTTGTGTAGAGACATTCTCCAGACAGGGAATCACAGTACCATCTGTCTCAGTGAGATTTGTGTAAAGACACCCTCCAGACAGGGAACCACAGTACCATCTGTCTCAGTGAGATTTGTGTAAAGACACCTCCAGACAGGGAACCACAGTACTATCTCCGTGTGGGCTTTCTTGCGGATCCCCCATTGTCACCTAGAAGTTCAGAATACAATTTAGAGTGCAATACTGCTAGTGTAACCTCATCTACGGAGATACATTAGGATGTCACCAGGTCATGATTCAGCACAGCACAAAGGGGCCGGTTGGGTTAGGCTTAAGTTCGTGTTATCTCCTCCAGGGTATTTATGTATTATATTGTCAAAAGATTGCAGCCCCAATGCCAAGGGGATCACATGAAACTTCTTGTCAGTTAATTCACTGCACTACATTCAGCGCACAGCCTAAACATGTTAGTTGCAAAACTTATTTCACGGTAATATGTGGAAAAATCTAGTCTGGTGTTTACATAATTCATTTAATTGATCGGTAATGTTGATATATAAAATGCATGGGCCGGATTTTTCTTTCAACCCCATTGCCCTTGTAGCGATCGCATACAAAAAACACACACACACAAGAGATGTGGTCGTACGCCGTGATAGCCGGATGCGCCCATTATAATTTGGGACGACTATTTTGGACGCCACTAGAAACCCCAGGTTTTATAATGCCAAGTTGCCGGCTTGTGGCTATTACAGGCATCCAATTTTGTCTAAAGGCAGATGTGTATATGTCTGTATGGGAGAGGGGAGGAAGAAAGAGAGGCGAAGGAGTTCATGGAAAAATGCGCCTTGACATACATTTCTATCAAAACATCTGAGCGTTTCATGAATATAAAGTAATCAAGAAAAACGATGCGTGTGTGTGAGCGCGCCGGCTCGTGCCTAAGAGAGTGTGTGAAATATATATATATATATATATATGTGTGTGTGTGTGTGTGTGTGTGTGTGTGTGTGTGTGTGTGTACATGCGCGTGTGAGAGCACGTTCTCGTGTGTAAGAGAACGTTCTCGAGTAAGTGGTTGATGTTTTTTTCCCGTGGTCTCGGCGACTTTTCATTTTTACTCGCTATATTTCAAAACCGGTAGCATATTTTTAAACTATCCCGAGAACTCCGAAATCAAATGCGCGCGCGCATACACTCACACATACACAGACAGATGCATACACACACAATAAGCAAGCACACACATCAGGCAATGCAAGAACTCTCAGAAATGGATAATGAGAAAGTCAGAAAATGTTATTAAACTAGTTGCTGCTGTTGCTGCTGCTGATGCTGCTGCTGCTGTTGCTGCTTCTTCGTCTTCTTTGCCGTCTTCTTCTTCTTCTTCTTCTTCTTCTTCTTCTTCTTCTTCTTATTCTTCTTCATCTTCTATGTTAGCAGAATAATCATGTATATTTGTGTTCACTGGCTGGCACTTGTTCACCTCTTTAATAGTGAAGTACCTCTGTCTCTCCCGAAGTTGTTTTCTCTACAGTTAATTCAGTTTTGTGCGGTATTTTAAGACCCCACTACAGATCGCTGCCATGCTAACGTTGATATGTCCTGTCTCGGCTTAACCACCTGACATGTGATATGGCAAAGCTGAAGTTTCCACGCCGCGGGCACTGTGATTGGGCTTGGCTGTAGAATTTTCATTGCTCTCAAAAGAAAAAGAGAAGTGTCTGAGCCAGCAGGAATATTACAGTCTTCAAATGTCGTTGACATTTGGATCTTCACGTAATCTTGACCTATTTACTTCTACTTGAAACACGGTAATTAACCGTCACCTCCGGTATATGGTTCTGTGAAATGCGAATACGTTTTGGAATTAGGCGTATAGGAGGCCACCAGGGTCGAATGGATAAGAACGCGTTCTTAACAATCCGGTGTACTGATTTCGAGGCAAGGGGTTTAACCCATACACTAGACAGTTGAGCTAAAGTGTTGATTGCTCGTCCTTGACATGAAGACGTAAATTGCAAGTACCTCTGAAGTCGGAGTGGGTTAGCCTGATGACGAGGAACACTAGTAATAAGGAAAGTTAATCCACACGCAACATTTAGTCCAGTGCTACTAGAAGTAGTGTGTCTGGAAGACGCTTGAGTTCAAAGCGATCGATCGCTAAACACAAAATAATTTGGCGTGTATTCTATTGATGGACTGAGCGGCGGGAGAAGCTGTACTTAATCCTCTAGGACAGGGTAGTAGGTGGTGTCCGGTTGTCTTAGAATAGTTTGAATGTATCCACAGAGTTCTAACATACGTTGTGGCTTTACTCTCTTTCCACGATTATTAAAATAGGACTGATTGTAAGATCATGGTCAAGTCCGAAAAGGCACTATGCTGTTCTTGTTACACACTCATAATTTAGGGCATTCTTCTCGCTGTTGGTTTGTCATGCACTCTCATATGCCAGCCACTCTTCTCGGTCGTTTTTTTTTTTTGGCATTGTTTTCGAATTGATATTGTTTTCACACATATTAGTTTGCAAGCCTCTTTGTAATTAGATGTGTCAGTGAAATTAACTGTAAGTTACGTGTAAGACAAAACGTCAGTAATGTGCTTGAGGAAATATTTAAAGTAGAACCGAACAAGTCGCACCAGTGACTTATGAAGAGTATGGAGCCGGTCGCTCAGAAAGTCGTGGCGTGCTGATGAGCGTAATCTAGCCTAGGAATCAACATACAGCTGAAAGATGCTGAGTTGACCGCAATATCCTGAAACAGGATGGAAAAGCGGAACAAAGAAACCAACAAAAAAAAACCGAACATGTCTCTGTTTAACTTTCCCCTACTGGTTAAATGGGCGGCAGAAACAAATCAAGTGACCAAAAGAGCGAACATTAGTTCAATGTCATCGAGTTTATAAGTTCTTTAACACTCTTAAATCCTATGTATTGACAATCTGTTCATCTGACCACCACAAAAGATGGGGTGCATCTGTCTCAGTGAGGTTTGTGTAGATACATCCTCCAGACAGGGAACCACAGTACCATCTGTCTCAGTAAGGTTTTGTATAGAGTCATCCTCCAGAGAGGGAACCACAGTACCATCTGTCTTAGTGAGGTTTGTGTCATCGAACCACAATATCATCTGTCTCGGTGAGGTTTGTGTAAATACATCCTCCAGACATTGAACCAAAGTACCGTCTGTCTCGGTAAGGTTTGTATAGATGCATCCTGCAGACAATGAACCAAAGTACCATCTGTTTCGGTTAGTTTTGTGTAGATACATCCTCCAGGCATTGAACCACAATACCATCTGTCTCGGTGAGGTATGTGTAGAGAAATCCTCCAGACAGGGAACCACAGTACCATCCGTCTCAATGAAGTTTGTGTAGAGACATTCTCCAGACAGGGAATCACAGTACCATCTGTCTCAGTGAGATTTGTGTAAAGACACCCTCCAGACAGGGAACCACAGTACCATCTGTCTCAGTGAGATTTGTGTAAAGACACCCTCCAGACAGGGAACCACAGTACTATCTCCGTGTGGGCTTTCTTGCGGATCCCCCATTGTCACCTAGAAGTTCAGAATACAATTCAGAGTGCAATACTGCTAGTGTAACCTCATCTACGGAGATACATTAGGATGTCACCAGGTCATGATTCAGCACAGCACAAAGGGGCCGGTTGGGTTAGGCTTAAGTTCGTGTTATCTCCTCCAGGGTATTTATGTATTATATTGTCAAAAGATTGCAGCCCAATGCCAGGATGGAACACAACGTTGGTTGAAACGTGTGCAACACAATGGGATACTGGTGAAGAAGACCATAAGCTAAGAACCGATCAAGGTGACGACATCCTATAACTAACCAATACAAAACTGACACCTTATAACGGCCCAACAATAGACAACTTCAAACTAACGGACGCTGTCGTCATCATGTGCCATTTCAAATGGCGCAGGCGGTCATTCATGCCCGCAAACGTCAGTTACTGATCTCCACAGATCTAATTTATATTGATCACATTCATTCTTGCCATAGTCCCAGTCCTTCCAGCACCGTCCCAGCCCACCCAGCACCGTCCCAGTCCACCCAGCACCGTCCCAGTTCACTCAGAACCGTCCCAGCACACCCAACACCGTCCCAGTCTACCCAGCACACATCTAATTACAAAGAGGAATGCAAACTAATATGCGTGATCATAATATCAATTCGAAAACAATACAACAATAACAAACAAAAACGGTCGAGAAGAGTGGCTGGACATATGAATGTGCATGAAAAAACAACAGGCAGCTAGATATCCAGAATGGATAATCGCAAATTATAGCGGCGACGCTGATTACAACGCGTCCAAGTCGGTTTAGAGTTCCGCAATGAACTACCCAAAGGTGAAAGTACACAGAGAAAGATCATCTTACAACTTACACAGGACCAGTGACTATGTGTGTTTTTTTCTTCAGCCAGAATATAAAGCATTTATTCACTTTGTATATTATATAACTCTGCAGTAAACACATGAGGAGATGCAGCGAAACATGCCAAGCAACAACTTTGAAACCTATTGTTTTTGACTTCTTTGTTTAAATGCACAATAGGGAAAATATTGTTGTGAATGTAAAAGCTGTTGGGTTTTTAATATCAAGCGACAGATTGTCGGGCTTTCGACTAGTAATTAAGATTGTCGGGCTATCGGCTAGTAATTAAGATTGTCGGGCTATCGGCTAGTAATTAAGATTGTCGGATTATCGGCTGGTAATTAGACAGCAAAGATTGTCGGGCTTTCGGCTAGTAATTAAGACAGCGAAAGATTGTCGGGCTAACGGCTAGTAATTAAGATAGCGAAAGATTGCCGGGCTATCGGCTAGCAATTAAGACCGCGAAAGATTGTCGGGCTATCGGCTAGTAATTAAGACAGCGTAGAACACTACGCAGGAAGTCAAAGAGGAGTAACAAACCACCACAGAACTGGTGTCGTGAGTCGCTACACGCTGTGGGATTTGCTGAGAAGGGGATCTGAGCAATTGTGGACTGAATGGTTCGATGTGCAATGAGGATGATCTGTCGACTAACTAACTAACTAACTAACTAACTAACTAACTAACTAACTAAATAACTAACTAACTAATTAACTAACTAACTAACTAACTAACTAACTAACTGACTGACTGACTGACTGACTGACTAACTAACTGACTGACTGACTGACTGACTGACTGACTAACTAACTAACTAACTAACTAACTGACTGACTGACTGATTGACTGACCGACTAACTAACTAACTAACTAACTGACTGACTGACTCACTGACTGACTGACTGACTGACTGACTAACTAACTAACTAACTGACTGACTGACTGACTGACTGACTAACTAACTAACTAACTACCTAACTAACTAACTAACTTACTGACTGACTGACTGACTCCCTGACTGACTGACTGACTGACTGACTAACTAAATAACTAACTAACTAACTGACTGACTGACTGAGTAACTAAATAACTAACTAACTATCTAACTAATTAACTAACTAACTAACTAACTAACTGACTGACTGGCTGACTGACTGACTGACTGACTTACTAACTAAATAACTAACTAACTAACTGACTGACTGACTGACTAGCTAAATAACTAACTAACTATCTAACTAATTAACTAATTAACTAACTGACTGACTGACTAACTGACTGACTGACTGACTAACTAAATAACTAACTAACTAACTAACTAACTGACTAACTAAATAACTAACTAACTATCTAACTAACTAACTAATTAACTAACTAACTAACTTACTAACTGACTAACTAACTAACTAACTTACTAACTAACTAACTACCTAACTAACTAACTAACTTACTAACTAACTAACTAACTGACTGACTGACTGACTGACTGACTGATTGACTGACTGACTGACTGACTGACTGACTGACTGACTAACTGACTGACTGACTGACTGACTAACTAACTAACTAACTAACTAGTTAACCAACTAACTTACTTACTAACTAACTAAGTAACTTACTAACTAACTAACTAAATAGCGAACTAACTAACTTTCCTACTAACTAACCAACCAACCAACAAACCAACTAACTAACTAACTAACGATCTTACAAACTAACTAACTAACTAATTAAGAGAGCGAAAGATCTTGACCAGCAGCATATAGACCAGGTCAATCAAAAGAGACCCAAGTATGTTCAGATCACGCTTACAGTCTCCTACTCAAAGACTCGGTCAGCAGAGCAGACATAGAATCATGTAAAGAACTCAGACAAAAATCTAAAGACGGCTATGGGTACGAAACTGAGGACTGGTGAAAATAAGCTCTATCTTTCAGAGAACTACTGAAAAGCAATTTGAGGTGTGAGCCCCGTCGTTATACCTCTCTCTCTCTCTCTCTCTCTCTCTCTCTCTCTCTCTCTCTCTCTCTCTCTCTCTCTCTCTCTCTCTCTCTCTCTCTCTCTCTCTCTCTCTCTCTCTCTTCCTTTCTTTCTTTCTGTCTCACTCAGTGTGCGCTTGTCTGTGTGCCTCACTCCATGAGCTTAAAATTAGACACTCACTCAACTGGGCACTCAATTGGACCATGCAATGTAGCTGCATTGACCTCATGAGAGACGACCCATGACAGTAAAGCAGCTATACTTACAAACATAAAATTCGAAACTACTGAATGGTAAGCTATAACTAAGCCGAGGTGAAAAGTCATTAGGTCAAAATAATCGCGAATATGGCTGGTTGCCCAAAAACATAAAATACATTTCCAAAATAGATCTTACTGTAAAATAGTCGAAAACTGAACAACTGCAACACTGCAACTGAATTTGTAGAGTGGGGGGAGAGGAAGGGGGGGGGGGCTTTCTAGGGGCTTATTCTATTTAGCATTAGGGCAGCAGTGTGCAAATAAGACATGTGCACATTCTATAAGTACTGGAGAGTTTTGGTCACAGATCATAACTCTAGGAAGAGAAACTCCCAACTGCACCTCCCCGTGGTAGAGGATGGAAACACACTACGGTGTCGCTAACACAGCTCTGGGGACCGAGTATCCACCGGAATAAGTGGACAACTCTGCAGCTGAGCAGAGCAGGGCACTCACTTGTCCTGACAGTCGGAAATGGCTATCAAAGGCAGAGGTAAAAGACCACCATGTGAATGTGGAAGGCAAGGGGAAACCACCACATTATCTTCCCAAGACTTCATGGCAAAACATATATAAGAGTTAGTGTACGACGTTAATGGCTGTCTTAGGACATCCTCGTCCGGTAGGGACAGTCATGGGCCACAGGTGACACCAGACCGTCATCCAGCTACTGGTGGCAAGATCATAACTAAACTAAATACATTTAGAGTAGGAACATGGAATGTTAGGACATTAAATGAGCTAGGAAAGTTGAACGATGTTCTAAGAGAGATGGATAACATGAAAATGAATATACTAGGCGTAAGTGCGATGCGATGGAAGGGATCGGGCAAAATTATAGCTGACAACCACACAATAATTTATTCTGGAGGGGATACACATGAAAAAGGTATAGGAATGATATTTGACAAAGAAACAGCCAAGTCAATTAATGGATACTGGTGTATTTCAGATAGAGTTATTATGGTCAAAATCAAAGGCAAACCAATAGATACAAATATTATACAAGTATATGCACCAACAACAAGAAGTAGTGATGAAGAAATACAACACTTTTACGACGAAATAGAAATGGTGATGGCTCAAAGTGGATCACAAGAAATAAAAATAATGCTTGGAGATTTTAATGCAAAAGTAGGGAAAGGGAAAATGGAGGATGTAGTGGGGAATTATGGTTTAGGTACAAGGATTAAAAGAGGAGTAAAACTAATAGAATATGCAAATATCAATTATATGATAATTGGAAACTCATGGTTTAAACACCATAAAAGACGACTATACACATGGAAATGCCCTGATAAGAAAATACGCAACCAAATTGACTACATACTATTTAATAAACAATTTAGAAATGCTTTAATTAATGTTATGAGAATACCTGGTGCTGACTGTAATAGTGATCATGTACCACTATGTGGACAAATAAAAGTAAGACGATTAAAGAGAGGGGGGAAAATGATTAAAAACGAGAGACTTAATAAAGAGGTTCTGAAAGTAGGTAAAGAAATTCAAGAACAATACAGTGACTGTGAAAAATAAGTAAAATGCATTAGCTAAAATGCAGAGTATAAATGAACAATGGGAAATGTTGAGGGACTCCATTCGTCAAACAAGCAAAGAAATATTACCGGAGAGAAGCCAAATAGCTAAGTTAGTTAGTTAGTTAGTCGACAGATCATCCTCGTTGCACATCGGACCATTCAGTCCATAAGTGCTCGGATCCCCTCCTCAGCAAATCCCGCAGCGTGTAGCGGCTAACGACGCCAGTTCTGTGTTGGTTTATCAATCTTCTTTGGCTTCCTGCGTGGTGTTCTTATTTGGCCACCCCTCTTTTAATTTGCTGCTCTCGCAGTCTGGCCATTGTTGTAGATTCACAGTCATCACTTGGTTCTTGCAAAAGTCTCACTTCTCGTAGAGCATTCAGAATGTCAGCCTGGTCCATGGCGCGTCCGCCCTCCACAGTAGCCTCACCTGCGAGCTTGTCAGCCCGCTCATTTCCTTGTACTCCCGCATGCCCTGGCACGAAGATGAAACTAATCTTTGCCAGCCGAGACCGCTTCAGAGGCAGCAACCATTCTCTTCGGATCGACCCCTCCTCTATCCTCTTGATCATGTTCATTGAGTCGCTAAGGAAACAAGCCCTAGTGAATGTCTGTGTCTCGAGCCATGTTATTGCTTTACTTACTGCCATGACTTCCATGGTCAGGCTACTTGTGGTTTCAGTGAAAGCACCAGAGTCCTCCTTCACAATTCTCCCTCCGGCCCGAGCCGTAAAGGCCCATGAGCTTCTCACATGTCGGATGACCGATCCATCTGTGTAGATGACCGCGTCACTGTCTAGCGAATTCTCGAAAATCAACGCTTGTACTTCAGCTTCAACAGCAGCCGGATTTTCTTGTCTGCATTTTCTATCTAGTTGGATGCAAACTGAAAAGGATGTGCAGAAGTCTGTTGGCACTTGCACCCACTCCTCGCCAGGTTCTAAGTCCTCAAGTGAACACACCTGTTGAAGAATGTCTTCGGCTTGACCCATCCACGACCGTCCTCTTTTTAACCTGCTGCCCTTCACCTTCCTAATTTCACTATGCAGTGGATGCTGTGTGTTTGCGTTAATTCTGAGGTAGGCGCGTGCCCTGCAAACTTGTATTCTCTCTTCAATGGTTGGAAAATCAAGAAGGTAGCGCATCGCCCTGCATGCTGTATCTCTTGTACATCCAAGAATAATGCGCATAGCTTCATTCTGTATCCTTTCCATCCTTTCTATCTGCTTATGGCTGACAGTCAGGATTGCCATTGCATACTCCAAAACAGACATGACCAGCCCCTCGTACAGAAGACATAGATGGCGCTGCTCACAGTTTGCTGCCGCCATCACCCGCATCGCTGCCAAACCCCGCTTGGCCTTTGTTATCACCTGGTCTATGTGCACATTATAAGCAAGGCTTCGATCAAACCGTATCCCCAGGTAATTCATTGCCTGCGTTCTTTCCACCGTCTCTGAACACAGCATTACAGTTGGTGTTGGATTGTTGACAATATGATTATTCAACGAGAACCAAGTCACTGTTGCCTTTGTTGGGTTGACCATTGCCCCAGCTTCATCACACCAAGTACTTATGCGATTGAGTTCGGTTTGTAGTTCCACAGCAACCTCCTCTCTATCCTTACCCTGACGATACACTAAAACATCATCGGCATATGACAATGTCCTGCCAGGTCCAGTGATCTGCTCACTGGTGATTCTCACTGTGTAGGCGTTGAACAGTACCGGAGAAAATGGTGATCCCTGTGGTAGGCCAGGATATATTGTTGTTGGTTCCGAAGTCCAACTGCCACATCTAAAAACTACTTTCCGTTGGAAGAGGGCTGCAGCGATCCAACTAAGGAGGAATGGACTTACGTTTAGTTCAAGAAGCTGAAACATTAAAAAATCCAGTGGTACTCTGTTGTATGCGTCCTCAAGATCAATCGCTGCAGCAACGGTTTCAGTGCCTGAGTGGAAACCTTCATAGACATCATGGGCAAAGACTGCTGCATTGGTCCAGGTTTCTCTTTTTGGACGGTACCCACCCAGGGTAGGTGGGAAAACACCTTGCCTCTCTAGTTGGCTTGATATTTTCCTGGCAATTACCTTCTCCAGCAGCTTGCCTATTGTATTCTGCATGGTTATAATTCGATATCCCTGAATTTTTTTGTGGTCTTTGTCAGGCTTCGGCAAGGGAATCAGATAGCTGTGTAACCATTCCTCCTTGATGCTAGCACTCCCTATACTGTTGTTGTACATGTCTGCTAGTTTCTCTAGCTCACTGTCGGTACACCTATTTATGTCGTCGTATCTTATGCCATCAGGACCTGGAGCACTGTTTTTTGATCGTCGAAGCACAGCCTTGATTTCTTTCACTGTCACTGTGTCTTCATCCGAAGTGTTCTGGGCCTTGCATCTGTCTGAGGTGACCTCCTTGGCCAGATTCCGGCCTCCCATGTCTGTCTGGTTGCTCTGCTCAAGGTAGCGTTCAAAGAGGGCTTTGCCCTTGTCCTCGTCAGTCCTCTGCCAGATGAGGTCAGCACCTTGGAAGTCAGAAATGCTCTTATTCTTGACTACACCACTCATGCTTTTATGTAGTCGCCAGAACAATTTCAGTGACTTGTCTGTGCTTACTCTTTGACACACCTCTGCCCATTTTTCGCTTTTAACCACCTTGACCAGTTTTTTGAAATAGCTTACTTTTGTGTGCATCTCTCTTTCTAAGTGCAAGCAGGGACTAGGATGACCAGCTCTGTTCTTCTTGGCATTTTGCCATCTCCTTACAGCACTACGCTTATCCACCCAAGCCTTCTCCACCTCGAAACTCCACCACGGTGGCTGCTCCCAGCTTTTTTTCCTGCCCTGACACGTTCTGCGCTTGTCACGTCTTATTTTACTCACCACATCTTGCCCTGTACTGTCATACTGGAACGTCTTTACCTTTAGCTTGTGCTGTCTGGTTCTGCCTTTCTCCACCAAAATGCTGCAAGGGTGGTGGTCGCTGCCATGGTGTCCTAGGACACCCCATCTACACACTGTAGTGAGTGAAGGTGAAACTAGCGCCAGATCAATAGCACTGTCCTCATCGCCTGGACGGCTTGCTGTCCTGGTGACACAGCCACTGTTGATACAAACTAGGTCGATGGTTTCCAGTGCAGTCTCGAGCTCCTCCCCTTGTGTATTGGAGGAAGTGTTTCCCCATGATCTGCCTTTTGCGTTGAAGTCACCACAGAAAATAACATTTCTCTCGTGGCCTAATATGCCACTTAAGCACTGCCACTTCTGGGCGTCCATAGCTCGCATTGCGGGCATAAACATTAACCAACACGAATGGTATACTGGAATGAACTCTCAACGCCTGTATTTGTATATCGTCACTGTCCCAACTGGACATGTCTAGCTCTGACGCCACCATGCTGTCGCGAACGAGAATCGCCGTTCCCAGATGTCGTCTGTTGTAGAAACATTTGAAGCCGGCAATTCGGAGTAGCTGATCGCCCAGTCTCGTCTCCTGGAGTGCTACAATGTCGTTCCTGTAAACTAGGGTTTCTAAAATAGAGCCCCGTTGTTTTACACTGGCACAGTTCCAATATAGAATACGGATGTTCCTGAGTCCTAGACGGTGACACTTGAGTCTAAAACGTCTTAGCCAAATAGCTAAGAAAAAATGGATGAATGAAGAAATTTTAATGCAGATGGACAAAAGAAAACAGAGTAAAAATGGCAAACAAGAATATGCTAAGATAAATAAAGAAATAAGAGATAAATGTGTGAAGGCAAAAGGAAGTTGGTTAAACGAGAAGTGCAAAAAAAAAATTGAATTAAATTCCAAGGACACAAAAAATATGCACAGACAAATCAGTGAGCTCACGGGAAGAAAAATAAGAACAAATACAGGGTGTTTGAAATCAAAAACAGGAAAGATATTATTGGAGGAAGGTGCTATAATGATGGGGGAGAATGAGTATATAAGATAATTATATGATGGAGAAAAGGAAGAATTAACAGAAGAAAGTAACTTAGAAATCCAACCTATTTTAAAAGAAGAAGTCGCAGACTCTGTAAAACATATGAAGAAAGGAAAACCAGCTGGGCCAGATGAAATCACAATAGAAGAATTAGAAATACTAGGAGAATTTGGAGTAGATATATTAACAAAAATGTTGAATGATATTTACAGCAGTGGATATTTTGCCCAGTGATATGCTGAAATCTGTATTTATAGCTATACCAAAAAGACCAGGAGCAATTGAATGTGAAGATTATCGTAAAATTAACAACATAAACCATATCACTAAGCTTCTACTCAGAATCATAATGAAAAGAACCACAAATAAAATAAAAATGGAAATTAGTGAAGAACAGTATGGATTTTTGGAGGGAAAGGTCATAAACAATGCAATATATACATTACTAACTAACTAACTAACTAACTTCCTTACTAACTAACTAACTAACTAACTAACTGACTGACTGACTGACTGACTGACTGACTGACTGACTGACTGACTGACTGACTGACTGACTGACTGACTGACTGAAACAGAAAGACATATATTTGTGTTTCATAGATTATACTCAGCTATTTTATGAAGTAAAACATGAGGAACTGATTAAAATGTTGGAAGATATGAACTTTGATGGTAAAGATTTAAGAATAATAAAGAATATTTACTGGAACCAAGTAGCGGCAATTAAAATGGGACATAAAGAGGTCACGAGACTGGGGAAACGTCATAATTATCCCTATTTGGAAAAAAAGGCAGCAAAAGAGATTGCACACAATACCGAGGCATTTCACTGCTGAGTCATACTGGGAAAATATTTTGCAAAATTCCTGAGAAAAGATTACGAACTACTATAGAACTCCAACTAAACGAAACACAACTTGGATTTAGGACAAATAAAGGACTCACAGGTGCCATTTTTACTCTTATACAACTTATAGAAAAATCAATCGAATTCAATGAAACACTCTACTTAGCCTTTGTCGACCAAGAAAAGGCATTTGATAGAGTAGATAGAAACAAGCTGTGGGAAATCCTTAAACAATATGGAGTGAGTAAACATCTAACAAACCTATGTAGACAACAACAGTGAATGCATTATGCGAGCAACTGAAGGACACTCAGAACCCTTCACCATAAAATCTGGAGTACGACAAGGTTGTGTCCTGTCCCCTTTCTTGTTCATAACATATATAGACAACATATGTAAAGAAACCAGCCAAGCAGAGACCGCAAGAACACTGCATGACGAGAACACAGAAGAAGAACCATCTGCATACCTAACCATTAGAGAACTCTTGTTGCGGACGAAGAAACACTAGTAGCAAAATCAGAAGCTGAATTACAAGACCACATGAATAGTCTAAACGAAATGTGTAGGGAACATAACATGAAAATTAGCACCAGCAAAACAGAGGTAATGACTATAACTAAAGAAGAAAAAACAACAACAATTCACCTAAACGAACATCCCTTGAAACAAGTAAAGAGTTTCAAGTACCTTGGAAGTATAATATCATAAAATGGCAGATCAGAAGACGAGATCGAAAATAGATGCAATAAGGCAAACCAACTCATTGGACAAATGGCACCAATACTAAAGAACAAACATGTATCAATAACTACTAAGAAAGCACTTTACAACACAATCTTCCTACCAACTCTATGCTACCAATGCCAAACCTGGACAATGACAGAAAAAGAGAAAAGAAAAATCACAACAACAGAAATGAGATTCCTGAGAAGAATACTCAACGTATCAAGAAGAGATAAGATCAGAAATGAAGAAATCAGGACTAAAGTGGGGGTTATAGCAGCACTAGATTTTATTAGAAAGCAGCAAGTCAAATGGTTTGGCCATGCAAGTAGGTTACCAGTCAACAGCATACCACAACAAGCAATGATGTACAGACCAGATGGAAACAGAGGAAGAGGTCGACCACGTAAACGTTGGACGGAGGGAATAGCAGAGTCCATGGGAATATCGATACATGAAGCCCATAATCGGGCACTCTCACGATGTTTATACTTCACCTCGACACCGCAAGGTACAAGAGGAACATGATGAGATGATCCTAGATGAGATGAGATGAGATGACATAAGATGAGATAAAGTGGCTAGTTACTAACAGATAAAACTGGGAGTACGACAGGGGTGTGTCTTGTCACAAGATCTCTTCTCCCTATTTAGCGAAGAGAGATCAATTAGACGCCAGAAATCCTAGTTGGAGGTTATAATATAAATAATATACGCTATGCAGATGGCACCGTATTGGTGGCATATAATTCAACAGACCTACAACAATTGTTGGACACTGTAGTAACAGAGAGTGCAAGGAAAGGACTCTCCTTGAATATCAAGAAAACAGTAACAATGGTGATATCAAAGAAATTGGTGACATCAAAATGTGAAATAGAAATAGAAGGGACAATTCTTAACCAAGTAGATAATTTTAAATACCTAGGGGCATTTATAACTTCAGATGGAAGTTGTACAACAGAGATTAAGAGCAGAATAGGGCAATTAAAAGCCGCATTTCAGAAAATGAAGAGTATCTTATGCAATAAGTAATTGTCACTGAATGTAAGAAAGAGAGTGCTGGAATGCTATATAGAACCAGTTTTGCTGTATGGCAGTGAATCTTGGAATGTAAATGAACACATTAAGAAAAATTAGAAGCAACATAGATGTGGTTCCTAAGACGAATGATGCGAATTCCTTGCACAGCCAGAGTAACTAACGACGACTGCCTGAGACAGGCTAATGAAACTAGAACATTATATACAACAATAAGAAAGAGACAAACAGCTTTCTTCGGTCATGTCATGAGAAGAGAGACATTGGAGAACATCGTGACAACTGGAATGATCGAGGGGAAGAGAAGCAGAGGCAGACGAAGAGAAATGATACTGAATTGATTTAGAGAGTGGCATGGGGGTATACCATCAGCAGAGTTGATCCAGAACACCAAAGACCGAGATCTGTGGAGAGCCATGAACACACACGCCAGCTGCAGGGCACTTGATGATGATGATGACAGCCCAGATAAGTACAAACAACGAAATTGTAATTCGAATTGGGAAAGACAACTGTGTTCATAGAAAGACGTCAGCTTTTTAGCAAACGACCATGTTCTATGTGTCATGAAGTAAATGATGAGGGATCAATCTCACCGCCACCATCGTGAAGAAAGAAAGGCCGACAGAGAACGATGGAAACTAACATTTTCTTTCTAGCTTAAGTGATGTTTGGAAGTAAATGCAGCAGTGTTGAGATTACCTTGCTACAGTCCCGGAGACAGGTTATGCGACATGAGGAAATGACTAGTTGTAGCTGTTGAGAGTAGAATGAAAACAAAGTCATGGCGTAATAACGTACACCATGAGGGGTGCCAAGCTTCTGACTGGCTGGAAATTTCACCCTGAAAATAGCCGCATGTCCTTTACAGAACATCACAGTCAACCCCAATATTGTGTGACTGTTAATGATGTTTAGGCAGCTTTGCTTTCATTAGTTTGCAACTACTTTATAAACGTCCGACGCTCACACCATGGTGAAAATCAACGCAAAGAGGTCTACTTCGAAATCAGCCGCAGTCGTATTGAGGTCTGGGAAACTGTGTTCACTGCCTTTAAGCCACAGACGTGGTTCCACTAGAGGGTCAGAAGTGGGTCAAATTAACCGCACTGACTATGCAGATGCACAACACACTGTGGGTAAGCGTTGGTTCCACAACCATGTTTAAGATGCTACTCTGGATCATGAATGTCAAATATGCTGCCCTTTTAGAAATCAAGCGCATTCGAGTAAATTCCAATTTGCTAATGCTTTTATGCTCGTTTTTTTTTATCCTTATGATCACAATACACAATATTCTATCATATCAGTAAATATGTCAAATTCCTTGGAGTGCTTAAAGTGCATCAAAATAACAATAAGAATTGCAAATATACCTTGAACTTAACTAAGCCTATCTAAAACATATTGATCAGAAAAACTATCATTGTTTCCCAGCCTTCACCCGCGTCATAACATTAAGTTTGTCTTTAGTTAATTTAAGGTCAGTAGAACTTTCTAGCAATAAGTTAAAGTCAGTAGTAAGACCATCCATCCATCATGTGCCATGCCGATAATCGTCGGCGGTCATGTTTTGCCACCTCACTCAATCACCAGAGTCGTGGATTGGCTCCGTGTTCATGTCTCGACCATGCCACGTGGCCAAGCCATCCATGTAATTACTTCTCAGTCTTCCCCTTGGTCTATTACCTTTGATCTTGCCAGTTGTCACCAAGTTCTCCAAATCATTTCATCTCATAACATGCCCAAAATATTTTGACTGTCTATGTCTAATGATTCTAATCAGTTTACGATCTTCATTTGTTTCTTGAAAGACTTGTTCATTAGTTTTTCTGTCTGTCCACGGTATTCTTTGAATTTTCTCAGAAACCACATTTCCACAGCCCATCAGCTATTTTTCTGCTTGACTGCTGATTGTCCATGCTTCACATCCATACAAATGTACAGGTAGTACTTCAACACTCTTTTTTCTCGTTTCAGTTGATATCTTTTCATTGGTCAGTATGTTTTCCATCTTGCAAAAGGCTACCTTCGCATTGGCGATTCTTGTTCTAATCTCTTCAAGGCATCTCCCATCAGGTGTTATGACTGTTCCGAGATAACTGTACCGATCAACTTGCTTAAGAATATGCCGATGTACTCGTATATCACATTGTGGTATTTCCTTCTTCCCAGTGACGACTATAATCTGTGTCTTCTTACTATTCCACACCTTAGCTGCTCACTGTGTGCAACAACCGCATCTACTAAATGTCGCAGGCCCTGTTCATTGTCTGCAATAAAGACTGTAGTTTTAAACTCCATCACGCGTAATGGGCACTTGGTACAAGTAAAGTAAGAAAACTCCTTCACGCGTAATGGGCACTTTGTAAAGTAAAGAAAGAAAACTCCTTCACGCGTAATGGGCACTTGGTACAAGTAAAGTAAGAAAACTCCTTCACGCGTAATGGGCACTTTGTAAAGTAAAGAAAGAAAACTCCTTCACGCGTAATGGGCACTTGGTACAAGTAAAGTAAGAAAACTCCTTCACGCGTAATGGGCACTTGGTACAAGTAAAGAAAGAAAACTCCTTCACGTGTAATGGGCACTTGGTACAAGTAAAGAAAGAAAACTCTTTCACGCGTAGTGGGCACTTGGTACAAGTAAAGTAAGAAAACTCCTTCACGTGTAATGGGCACTTGGTACAAGTAAAGTAAGAAAACTCCTTCACACGTAATGGGCACTTGGTACAAGTAAAGAAAGAAAACTCCTTCACGTATAATGGGCACTTTGTAAAGTAAAGTAAGAAAACTCCTTCACGTATAATGGGCACTTGGTACAAGTAAAGAAAGGAAACTCCTTCACACGTAATGGGCACTTGGTACAAGTAAAGTAAGAAAACTCCTTCACGTATAATGGGCACTTTGTAAAGTAAAGTAAGAAAACTCCTTCACGTATAATGGGCACTTGGTACAAGTAAAGAAAGGAAACTCCTTCACACGTAATGGGCACTTGGTACAAGTAAAGTAAGAAAACTCCTTCACGTATAATGGACATATGGTATAGGTAAGTAAAATAAGAAAACACCTTCACGCGTAATGGGCATATGGTGTCAGTAATTAAAGTAAGAAAAACACCTTCACGCGTAATGGGAATATGGTATACGTAATTAAAGTAAGAAAAACACCTTCAGGCGTAATGGGAATATGGTATAGGTAAGTAAAGTAAGAAAAGGACGATTGTACACACCCTATGTACATTGAGCATACGGTGCCAGCCGTATATTGCTATGCCCATCGGCAATGAATGGTGACTGTGGTCAGTTATCACACTGGCACCATTTATTTCCCAGGATAAGTCCTACTACCCATTATAGGCTGGATGAAACTGGGAACCAAGGTCAATTTTAAAAACCTGATCTGTTAGGGATTCGAACACATGACCATCGGGTCGGAGGTAAGCATGCTAGCCACGACGCCACCGCGGCTCGCCTTTGTAACTACACTTTCGGAAAATTCGTTCTTCGTTTAAGATTCGAATGAGTAATAACATAGTGAGCCTTCTATCCCTCTTATGTGTAAATATTGTCGAGAAATATCTCTATGACGGGTCTGGCTGAACAAGTGTCTATAATCTATACCCCTCGACAGGCTGGCCTGGAGATATACAACGCTTGCAAATATTGGTGTCTGGTGCTGATATTATGTACTTTGCATCCAGATAGTGGTGATTGGGAGGACAGGCCTGGGAAGATCATGTGTTATAGATGCTCATACTGGGTTTCATCTGTGCTACGTGGCCAAAGATCATGATCAGGTGTCTCGGCTAACATGAGAAGTAGAGATGTTGCTGAGCAGAACGGGGCATTTCGACAAACATTTAGTATGTGAATGCAGATTGAGGCTGCCATTGCAGTACTGAAATCACTGTCCAATACTTAGATAAAAAAAAAGGGTAGTTATTGTTTTTTACCCTCATGATACACTACGGAAGGTGTGGAATATTTGTATATGACTTAAAGTGGCAGCCTCTTATGGTGGCTTTGGGAAATTGTGTGGATCGAATGCACTATTCATGCAGGCGCTCCACAGAAATAAGAGCACTGAAATACTAGCTTCAGAAGCGCATCTCTTTGGAACAAGAATGACAGTTTGATACACTCTCATATATTATCTATATCTGTTGATAGTCGAAGTACAAGTGTCCCTACAGTCATGCGCTATCGTCATTTGGGGGTGACGGGTTTGATTCCCGATAGATAACTATAGCTTTCAACTGTTATGTTGTCTACTGCGTGCTCTAGTCTCTACTTCCTTCTTCAATTTCTATGAGCGCTGAACAATACACGTCTGTTTGCTTTATGAATTATTATTACTCTGGTTTTAACTGTATCGACAATTTTATTTGCTATAATAAACATCGGTCTCAATAGTCAATATCGACCAGTTATATGATTATGATAAATACCAAAATAATAAACGAATTGTATTAGAACAGTATTAAGATTTATATTATTTGGAATTCACCTTTAGAATCATACAATTTCAGAAGAGAGAATGGCATTCTGGCATATGGTAAATAGATTCATGTGTCGAAAACGCTCCAGAGCCGCTGTGTTAGTTCAAACAAGTAAGAAACGCCAGCAGACCCATTCCCAAAATGATATTACTGTGACCTTTAGCAGCGTTTGATAGAATTTAATACAGATACAAATAATAACAATAATAATAGAACAGAACTTTATATGGAGATCGGCATGGCCGAATGGATAAGAGCACTTGTTCTTAAACATCCGGTGTAATGATGCCGAGGTAGCGGGTATCAGTCCCTACACCGGTCAGTTGCACTAAAATGTTGAAGTCCCGTCCTTGATTTAGGGACCTAATTTACAAATGCCTCAGAAGTCGGAGATGGTTAACCTTATGGCGAGGGACACTGTAATATGGAAGGTTAATTCACACGCAAAAATTAGACCAGTGTACTAAAAGTAGTAGGACGTTTATGGAATACGCTTGAATTCAAAGCGAGCGATCGCAAAAAAAACGAACTTTATATCAATTAACACTAATAACTTACACTGGAGATAACAATTATAACGTCGAATATGACGAAGTTAACAATAATACGCGATAACGAACTTATTTTAATAACATACAAATGGCAGACCTTACCGAAGCTGGAAAAAGAGTCACACAAATAGCAGAGTCTGCACTGGACATTGCGAAAAATGGCGGACTGGCTCTCATAATATTGGATGCAAGGAAACAAAGCTACGTAAAGGACATTAACATTTATATTAATATTGCCTAATGTTTAAGGGGACGCACTTCATCATAAGTTTCCCCCAGGTTCCATTTGCCATCTGGCAAGTTGACATCCTGGAATATGCGCCACTGTTTAGAAATCATTCTCACTATGATAATATTCTCGTTCTTATTCTAATATTTTACTGTTTCTTGCTGGTTTTTGCTGGAGTTTAAATCTCTGTTAGTGTAGGTCATTAAGGTCGTTACTACCAGAAATGGAACTAAAATGGAATGCAATGATTCCGTAAACAGCTTAAATTAAGCAAACTATGCTGAAAAAAAAAGAAAAAGAAATGAAAGAAGATGTTCAGGAATGCTGAATCGCTGCTTCAACAGTTATAAAGAAAGGAACCACCCAGACGGGCGACCGAGCTTAATTAAATGCCAGATTCTCAAATCGTCTGTCTGGGTCTAAAATCGCAGGCAGTGCGGTCTTTGTTTACAGATTTTCTAGGGGAAAGCAATTGCAAAAGTCAAGTCGGGGTGAAAAGGTTGTAAACAACATGGGATCTGATGGAGGCAAGCGAAGGGACCTCAGAGTGCAGACTAAATATTCCACAGGGCCAGCTGACGAGACCAGTAATCTTCAGATAAAGTAGGGATCAATGAACGGATGCACTGCTCTTACATCTCCTGTCTAAGGATAAAGTCATCATCGAAGATCTGATTTGTTGCTGTTATGTTTCATGTCTTTGGATAAAGTAAAGGTCATTTATCGGGCTTCTTGCTCAATCATTTCATGCTGAAGATAAAGTAATGATGAATGAGTCGGATTTCTTGCACTTACATTTCATGTCTCAAGATACAGTAATGTGCAATGTTAGGATCTTTTGCTGTTACATTCACTTTTAAGGATAAAACAATTATCAATGATCGGTTAGGCTAACTCTTGCATTTCATGTCTTAGGACATCGAATTTGTTGCTCTTACATTTCTAGTCTTAGTGTAAAGTAATGATCAATGATCGAATTTGTTGATCCTATATTGCTAGTCTTAGGGTAAAGTAGTGATTTATGACGTGGCTTGTTTATTTTACATGTATTCTTTCAGTATACTGTAATGATAAAAGATCGTCCTAATAGCTTTTAAATTGCATGGTTAATTACAAAGAATAAGTAGTAATCGCACTTGCTGCTCTTAAATGTAGTATAATGCCATCATCATAATCTTCCAGTTTTGCCGTCAAGCGTCGTGGGGAGCAATAGTTCCAGCAGACGATGAGTGGCACTGAATAGTTTCATTCTGTGTGATAATACAATATCTTTGCTGTGATCAATCCATTTTCTTCTCTGGCGTCCTCTTGCTCTCGTGTCAGGTCTTCTTTGATTTAGCGCGAGTACTGGTAGTTGATAGTGTTGCATTCCAACATTACGGCACACGGGTGTAACCCATAAGTGTTCGGTTCTACTCCTAGCTCGAGCATTAGTCGGGAAGATATTAGCTCAGTACACGAACTCCGTTGCACCGGTGAGGATCCTGAAATACTTGGATAGATTTTTAACTCGAAATTTTGCCTGGGCATCGCCAAGGGATTTTTTTACGTGCGCAACAATACACACGGGCGTCCGATCTCACTACCCATAAACCAGGGGAAAATTTTGTTACTAGAAGTCCACGTGAAACAATTCTGGCCCTCACCGGGGCTTGAACACGGGACCTCCAGTACTCGAGGTGGACACTATACCTCGAGACCATTCAGCCCTCCCTCCCCCCTCCCCACCACGTTCTGCCTTTAAATGTAGGTGGCACAAGATCCCACAACGTGTCGTATAATATCATTTCTTATTCGGATTTAGACAGTTCAGTTGGTAGCTATACTCAAGCATCTCATCTCGCAAGTGTTGATTTTGGGTAAGTATGATTTGGATAGTGTTCATGCGGTTGATGCGAATATGTTATTTATTATCTGTCGTTTTGCGTAAATAGGTATATTTTAGTGTAATGTAATGATCAATAATCATACTTGTTGCTGTTACTTTCCATGTTTAAACATACAATCATGATCAGTGATGGAAATTGTTGCCCTTACATGTCATGTAATGTCATAATGTAAAGGAATGGTCAATAATAATAAGTGTTGCTCTTACATGTCATGTCATAGTGTGAAGTAATGGCCAATGATGAAAATTGTTGTTCTTGCATGTCATGTCATAGTGTAAACTAATGGCCAATAATGAAAATTGTTGTTCTTGCATGTCATGTCATAGTGTAAACTAATGGCCAATAATGAAAATTGTTCTTCTTGTATGTCATGTCATTATCATCATCAAGTGTCATGCCGGCTGGCGTAGGCGTTCAAGACTCTCCACATATCTCGGTCTTTAGATTTCTGGATCAACAATCGTGTTGATATTCCTCCATGCCACTGTCTCAATTCATCCAGCATTATTTATCTTGCGCTGCCTCTGCCTCTCTTCCCCTCAATCTTTCCAGTTGTCACGATGCTCTCTAATGCCTCTCTTCTCATCACGTGACCAAAAAAAAGTTGTTTGCCTCATTATTATTGTGATATATAATCTTATAGTTTTATTAGCCTCTTTCAGGCAGTCGTTGTTAGTTACTTTGGCAGTTCAAGGAATTCGCAACATTCGTCTCAGTAACCACATCTTTGTTGTTTCCAACCTCTTCCTATTGTGTTCATTTACATTCCAAGATTCACTGCCATACAGGAAAACCGGTTCTTTATAGCATTTCAGCACTCTCTTTCTTACATTCAATGATGGTGACTTATTGCATAAGATAGTATTCATTTTCTGAAATGCAGCATTTGCTTGCCCTATTCTACTCTTAATCTCTGTTGTGTATCTTCCTTCATAAATGCCCCTAGATATTTAAAACTATCCTCTTGGTGAAGAATGTTCCCTTCTATCTCCATTTCACATTTGGGTGTCACCTTTTTCTTTGATATCACCATTATTATAGTTTAATTGATTTTCAAAGAGAGTCCTTTCTTTGCACTCTCTGTTACTGCAATGTCCAACAATTGTTGTAGATCTTTTTCATTATCCGCCATCAATACTGTGTCATCTGCATAGCGTATATTATTTATATGATAACTCCGAATGATGAAACGTGTTGCTCTTACATGTCATGGCATAGTGTAAAGTAATGGCCAATGATGAAACGTGTTGCTCTTACATGTCATGGCATAGTGTAAAGTAATGGCCAATGATGACAAGTGTTGCTCTTACATGTCATGGCATAGTGTAAAGTAATGGCCAATGATGACAAGTGTTGCTCTTACATGTCATGGCATAGTGTAAAGTAATGGCCAATGATGACAAGTGTTGCTCTTACATGTCATGGCATAGTGTAAAGTAATGGCCAATGATGACAAGTGTTGCTCTTACATGTCATGGCATAGTGTAAAGTAATGGCCAATGATGACAAGTGTTGCTCTTACATGTCATGGCATAGTGTAAAGTAATGGCCAATTATGACAAGTTTTGCTCTTACATGTCATGGCATAGTGTAAAGTAATGGCCAATGATGAAACGTGTTGCTCTTACATGTCATGGCATAGTGTAAAGTAATGGCCAATGATGACAAGTGTTGCTCTTACATGTCATGGCATAGTGTAAAGTAATGGCCAATGATGACAAGTTTTGCTCTTACATGTCATGGCATAGTGTAAAGTAATGGCCATGATGAAACGTGTTGCTCTTACATGTCATGGCATAGTGTAAAGTAATGGCCAATGATGAAACGTGTTGCTCTTACATGTCATGCATAGTGTAAAGTAATGGCCAATGATGACAAGTTTTGCTCTTACAATGTCATGGCATAGTGTAAAGTAATGGCCAATGATGAAACGTGTTGCTCTTACATGTCATGGCATAGTGTAAAGTAATGGCCAATGATGACAAGTTTTGCTCTTACATGTCATGGCATAGTGTAAAGTAATGGCCAATGATGAAACGTGTTGCTCTTACATGTCATGGCATAGTGTAAAGTAATGGCCAATGATGAAACGTGTTGCTCTTACATGTCATGGCATAGTGTAAAGTAATGGCCAATGATGAACGTGTTGCTCTTACATGTCATGGCATAGTGTAAAGTAATGGCCAATGATGACAAGTTTTGCTCTTACATGTCATGGCATAGTGTAAAGTAATGGCCAATGATGAAACGTGTTGCTCTTACATGTCATGGCATAGTGTAAAGTAATGGCCAATGATGAAACGTGTTGCTCTTACATGTCATGGCATAGTGTAAAGTAATGGCCAATGATGAAACGTGTTGCTCTTACATGTCATGGCATAGTGTAAAGTAATGGCCAATGATGACAAGTGTTGCTCTCACATTTAATGCTTGCAGATGTTTATGTATCAGTTCTGAATCACAGCCTACTTGACATGATGACATCTGTTAGATTTTCATATCTGTCCATGGCATTCTTTGCATTCTCCTAAGAAAACACATTCCCACAGCCATCAGATCTTTTTTCAGCTTGACTGCTCATTGTCCAGGCTTCACATCCATACAAAATTACAGGTTCTATGCAGCACTTCAACACTTTTTCTCGTAGCAATTGACATCTTTTTATTGGTATGTTTTTCATCTTGCAAAAGGCTACTTTCGCCCTGGCGATTGTTGTAATCTCTTCAGGGCATCTCCCATCAGATGTTATGGCTGTTCCGAGATAATTGTACCGATTCATTTGTTTAAGAATATTCCCATTTACCTGTATATTAAATTGTGCAATTTGGTTCTTTCTAGTGACGACCACAATTTAATTCTAACCCTAGTTGTTCACTGTGTGCAACAACCACATCTATTAAATGTTGCAGTTCCTGCTCATTGTCTCCAATCAATACTGCATCATCTGCATATCTAATGTTATTGATGTTTTTGCCTCCAATGATGATTCCTTTCATATCTTGTACATTTCTGAAAATATTTTCACTATACAGGGAAAACATACATGGAGACATTACACATCCCTGTCTCACACCTCTCATAATAGGCTGAAATTTACCTACTTCATTATCAATTCTGATGGCAGCTTGTTGTTTCCAATATATGTTTTTTACAAGACTAAGTTCTTTCCTATCAATTTGTAGATCAGCGTTCGAAACACAGCTGCGGGCAATTTGGCAGAAGATCGCCTTGTGTTGGTTTTCATAAAATTGTATGAGTGCTGATCGTTCAGAAAGCACTGGAAAACTACTGAGCATAAACTTGCCAGGAAATCACAAACAGGCCAACAATCCTGGCAGCACCATTCTTTATTATTTTCTTCATTTCCATTTACATTATGTTATGTTGACATTCTTATCTCTGTTGGTGTATAATGTGTCTTCCTGCTTGCAGGGTCGATAACAAAGGTTATTATGCAGGTCGCATTATTATGTTTTCAGCCACGACCACTGCCAATGTATCGTATTTACTATATGTACTCTGTTGTTTTCACAAATGCCGTGTTTTTCCTGTGTAGAATGTTTAAGCAATTAGATTTCTTTCATATTATACCGTGTTTTTCTCATACCTCAATAATAATTTCTTTTGCGTGCATGCGCGGGTATCTTATTCTTTGTGTTAGATTTACGTTTTTCCGGCGGTCAAATTAATTTGCCTGAAAAATAAAGGCTACATTTCCAGGCTTAACCATTATCAGAATCTGACCTATGTTTGTTCCTTAATGGTCGAGATTTTGGGATCTACTGTATCTGTCGCTGTTGGGTGCCAATTTCAGTAACGGGAATAACACATATGACAAACAACATTTTAAAATAAACCCCAAGACTATTGTAGATTAAAATACCCCCAAATCCAGGTCTGTTCTAATCGACATCATCATTGTCGTCCAGTGCCTTGCCGGCTAGCGTGGATGATCATGCTTGTAGATTAAAATACCCTCCAAATCCAGGTCTGTTCTAATCGACATCATCATTGTCGTCCAGTGCCTTGCCGGCTAGCGTGGATGATCATGCTTGTAGATTAAAATACCTCCAAATCCAGGTCTGTTCTAATCGACATCATCATTGTCGTCCAATGCCTTGCCGTCTAGCGTGGATGATCATGCTTGTAGATTAAAATACCCCCAAATTCAGGTCTGTTCTAGTCGACATCATCATTGTCGTCCAGTGCCTTGCCGGCTAGCGTGGATGATCATGCTTGTAGATTAAAATACCCCCAAATCCAGGTCTGTTCTAGTCGACATCATCATTGTCGTCCAGTGCCTTGCCGGCTAGCGTGGATGATCATGCTTGTAGATTAAAATACCCCCAAATCCAGGTCTGTTCTAGTCGACATCATCATTGTCGTCCAGTGCCTTGCCGGCTAGCGTGGATGATCATGCGTGTAGATTAAAATACCCCCAAATCCAGGTCTGTTCTAATCGACATCATCATTGTCGTCCAGTGCCTTGCCGGCTAGCGTGGATGATCTTGCTTCTTCACCAATTGCAATCTCCGACGGTACGGATCAGTTCGTGTGTTGACTCCCTTTCGTACCATGAAACAAGACTGTCAAGGATTTGTTCACGCTGTCTTCCTCTATCTCTTTTCACTAAATCTGTTTTGTTGTCACAACATGTTCCAATATTTGTCTTCTCATAATGTGGCCACAAAATGATGACTGCTTCCTTCTGATGTTTGTGATAAGTTGTCTTTGCAACTTAGCTTCCCTAAAAATGTCCAGATTGCTCATTCTGGCTGTTCAATTAATGTTCTATAGAGCCACATCTCTAAGGCTTTTTGTGATTTCCCCCCCCCCCCCCTGTTTAATAATCGACATATTGGTGTCAAATGTGCTTATGTATTCTTTGGAGGATCCTCAACCTTGTAAGTTACACTCTCCATAACTTTTATGCTGTGGTAAATACAATTAATCTTTGCCTTGATTATTTTCCAAGAATTACCAGTTATGAAAGCGCATTCCTCATTGAAACAGTGTGAAGAAATACTGTGGGATGGTTATTGCTTCAGAGTACCGAGAACGCATTGTAATGTCCAAAGTATATTGACATTCTTTCGCTATAATATAAGATAACATTCATGCACTTTTGTTCTAGTACCAGAGTATTCTCTTCACCGTGACATATTTCCCATTTCCGGTTCCATGACCTTTAATCAATGTTACTCACAAAGCGTGAAATCCTATTGCCCCATTTAATGCACATACATTTACATAGCGGCTGCTGGCAGAATTGAAGAAACCATAGGCCTCTATGTGTGACGTCAGCATTACCATTTAGCCAAGCTCATCAAGGTTAAAAACAATGATTGCCATTCACAATGCCGTCTTATTTTGTAATCTGAAGATAACATACAATCTTTACATTGGGTGGAGATTATTAGCCTCCATATTACATTTTCACTTCAATATATATTTATTTATATTTGTTCCCATTTATCTACAATGTATCATATCCTTTTTTTAATTCGTGTCCCTCATTCCTCAATATTCAGATTGTCTGTTTACAATTGTTGCCTGAATTTACTCAGAGTTGCTTTATTTCAAATCTGAAACATTAATCCTCATATCGTCTTCATCACAATAAACCATGCAAATCTAGATTAGTTTGTTTCTAGAATCTGCCTTAGTTACAGGATCAGTTTCGCACAGTTTTCCCAGGGGAAAAAAAGCTCTGATTTTAGCAGAAGTTAATCATCATCAGCTGGACAACTAGGACTTTTCTTGAAATGTTTAATGTAGGCACAGAAATAAAGTAGTCGAGGACTGTAGATAGCAATGTGATAAACTAAGGCAGTATTTCCCAGGTGAATGTAGGCACAGAAATAAAGTAGTCGAGGACTGTAGATAGCATGTGATAAACTAAGGCAGTATTTCCCAGGTGAATGTAGGCACAGAAATAAAGTAGTCGAGGACTGTAGATAGCATGTGATAAACTAAGGCAGTATTTCCCAGGTGAATGTAGGCACAGAAATAAAGTAGTCGAGGACTGTAGATAACATGTGATAAACTAAGGCAGTATTTCCCAGGTGAATGTAGGCACAGAAATAAAGTAGTCGAGGACTGTAGATAGCATGTGATAAACTAAGGCAGTATTTCCCAGGTGAATGTAGGCACAGAAATAAAGTAGTCGAGGACTGTAGATAGCAAGTGATAAACTAAGGCAGTATTTCCCAGGTGAATGCTGACTGATAAAGTAGTTGTCAAAACGACACACACACACGCACGCACACATACACACACACACTGACACACCATGAAGCACACATCCACACACTCACAGACATTCACACACACTCACTCACACACACACACACACACACAGGTTTACAAAATTATAAAATACAGACTTACCCCATTTACATTTACATTGGACAGATGTGTTCATGTTGGCAGCGGTCTAGTGGACAGGCAGAGAAATAGACCAACTCACGTTGGTCAGCACACAAGTAGACATGCACAAATAAACACATTACGTTAAGTAGACAAGCATGTTCCTGTTTGTAAGCAGACAATTGGACGACAAGAAAGACTAACGAAAACAAATATCCAGGCAGCTGGTGAGGCAGGCACGGGGTCGGGCAAACACATGGGTAGATCGGCAGATTCAACAATTATTGATTGAGATATCCGACAATTATTGGTTGAAATATCCAACAAGTATTGATTGAGATAAAAGTTAGTTGCATATCCTTTACATGACGTTGCAATCAACACCAGCATATTTTTGCTATTGTTGATGTCTTGGCAAGTTTACTTTCAATAATCTGTCATTGCTTTCTGAACGACCGGCTGCCATACCAGTTCGTAAAAAAAAAAAACCAGGTCTGCTGCCAAATCGCAGCTGTGTTTCGAATACGGGTATATGGGATTACGAACATCGCCCGTAATACGATCTCCACGGAGACATTGATTTAGATATCCGTCATTAATTGATTGAGATATCCATCAATTATTGACTTAGATATCCGACAATCATTGATTTTGATATCCGACAATTAGTCCTTGGGATATCCGAAATTTATTGGTTGAGATATCCGACAATTCGATAGAACAAACGGCCAACAGTCATACAGCCAGCCTAACAGACAGAAAGCCTGGCCTACAGATAGCAGGCAGACAGAAATGAAGACAGACAGAGAGCCTGGCCTACAGGTAGCAGGCAGACAGAAATACAGACAGTCCGACCGACAAATCAATAGACATGCAGTTATCTAACTTGCCGATACACAAACAGACAGAAGGACATATGAACAGACCTGCCGACTGACTGACCAACAAATAGACAGATCGACCGACCAACCGACCCATCAATTCACTTATCGAGAAACATACAGACAGATGGGACGGAAGGACGGATCAACGGATAGACAGACGAACGGACAGAAGCAAGCACTGAGGGGTAGACAGACAGACAAGCAGGCATGTGGGCAAACAGGCAGGCAGGCAGGCAAGCAGGCAGTCAGGCAGGCAGATAGGTAGGTAGATATGTAAGTAGGTAGGTAGGTAGATAGATAAGTAGGTAGGCAAGCAGACTAAAGACAGACAGGCAGGCAGGCAGGCAGGCAGGTAAGCAGGCACTGAGGCAGGCAGGTAGGTAGGTAGGTAGTTAGTTAGTTAGGTAGGTAGGTAGGTAGGTAGGTAGGTATGTAGGTAGGTTGGTTAGGTTGGTTGGTTGGTTGGTTGGTTGATTGATTGATTGATTGATTGATTGATTGAATGATTGATTTATTGATTGACTGGCGTGCTGGGATAGAGTCAGACATAGTTATGTCAGTTGCTTTCGGATATATTTGCTTTTCACATTGAATTAGATGGCTAGAATGGTAGCTGGATATATTAAGAGGTTGAAGATATGATAGATATGTGGGTAAATTGATGGATGGATAGCTAGTTGCTTACATCTATTTATAGATGAGTTGAGTTGAGTAAAAAACCGATTTTACAGCGCGCGGAACATTCCCATTCACACTCCATCCTCATCTTCAAAAACAGCGAAGAGTCGATTTATGAATGAATGGAAGACGATATAACGTCCTCACAATATGTGTTGATCACGACTGCAGTGAAGCGCCTCCTCTCAAAGTTGGCCATATAAATATTTATCACACAGTCTTCACTTGATCTCAACACCTTGCGGGATGGTAACCCCGTACAAGAGTATAATCACGATCCAGTAGAGGCATCTAGATACATAAAACCTGTACTTTTGTATGGATGTGAAGCGTGGGCAATGAGCAGACAAGATGAAAACATCTAATGTTAGTGGAAATGTGGTTTCTGAGAAAAATGCAAAGAATACAATGGACAAACAGAAAAACCAATTAAGTCATTCAAGGAACAAATGAAAATGGTAAACTGATTAGAGAAATTAGACGTAGGCAGTCAACATTTTTGGACACATTATGAGAAGAAATAAACTTGAGAACTTTACGACAACTGATAAGATTGAGGGGAAAAGAACACGGGAAAGGCAGAGAAGTAAATACCTGGATGGCTTGGCCATGTAGTATGGTCAAGGTAAAAACATGGAGCTGGTCCACCGACCCTGCTGATCGTGTCAGATGACGAAACATGACCGTCCACGCTTATCGCCATTGAACATGATGATGATGATGAGAGCCCCTTAGCATACAAATGAGTGAATACAGAGAGTAAAGCCAAATAACATTTGTTCCAGTAACAATACAGATGTTTATGGGAACGGAAGTCAAATGTTCCGAATCCAAAGTTGTAACTTACAATACTTATGCTTGTGACAGTTCTGCCAGCATCACTCAAATAGGACATGCTCACTTTGCACTTAAGATCCATTTGTAACGTGAACCAACGGCCTCCCCAGTTTACACATGCTGTATCCAACGATATCCTCTTGTGACTTTATTTTCTTGTAACTTCGATTTTTCTTGTAACTGAAAGCTTTAATACGTTTGTACCATACAGTTATTGGGGGCAGATATGTCGGTTGTGCTGATACTTTTCAATGGCGTTATCGGAGGAGGGTTCCACACCTCCGTTCGTCGTTCGCTAAGAGGGAGAAAGACTGACCGTGTAATCCTCCGTGCACTCCGGTCTAAAACATGTGATGGCGCTAGAAGATCACGGCCCCATAGCATGATGGCTGTGCTGTAATACCTTCACTAATGATCGACACCGGCTAATGAGAAAGTCCAACAAGAAACCTTTGCAAACCACAAATTGATTAGAGAAATTAGACAGTCGACATTGTTGGGCACATTATGGGTAGAAATAATCTTTAAAATGTTGTAATAACTGACAATATTTATGGGAAAAGAGCAAGGTGAACACAAAGAAATAAATACCTGGATGGCTTGTCAACATTGCATAATCGTGACAGGAAAACAGACCCGGTCCCACGTCTCTTGTGCTCTTGTGAGATGGCCAACCATGGCCGCCGACGCTTATGGGTGTGGCACATAATGATGATGAGCAGCAAATGCTATGCTTTCGTATATACCCTTTGTACTTTATTATGTGCATTGATACGTGGAAGCAACATGTTGCAATGATTTACGACAGTCGTCGGGAGTCTAGTGCGGGATAAACCAGATCTAGAGTTATGTTGTGGGAAAGATTAAGAATACACGACCATGTGTTCTAGCGTGAAAGAGAAACCAGATCTAGAGTTATGTTGTGGGAAAGATTAAGAATACACGTCCATGTGTTCTAGCGTGAAAGAGAAACCAGATCTAGAGTTATGTTGTGGGAAAGATTAAGAATACACGTCCATGTGTTCTAGCGTGAAAGAATACACGACCATGTGTTCTAGCGTGAAAGAATACACGACCATGTGTTCTAGCCTGAAAGAATACACGACCATGTGTTCTAGCCTGAAAGAATACACAACCATGTGTTCTAGCCTGAAAGAATACACGACCATGTGTTCTAGCGTGAAAGAATACACGACCATGTGTTCTAGCGTGAAAGAATACACGACCATGTGTTCTAGCCTGAAAGAATACACAACCATGTGTTCTAGCCTGAAAGAATACACGACCATGTGTTCTAGCGTGAAAGAATACACGACCATGTGTTCTAGCCTGAAAGAATACACGACCATGTGTTCTAGCCTGAAAGAATACACGACCATGTGTTCTAGCGTGAAAGAGAAACCAGATCTAGAGTTATGTTGTGGGAAAGATTAAGAATACACGTCCATGTGTTCTAGCGTGAAAGAGAAACCAGATCTAGATTTATGTTGTGGGAAAGATTAAGAATACACGTCCATGTGTTCTAGCGTGAAAGAATACACGACCATGTGTTCTAGCGTGAAAGAATACACGACCATGTGTTCTAGCCTGAAGAATACACGACCATGTGTTCTAGCCTGAAAGAATACACAACCATGTGTTCTAGCCTGAAAGAATACACGACCATGTGTTCTAGCCTGAAAGAATACACGACCATGTGTTCTAGCCTGAAAGAATACACGACCATGTGTTCTAGCCTGAAAGAATACACAACCATGTGTTCTAGCCTGAAAGAATACACAACCATGTGTTCTAGCCTGAAAGAATACACGACCATGTGTTCTAGCCTGAAAGAATACACGACCATGTGTTCTAGCGTGAAAGAATACACAACCATGTGTTCTAGCGTGAAAGAATACACGACCATGTGTTCTAGCCTGAAAGAATACACAACCATGTGTTCTAGCCTGAAAGAATACACAACCATGTGTTCTAGCCTGAAAGAATACACGACCATGTGTTCTAGCCTGAAAGAATACACAACCATGTGTTCTAGCCTGAAAGAATACACAACCATGTGTTCTAGCCTGAAAGAATACACAACCATGTGTTCTAGCGTGAAAGAATACACGACCATGTGTTCTAGCGTGAAAGAATACACAACCATGTGTTCTAGCGTGAAAGAATACACGACCATGTGTTCTAGCCTGAAAGAATACACAACCATGTGTTCTAGCCTGAAAGAATACACGACCATGTGTTCTAGCCTGAAAGAATACACGACCATGTGTTCTAGCCTGAAAGAATACACGCCCATGTGTTCTAGCCTGAAAGAATACACAACCATGTGTTCTAGCCTGAAAGAATACACAACCATGTGTTCTAGCGTGAAGAATACATCAACCATGTGTTCTAGCCTGAAAGAATACACGACCATGTGTTCTAGCGTGAAAGAATACACAACCATGTGTTCTAGCCTGAAAGAATACACGACCATGTGTTCTAGCCTGAAAGAATACACGACCATGTGTTCTAGCCTGAAAGAATACACGACCATGTGTTCTAGCCTGAAAGAATACACAACCATGTGTTCTAGCCTGAAAGAATACACAACCATGTGTTCTAGCCTGAAAGAATACACAACCATGTGTTCTAGCCTGAAAGAATACACAACCATGTGTTCTAGCCTGAAAGAATACACAACCATGTGTTCTAGCCTGAAAGAATACACGACCATGTGTTCTAGCCTGAAAGAATACACGACCATGTGTTCTAGCGTGAAAGAGAAACCAGATCTAGAGTTATGTTGTGGGAAAGATTAAGAATACACGTCCATGTGTTCTAGCGTGAAAGAGAAACCAGATCTAGAGTTATGTTGTGGGAAAGATTAAGAATACACGACCATGTGTTCTAGCCTGAAAGAATACACAACCATGTGTTCTAGCCTGAAAGAAATACACAACCATGTGTTCTAGCCTGAAAGAATACACAACCATGTGTTCTAGCCTGAAAGAATACACGTCCATGTGTTCTAGCCTGAAAGAATACACGACCATGTGTTGCTAGCGTGAAAGAGAAACCAGATCTAGAGTTATGTTGTGGGAAAGATTAAGAATACACGTCCATGTGTTCTAGCGTGAAAGAGAAACCAGATCTAGAGTTATGTTGTGGGAAAGATTAAGAATACACGTCCATGTGTTCTAGCGTGAAAGAGAAACCAGATCTAGAGTTATGTTGTGGGAAAGATTAAGAATACACGACGATGTGTTCTAGCGTGAAAGAGAAACCAGATCTAGAGTTTAGTTTGGGAAAGATTAAGAATACACGTCCATGTGTTCTAGCGTGAAAGAGAAACCGATCTAGAGTTATGTTGTGGAAAGATTAAGAATACACGACCATGTGTTCTAGCGTGAAAGAGAAACCAGATCTAGAGTTATGTTGTGGGAAAGATTAAGAATACACGGTCCATGTGTTCTAGCGTGAAAGAGAACCAGATCTAGAGTTATGTTGTGGGAAGGATTAAGAATACACAACATGTGTTCTAGCCGGAAAGAATACACACCATGTGTTCGTAGCCTGAAAGAATACACAAACCATGTGTTCTAGCCTGAAAGAATACACACCATGTGTTCTAGCCTGAAAGAATACACAACCATGTGTTCTAGCCTGAAAGAATACACAACCATGTGTTCTAGCCTGAAAGAATACACAACCATGTGTTTCTAGCTTGAAAGAATACACAACCATGTGTTCTAGCCTGAAAGAATACACACCATGTGTTCTAGCCTGAAAGAATACACAACCATGTGTTCTAGCCTGAAATAATACACAACCATGTTTTCTACCTGAAAAATACAGGGCATGTGTTCTAGCGGGGAAAAAATACACACCATGTGTTCTAGCCTGAAAAGAATACACAACCGTGTTCTACCTGAAAGAATACACAACCATTGTTCTAGCCTGAAAGAATACACAACCATGGTTTTTTAAGCCTGAAAGAATACACGACCATGTGTTCTAGCCTGAAAGAATACACAACCATGTGTTCTAGCCTGAAAAAAAACACAAACCATGTGTTCTAGCCTGAAAGAATACACAACCAGTGTTTTTTAGCCTGAAAGAATACACAAACCCTGTGTTCTAGCCTGAAAGAATACACAAACCCTGTGTTCTAGCGTGAAAGAATACACAACCATGTGTTCTAGCGTGAAAGAATACACAAACCCTGTGTTCTAGCGTGAAAGAATACACAACCATGTGTTCTAGCCTGAAAGAATACACAAAACCATGTGTTTTTAGCCTGAAAGAATCACGACCATGTGTTCTAGCCTGAAAGAATACACGACCATGTGTTCTAGCTGAAAGAATACACAACCATGTGTTCTAGCCTGAAAGAATACACGACCATGTGTTCTAGCCTGAAAGAAATACACGACCATGTGTTCTAGCCTGAAAAATACACAACCATGTGTTCTAGCCTGAAAGAATACACGACCAAAGTGTTCTAGCCTGAAAGAAATACACGACCATGTGTTTTTAGCCTGAAAGAATACACAAACCCTGTGTTCTAGCCTGAAAGAATACACGACCATTGTTTCTAGCCTGAAAGAATACACAACCTGTGTTTCCCAGCCTGAAAGAATACACGACCATGTGTTCTAGCCTGAAAGATACACGACCATGTGTTCTAGCCTGAAAGAATACACAAACCCTGTGTTCTAGCCTGAAAGAATACACGACCATGTGTTCTAGCCTGAAAATACAGAAGTGTTCTAGCCCGAAAGATACACGACCATGTGTTCTAGCCTGAAAGAATACACGACCATGTGTTCTAGCCTGAAAAAAATACACAACCATGTGTTCTAGCCTGAAAGAATACACGACCATTGTTCTAGCCTGAAAGAATACACGACCATGTGTTCTAGCCTGAAAGAATACACGACCATGTGTTCTAGCCTGAAAGAATACACGACCATGTGTTCTAGCCTGAAAGAATACACGACCCCTGTGTTCTAGCCTGAAAGAATCCCCGACCATGTGTTCTAGCCTGAAAGAATACACAACCATGTGTTCTAGCCTGAAAGAATACACGACCATGGTTCTAGCCTGAAGAATACACAAACCCTGTGTTCTAGCCTGAAAGAATACACGACCATGTGTTCTAGCCTGAAAGAATACACGACCATGTGTTCTAGCCTGAAAGAATACACGACCATGTGTTCTAGCCTGAAAGAATACACGACCATGTGTTCTAGCCTGAAAGAATACACGACCATGTGTTCTAGCCTGAAAGAATACACAACCATGTGTTCTAGCCTGAAAGAATACACGACCATGTGTTCTAGCCTGAAAGAATACACGACATGTGTTCTAGCCTGAAAAAATACACGACCAGTGTTCTAGCCTGAAAGAATACACAACCATGTGTTCTAGCCTGAAAGAATACACAACCATGTGTTCTAGCCTGAAAGAATACACAACCATGTGTTCTAGCCTGAAAGAATACACGACCATGTGTTCTAGCCTGAAAGAATACACAACCATGTGTTCTAGCCTGAAAGAATACACAACCATGTGTTCTAGCCTGAAAGAATACACAACCATGTGTTCTAGCCTGAAAGAATACAAACCATGTTTTTCTAGCCTGAAAGAATACACAACCATGTGTTCTAGCCTGAAAGAATACACACCATGTGTTCTAGCCTGAAAGAATACACGACCATGTGTTCTAGCCTGAAAGAATACACAACCATGTGTTCTAGCCTGAAAGAATACACAAACATGTGTTCTAGCCTGAAAGAATACACGACCATGTGTTCTAGCCTGAAAGAATACACAACCATGTGTTCTAGCCTGAAAGAATACACAAACATGTGTTCTAGCCTGAAAGAATACACGACCATGTGTTCTAGCCTGAAAGAATACACAACCATGTTTTCTAGCCTGGAAAGAATACACAACATGTGTTCTAGCCTGAAAGAATAACAACCATGTGTTCTTAGCCTGAAAGAATACACAACCATGTGTTCTAGCCTGAAAGAATACACAACCATGTGTCTAGCCTGAAAGAATACACAACCATGTGTTCTAGCCTGAAAGATACACGAACCAATGTGTTCTAGCCTGAAAGAATACACAACCATGTGTTTCTAGCCTGAAAGAATACACGACCATGTGTTCTAGCCTGAAAGAATACACGACCATGTGTCTAGCCTGAAAGAATACACAACCATGTGTTCTAGCCTGAAAGAATACACGCCCATGTGTTCTAGCCTGAAAGAATACACGACCATGTGTTCTAGCCTGAAAGAATACACAACCATGTGTTCTAGCCTGAAAGAATACACAACCATGTGTTCTAGCCTGAAAGAATACACGACCATGTGTTCTAGCCTGAAAGAATACACAACCATGTGTTCTAGCCTGAAAGAATACACAACATGTTTAGCGGAAAGAATACAGACCATGTGTTCTAGCCTGAAAGAATACACGACCATGTGTTCTAGCCTGAAAATACAGACCAGTGTTCTAGCCTGAAAGAATAACGACATGTGTTCTAGCCTGAAAGAATACACGACCATGTGTTCTAGCCTGAAAGAATACACGACATGAATATAGACCTGTGAAAAAATACACGACCATGTGTTCTAGCCTGAAAGAATACACGACCATGTGTTCTAGCCTGAAAGAATACACAACCATGTGTTCTAGCCTGAAAGAATACACGACCATGTGTTCTAGCCTGAAAGAATACACGACCATGTGTTCTAGCCTGAAAGAATACACGACCATGTGTTCTAGCCGAAAGAATACACGACCATGTTCTAGCCTGAAAGAATACACAACCATGTGTTCTAGCCTGAAAGAATACACAACCATGTGTTCTAGCCTGAAAGAATACACAACCATGTGTTCTAGCCTGAAAGAATACACAACCATGTGTTCTAGCCTGAAAGAATACACAACCATGTGTTCTAGCCTGAAAGAATACAAAAACCATGGTTCTACCCTGAAAGAATACAAAAACATGTGTTCTAGCCTGAAAGAATACAAAACCCAATGTGTTCAGCCTGAAAAATACAAAACCCATGTGTTCTAGCCTGAAAAAATACACAACCGGGTTTTCTAGCCTGAAAGATAAAACAACCATGTGTTCTAGCCTGAAAGAATAACGACCATTGTTCTAGCCTGAAAGAATACACAACCATGTTTCTACCCTAAAGAATACAAACCATGGTTCTAGCCTGAAAGAATACACCCATGTTTTTTCTAGCCTGAAAGAATACAAAAACATGTGTTCTAGCCTGAAAGAATACACAACCAGTGTTCTAGCCTGAAAGAATACACACCATGTGTTCTAGCCTGAAAGAATACAAACCATGTTTTCTAGCCTGAAAGAATACACACCATGTTTCTAGCCTGAAAAATACAAACCATGTGTTCTAGCCTGAAAGAAACACAACCATGTGTTCTAGCCTGAAAGAATACACAACCATGTGTTCTAGCCTGAAAGAATACACAACCATGTGTTCTAGCCTGAAAGATTATTATTTATATCTACTTGTATGAGTTACAACAGTTAAGAGTCCTATTTTTATTCCGCATATCCTATTACATCCTATATGTAATCACACGACTTAAAAACAATAAGGCAACTGGGACTGATGGAATTGCTGCTGAATTTATAAAGGCAGGTGGCCATGCATTACATCTAAAGCTATACGAACTAATAATAAAAATCTGGAGGACAGAAGAATTACCCCATGACTGGAAAGAGTCATTATTGATACCTATCTTTAAGAAAGGAGACAAGTTCCAATGTGGAAATTATAGAGGAATATCACTACTGTCCACAAGCTATAAGATACTATCCGCAGTATTACTAAATAGACTAAAACCATATTCAGAAGACATATTAGGTGACTACCAGGCGGGTTTTAGACAAAACAGATCAACAATAGATCAGATATTTATCTTACGACAAATAGCCGAGAAACATTGGAATATAAAAGAGATCTCCATAACATTTTGTGGATTTTAAAAAGGCTTATGATAGTGTCCATAGGAATAGTCTATGGAATGTTATGCAGGAATTTGGAATACCAAGGAAGTTAATTAACATGACCAAACTATGCATGGAAGATACTTATAATATAGTAACATATAAAGGCAGGAAATCAGACCCCTTCCAAATAACATCTGGCTTGAAACAGGGTGATGCACTATCGCCGCTACTCTTCAATCTGGCTCTAGAGAAAGTTGTAAGGAAGGTAAAGGAGGAATGTGATATTGGAGGAACATCCAAGCTGCTTGGTTATGCAGATGATATAGATATTATAGGGCAAAGTGAACAAAAGACATTAGAAATATTGACTCACTTAAAGGAAAAAGCCCAACAGATGGGGCTGGTTATCAACCAAGATAAGACAGAATATATGGTAATTTCAAGAGACGGAATGGCTAAAACTCTGGCCACATACAAATAGATAATATGACCATTAAAAGAACGGAAACATACAAATACCTGGGTACAATCTTCAACTGCTCCAACATCATAAGGGAAGAAATACAAACTAGAATCAACTCTGGAAATAAGATATACTATGCACTACAACATCTACTAAAATCAAAGGCGCTATCTCGTAACACCAAAATCACAATATACAAAACACTGATCAGACCAGTTGTGCTGTATGGCTCTGAAACCTGGAGTACAACGAAAGGAGACGAAGCCTTGTTACAAACCTTTGAGAACAAAATTTTAAGACGCATCTTTGGACCCATTAGGGATACACAAAGTGGAGAGTGGAAAAGAAGAAGTAACAAAGACATTTATGATTTGTTTAAGTCCCCGCTAATCACTGGTATCATGAAGGCTAATAGACTACAATGGCTGGGGCATATAGAAAGAATGGAAGATAATAGGGAAACAAAACTCGCTTACACTCAGGAAATAAATGACCGTAGACCCCGAGGTAGACCAAGAAGGCGGTGGAGAGATAATATACATACAGACCTACAAGCACTTGGAATCAACGACTGGCAAGAGAAGGTCCACCAGAGAGACGAATGGAGACAGATTGTATTTGCAGCAAAGAACCTCAATGGCTCGGAATGCTGAAGAAGAAGATATGCTATTACAGGACATCGCTGTCAACACCAGCATTTTACCGCTGTTTTTGATTTCTTGGCAAGATTACGCTCAGTAGTTTGCCATTACTTTCTGCGCGGCTGGCTCACATATCCCGTAAGTAATGGGCCCGGCGAGAACCGCTACCGATTGTCGCGCAGCTGCGTTTGCTCACGTGGATAAACGGGATTACGGAGAAATTCGCTAACCCCTATGCCAGGGAGACCGGCTAGAGTTCTATTACTTTAACATATTCTCGGTAAAATGGCCTGTTTAGTCAGAACGAAGCAATAATTTAGTGTTTTGCCAGCGATACTTCGACGAAACTCGTATTAATGGCACCCAGACATCCAAGGCATACATTTGGTTTAACTAAATTCTGGCAGAATAAACCAAATTTATTCAGTGTGTATATCTGCAGCTAAACGCAATTCATTAACCTCAAGATATACCCCTGTGTATTGGCATCGCGTTTATCTATGGGGACAATTATAGATGACCCACGAGTGAGTGTTAGCGGTTCTCTCAGTATGTACACGTACTCTGCAGATTAACCTGAAACCATCTCCTTACATAACAAGATCCACTTGAGAATGAACAACGTAATTAAAGTCCAGGATGTGTTTGGTTTCATTAGAGAAAACGAACAAGTTTCACTTCTGCATATATTTAATGATACCTTTACTGACAACACATAGTTGGCTCTTCATATCTCCGAAAACATACAGAACTCAAATACGAATATCCGTTAGTGTGTTTGTTTTTCTTAAACTATCGCAGCAATATATTCCCTTAGGGAATATCAACACTGAAGTCACAATTAAACATGATTTATTGCCTGGAATATTTCCCGCATCCAGACAGGCGCATACTGCACAGTTATTTATCATATGAAGTGAATACATTGTTGATCTACTTAAAACACACAGTTACTAATATTGTTCGAATGTGAAGTATAACATAACACTAAGTGTAATCGCAAATTTAAAATGAATAATTTCTCTTTGCAAAAAAATTGGCAGAGGCTGCAAAATTCCTAATGCATCGATATATTTGAGCACCCCTTTATTGTTCATAGAATACAATTACAAACAACCCATAAACAGTTATTCGCTCTCCTCTCATTCTACGTTTTTTTATATCCGTTGCTGCTTGATATCAGTTAAGCCATTTTCTAATCTTCTTCCTCTTCTTCAGCGTTCCGAGCCATTGAGGTTCTTTGCTGCAGATGCAATCCGTCTCCATTCGTCTCTCTGGTGGACCTTCTCTTGCCAGTCGTTGATTCCAAGTGCTTGTAGGTCTGTATATGTATCATTTTCTAATAAGTATTTTTAATTTCAATTCCGTAATTTTGCGCACCTTCAAAATGAACAATTTCTCAAACTGTATTTGCAGGGGTACTTTAGAAGCCACAATGTCGAAGTCAAACATGTATTTAACGAATAAATCTTTCCAACTGCCCTAAGTCTGCTAGGACACTTCTCATGACTCCAAGCTGTCTTCATTAGGGCATTGAATGTCACATTTCTGTCAAAACTATTCTTGAGTAGCAATAGCTTCTGCCTGGTGTAGCTTGAACTGAAGGTGACAAGTTAATCACCTTCAACAAGTCCTGAGAGCACCATGTTCTGTAAGGATGTCGGTATAAAGTCCAAACATGTACATTTTCATACAATGCAATAAGTGTACTAAGATTAACCGATGAATTTTCAAGAATCAAAACAGATGTAAAAGTTCAATTGTTAAACACCATCAAGAATGAAAATGCATGCAAAGTGCAACTGTGTCTTGCAATCAGTTTCAACTGTCAGACAACGCATGCAAGTAAACATGTGTCTAGAATGCGCAACAACATCAACTTACCTGCGGGATGCTAAATAAAGCGCTGAATATCCATGCGAAGCATATCATCACACGGACTCTATGGGCGGCACTATTTCTGCGCATAGGATCCAAGATGGCAACGCAACGGTCTAAGCTGATTGCCACGGTGATGTATGTGGACAGATATAGCGGGAACACCTGCAACAAAGGCAACCAAATTAGAGGGGAAAACCTGCAACAAAGTCAACCAAATTAGAGGGGAAAACCTGCAACAAAGTCAACCAAATTAGAGGGAAAACCTGAATCAACGTCAACCAAATTAGAGGGAAAATCTGCAACAACATGAACCAAACACGGGACTATTATTTCACTTGTGTGAGACAAATATCGGTTATTTGTCAAATGATGTATGATGAGTAATGTTGGAACATTGAATAACATCACTATGTCTACAAACAGCTAATAACCCATGTGAAAACATTTAACTCCATTGAGATAACATTTAACCCCATCGAGATAACATTTAACTCCAACGAAATATGATTTAACGCCAGTAGGGAAAACTGACATTAAATGAGTGAACCTCAACACTCACAAAAAATGTCATCTTTATGAAAATTATAACAACATAATACGTAGGAGCAACATCTTATACTTGTCCTTCTTGTCTTTAGTATATTAACAATACGAATGAATGCCATCATTAATTGTTAGGAGATTGTGTTGATAATTACCTTGGGCCCTGTCGCACGCCGGCACTCATCGTCCACTAAGTGAAGGAAAGGCTGGCCACATAGTCCTGCGTACATTCAGGTCTACAACATATGATGTTCCTAACATATCACAGACCTTAAGCAGTCTCTTGTTATCAGAATTGTTGAGAGAGAGAGAGAGAGAGAGAGAGAGAGAGAGAGAGAGAGAGAGAGAGAGAGAGAGAGAGAGAGAGAGAGAGAGAGAGAGAGAGAGAGAGAGAGAGAACGAACGAACGAACGTACGAACAGACTTTATTTTCAAAGGGTAACAAATTGGGCACGCAGGCCCGTCTTACATTCGGCCCTTCCAATCACTCATCTTTCTCTCATCAACAGTGCATAGGAAAAAACATTGTCACATGAATTTTGTAAACATAAATAATGCATATTACTATGTTATGAGACACATCCACCACCCACCCACACATCCCCCATTCACTCCTACTCCCCCACCAACCACACACATAATCCACACACACGCATACATTCCCCCACTCATCCACTACATCCCTACACCTACACATCTCCCAACCCACACCTCTCACCCACCACACATCCCATCCACCCACACCCCAGGCACATATACATTCCCCAACCAACACATCCCCCACCCACACACATCCACCCACATACACACATCCCCCACCCACTCACATATCCTCTACCCGTCCCATTACCCACCAACAATCACTCACCCACATATCCTCCTCCACCCACACACCTCCAACCACCCAGGCAAACACACAATCCTCGGCCACACATCCCCCAAGCACACACACACACACATCTCCCCGTCAACTCACATATACCGCACCTATCCACACACAAATTCCGCACCCACACACATAATCTCCCATCTCCACCAGCCCACTCACAGATCCCGACCCCACCCCTACAAACAACCCCCACCATCTCATAGCCTACACATACTCACCCACCCACATATCCTCTACCCACCCACACATCCTCTACCCACCCATCCCCAACCAAAGATCCCTTAACCACACACCCTTACTCATATACAATCACCCAACCACACATCCTCTACCCAACCACACATCCTCCACCCACCCACCCCTCAGCCACACATCCCTTAACCACACACCCCTAACCATATACACACACATCCCCACCCACGCACAATCTCCCCACCCATACACACATCCCTCACACACATCCCCACCCACCAACACATCCCCCATTCACAAACACACACCTCCCATCCACGCACACACAACCCACACACACATCCCCAACCCATACACTCATCCCCTCACACAACCCTAGACACACGTACTTATCCCTCAACCACTAACACCCACACATCCTTCACCCACTCATCAAAACACACATCTCCTATCTACCCACCCACACTCACACACCTCAACCATCCATCTAAACACACATTCTCCACCCTCACACACATCCTTAACCCACGCGCACACCCAACCACACCCCACCCACCCACACACACATCCTTTATCCACACCCAGCTCCCCTCCCACACAATACCACACCCACACACATCCCAAAGACACATCCCTCACGCACACACACACACACACACATCTCCCCACACATCTCCTACCCATCCACACATCCCCCAACTAAAATACACTACTCACACATACATCCTCCATCCAGCCACACATACCTCAACCCAGCCAGACATATCTCCCACCCACACACGCATCCCGAAATCCATCACCCACACCCATCACACACCACTCCCCCAACCCAAACACATCCCCCACACACATTCACCCACACATCTCCCACCCACACACACACACTCCCCACCCATCCACCCAAACATCCCACACAAATACACATCCCTCACCCACACACACATCCCCAAACCCACAACCACCCCCATCTGCACACATCTCCCACCCACCACATATCCCCACCCACGCATATATCCCCCACCCATCCCATAACCTACCATCAATCATTCACCAACATATCCTCCTCCACCCACTCACACACAACCACCTAGCCAAACACACATCCCCACCCACACACACATCTCCCCGCCAACCCATACATCCCGCACGTACCCACACACAAATCCCCCACCCGCCCACCCACACAATCCCACCCCGCCCACCCCACACATCCTGAGCCCACCCACACACAACACGAATCCACCCACACACACATCCCCCCATCCCCCAACCTACTATTATGATCAAACTCCCACACTTTACACACACATACAGTGACGATTGTCGTTAGCATTGTCGCAAAATTGTAAAGAAAATGGAGAAGAATTGTACATATACATTTTGTAACTTAAAAATTAGTGATGCAATTCAACTCTCTCTCTCTCTCTCTCTCTCTCTCTCTCTCTCTCTCTCTCTCTCTCTCTCTCTCTCTCTCTCTCTCTTTCTCTCTCACACATTACAGTAATGTTATATTATACATGATAAAATCAAGTGTCATACATACAAAATGATAATGTGAAAGATGAAAATACACAAAAAATATGGAATGGCATGTTACAGGACATGTTTGCACTCAACTCTCTCTCTCTCTCTCTTTCTCTCTCTCTCTCTCTCTCTCTCTCTCTCTCTCTCTCTCTCTCTCTCTCTCTCTCTCTCTCTCTCTTTATTACACAGGCACACACACACACACACACACACACACACACACACACACACTCACACTCATTAGAGAGAGAGAGAGAGAAAAAATATTGTCCTTTACACTCTCTTTAGATGACAATATATCTTGAACACATTTTAAAACGTAAATTGACAACATAAATTAGAATAAATGGCAAGTTGGCGACCCGAGATTTTCACCCATTTTCAACCCAGAAACAAAACAACTGAGTGATACCCCGACTACACTCAAGCATGCTGGTGTCACAAATAAAACATTCGGAATCGGCTGATAAAAGAACATCCCTAGAGACGCGGCAGATCACTCCAAGAATCGCTGAAGTTTACTATCTCTCCGCTGTTACTTTCCCTCCACAGACCGGATTTTCCTTCCTGTGACCGATTATGTGACAACGGTTTATATGGATATTTCATAGTTTTATAGCGTAATCTTGTATCCATCAGTCCGCATCTGAATGTGCTTGAGTTCATTTGAAATCATATTATGTAAAAGTCTGTTATGTCCTCCCCCATATCAAAAGTGCAGTCTCTTTGAGAAAGACATTATTTTAGTCTAATCCTGTTTCTCCCACAACGTGATCCTTAGTGGTAGTATAATCCTGTATTTTGTGCAGAACGTGCCCTCAACGATAGCACTGACTTTTTAAGTTGGAAGTAAACAGATCAAGTATGCGAATATTAATTACATCATTCTGTCTCGATTTCGTTGAATCACTAATTGGACTGTTACAGCTTGACTGTAGTTCCATCAATCCCATTTCTAGTCGACGGTCTTTCCATGAACTGCTACCGTTTCCCGTTTCGTCTTAGTTGTTTAGTCGATTTAACAGTTCTTTTCTTGTTACTGCCGTGTGGTTTCATCGCGGTCGTTTCTTCTTCTTCTTCTTCTTCTTCTTCTTCTTCTTCTTCTTCTTCTTCTTCTTCTTCTTCTTCTTCTTCTTCTTCTTCTTCTTCTTCTTCTTCTTCTTTTTAAGAGTTCGTTTACCGTTTGACTATGCGTCATTCTGCTTTAGAAACCTTTTATATATATTGTCAAGTGAATTTGTAAGTGTAGTTGTATCGTTGCATGTGTAATGTTTGTGTGCTGACGATAGCTTCAGCTACCACGTCCATGCTATCGCTTGTGGTGTGTTCTAATAAAGCTTACAGATTCAACTTGTAGTTTTCGTCAATTCACTCATTGTGTGTAAACAAATGGGGGAGTAGAGGTGGTTAACTTGAGTCAAGGCCTTAGGTTCATACCAGAATACGACCCGCGTTGCCAGTAGTGGGTTGTGCTCAATATTTAAATCTCAAATCCCGAAACAACCAAATAAATCAATGTTGTATAGTTGCCAATCATATTGCAGTCAACTATCACATGCTTGACAGCTTGTTTAAACACGGACTTTCTCCAACAATGACATTGGCAGCTGAAATGGAACATTCTAAAATTATCAGTCAAGAGCGGGCTTTAATTTTAGCATTTTTCGTCGTTATTGATTTTTTTTAACAAATACTTTTAGGAATACAAATGTGCGGTGTTCCACAAATAATTATACTGACACGCACGATTCACAATCTTCAGCAAGATGCCCCAAGTCACAAACTTATTTTTTTTAA